>JAHDVF020000118.1:0-353788 GCA_022606425.2 Lepidostoma basale | reverse complement strand
ATATATATATATATATATATATATAACATATATATATATATATATATAACTATATATATATATATATATATATATATATATATATATATATATATATATATATATATATATATATATATATACTTTATATATATATATATATAAACTAACTTAATATATATATATATATATATAAACTAACTAACTAACTAACCATCACGCCGTCTCCCCGAAGGGGTAGGCAGAAAGAATGGACTGCCACACCTTTCTTTCCTGACATATTTCTCTCGCTTCCTCAACATTCATACATCGTGTCATGCACGCGCGTCGATTTCTCTGACTCCTCACATGGCCGACATTCAATATTTGATTTATTTGATCGTGCCACGTTTTCCTCGGTCTTCCTCTATTTCTGGTTCCATTTACATCATTAACATATAATTTTTTTACCATTCTTTCTTCATTCATTCTTTCCATATGTCCAAACCATCTTAATGATCCTTTCATTATTTTGTTCATGACACCATCATTCGCACCGCATTCACTTCTTATATTTTCATTCGACACTCTATCATACACAGAATATCCACACATTCGTCTAAGAGATCTCATTTCTACTGCATTTATTCTACTTTCATCCTTCCTTTGCCAGTTCCATGCTTCGCTTCCATACATAAGGGTCGGTAGAAGAACACCATTGTGCACTGCCATTCTAGCTTTTTTGGATAGGTTTTTGTTTGCGATGACAACTTTAAGTGCACCATTCACTTTGTTGCCTGCCCCAACCCTTCTTTCAATATCCCTCTCCACTCTCCCATCTATTGTAAACATACAACCTAAATACAACCTATATATATATATATACTCGTATATATATGAATTATTTAATATGGAGTTAATTTATTTTATAATAATGATGCTATGACTTGCTAAGCCAAACATTTGATAATACCTTAGCAGGGCGAAACATGTCATTCCTATAAATGATAATAAAACTTTTAGAAAACAAATGTTCCCTTTCGTCACTATTTTTTCCACTTTATAACTGGAAAAAACAATGTTTTAATTAATAAAAAAAATCGGCATTATGGAATTCCACAGTGGTAACGTCTTTTTTTGTATATTTTATCTAAAAATATTGTAAGTTTTATTCGTATTAATTGTTTAATTTTTTTCGTTTAGTTTTTCAACCCTGAATCTCACGGGCGGCATATAACATTCCAGCAATTATATAAAATTAAAGAATTTTAAACTTCTAGAAACTAATACTTTTTTTTAAGAAATGCATATTAAGTAAGCGTTGGTACTGAGAACACTTCTGTATTTGATACAAATATGGTGTGAATTTTCTCAGTGACTTCTATTAACAAATCTTTAATAGTGTAGTTTGCCTAATGGTTTTTGTATTATTTAAAAACAAATTAATGATTGTATACATGTGATGAAGTTGCAGTGCTAAGTTTGATAGAAAAATAGATAATATATAATACATGAATAAATTAATGTTTGAATTTCAATGTTTTTCAGAGATTCTATTGTAGAGACTGAAATAAGATTGTCGAAATATAAAGTTATTCAGAACGTAACATAAATGCATGATAGAGATGATTCGGTTGTAAACACTTGGCATGTAATATGTATTCATTAAATAAAACCAAGTTTTTAAAAACACTACTTACCATTTTTGTCTTAATTTCGACAGCGTTCGGTTTCACCAGGATCAATGACATCAACAGACTGGCCAGCGAGCCTGGTGAAACTGGTCACTTAAACATAAATAAATGACAAAAAGGAAGTAATTCTTAAAAACATCATTTTATTAAAAAAAATCCATCAAGATATTTCAGTAAAATCATAAAACTATGTTTTATATATTTTTTTAAGTACCGTTTGATAGATTTGATGATGGAATAAATAATTAATAAATAAATTGACTATATAATTGTTTATAATCAAATACTTAACATCGCTGAATGTTTCACCATTATAATTATATACTAACTATCACGCCGTTTATCTAAAGGAGTAGGCAGAGAGAATGCACCACCACACTGTTATTTCCGGACATACTTCTCTTGCTCCCTCAAAATGCCTTCTAAATGTATATTCGAGGTCTGTTCAAAAAGTATCGCGAATTTTGAATTTCCGCTGGCTACGTATATTTGATTTTTGATTTTTTTGTAGCGTTATGTTGGTACTCATGTCCCTTACTTATGCTGACAAGGTCGGCCATTTTGAATGTTTAGTTAATTTTTGACAGCTGTTTTGCTTGGATGTGTTTTGGCTCGTCTTCGATTTTTGCCTATTCCAAAAAATGGATCAAAGAATCTGTATCAAATTTTGTGTGAAAAACAAAATAAAGTGCGCGGACGCATTTCGAATGTTGACTGTGGCATATGGTGAAGCTACCTTGGACCAAAGCAACGTTTATCGGTGGTACAAAATGTTCTCAGAGGGCCGAGAAGATATGAACGACGAAGAGCGTGCCGGACGCCCGAGCACGTCAACAACAGACGAAAACATTGATAAAGTGAAGAAAATAGTATTAGCCAATCGTCGAATCACCGTTAGAGAAGTTGCTGAGGACCTAAACATATCGATTGGCTCGTGCCATTCGATTTTAACCAATGATTTGGGCATGAGTCGGGTTGCCGCGAAATTCGTGCCAAAATTGCTCAATTTCGACCAAAAACAGCATCGCGTTAACATTGCTCAGGAGATGTTGGACTCGGTCCGTGACGACCCAAATGTGCTCCAGAGGGTCATAACTGGTGACGAATCATGGGTTTATGGTTATGACGTGGAAACCAAAGCTCAATCATCCCAATGGAAGCTGCCGCATGAGCCAAGACCAAAAAAAGCGCGCCAAGTTCGGTCGAACGTGAAGGTTTTGCTCACAGTTTTCTTCGATTGCAGGGGCGTGGTGCATCATGAGTTCTTGCCACAGGGTAGTACGGTCAATAAGGAATATTACCTGCAAGTTATGCGCAATTTGCGCGAAGCAATCCGCCAGAAACACCCGGATTTGTGGAAGAACAAAAACTGGCTTTTGCACCATGATAACGCCCCTGCTCACACAACGTTGCTTGTGCGCGAATATTTGGCCAAAAACAACACAGTAATGGTGCCGCAGCCACCGTATTCCCCAGACCTGGCCCCCTGTGACTTTTTCCTGTTTCCAAAACTGAAGAGGCCCATGAAAGGACGACGCTACGCCACGATTGAGGAGATAAAGACGGCATCGAAGGAGGAGCTGAACAAGATCACAAAAAATGATTTTTTTAAGTGCTTCGAGGATTGGAAAAAACGTTGGCATAAATGTATTATATCCGAGGGGAATTACTTTGAAGGGGACAAAATAGATATTCATGAATAAATAAATACTTTTTGAAAAAATATAAAATTCGTGATACTTTTTGAACAGACCTCGTATAGTATTATACATATACGCGTATATTTAGTTTTATTCCACTTGTTCTTTCTTTTCGTCTGGAAGATGGCAGCGATCTGTTGAAACAGGCCAAAACTTAAGAACGAATGGAATTTTTATTTTTTTTATTTCATTATTCTTAAAATTCTTTTTCTTCTTCTCCGGCGCTACAACCCTTGGTGGGTCTTGGCCTCCTCCAAGAAACGTCTCCATCCCGTCCTATCTCTGGCCGCCACCTCCCAGTCTTGCTGCTCCAGGACCTGACAATCTGCCACGGCACCATAACATTGTCATACAACACTCTTTTGGGGGGCTCCAGATTTCCCATGCGGTGCAAGTGCCCTAGCCAGCGCAGTCTGTTAATCTTTATAAACTTGACCACGCTGACGTCCTGGTATAGATCGTAGAGCTCTGTGTTGTATCTCCTTCTCCACGTCTGGCCATCCTTAATGGGTCCGAAGATTCTGCGAAGGATCTTCCTTTCGAAGCAGTTTATTTGGTTTTCATCCCGTTTAGTGAGCGTCCAAGTCTCCGAGGCATATGTTAGGATTGGTCTAATCAGCGTTTTATATATTGTGGTCTTTGTCTTTCTAGACGGTTGACGCGACTTTAGATGCTTTTTGAGGCCAAAGTAGCATCTGTTAGCTGCGAATATCCTTTTTCCAATCTCTTCACTAACTAACTAACTAACTAACCATCACGCCATTTCCCCAGAGGGGTAGGCAGAGAGGATGGATCGCCACAATGGCCTGTACTGGCATACCTCTCGGGATTCCTCTACATTCATACATCGTACCATGCACGCACGTCGATTATTCCAACTTCGAATGTGGTCGTCTTTTAGTAATTGATTAATTTGGTCATGCCATGTTTTCCTCGGTCGTCCTTGGCTTCTTTTCCCACTCACGCTGCTTGTGTACAACTTTTTAACCATTCTACTCTCATCCATTCGTTCCATATGTCCAAACCATCTCAGGGATCCTTTTTTAATTTTATTCATGATGCAGTCATCTGCCTTACATTTCTTTCTTATTTCATCGTTCGGTATTCTATCATAAAACGTTTTCCCTGCACATTATTCCTAGTGATCTCATTTCTACGGCGTTTATCCTTCTTTTGCCAGCTCCAAGCTTCACTTCCATACATGAAGGTTGGAACTAGAACTCCATTGTGTACTGCCATCTTTGCTTCTGTACACTCCATCTCTCTTCACTGACATCATTTATTTTGTTGTACGTACGTTTTTATATGTATGCCGTAAATGTATTTATTATGCTCTTCTGTTAGTCGATGATTGGTCCAGACGATCTCTGTGCAGTCCCACGCGTACTTTATGTTAGAAAGATTTATTTCTACCACTTTGTAGAGCACATCCTTCGCGGTATAATTTTGACAACGTTTAGTATTCCTTACTAATGACTTGATTTATCACATGTTTTATTCATATTTACATTCAATAATACTGCGGTGAAGTCATTCTCCACTCTATATTATATCTTGTTGCGTAATGTGTGCCGAACAATAAAGATGACAATCGCAAGTGTTGAGTTGAATTTAAATAAACTATTAGTTACACTTTGCTTCTGTTCGATTCATTTTAATATTTGTTGATCCGTGATAATCAATAACGTCACAAAAACGCATATAATATATCGGTTCTTCTTCTTCTTCTTCGTGTGTCATTTCGGGTCCCCCCTACGTCGACTATCACATTACCTTTCTTTCTTTACCTCAGGGAGCGCGGTTATTATCCATGACTCTTTCCGACTGAATTCTTGCTAGGTATGCTAAGCTACCAATCATTGGAGAGAAGGAGGATTATTCACTTGGGAGTTCACTTCTTTCAGCTGATTGGCGGCCGTATACAGAACTCGGATGTCCTGAGTGATGTAGGTCTATTTGTCCCTGATAATTACCTTCGTCAAAGACAGCACAGATTGTTTTATTTGCCACGCTGCAGAACCAACCTGCCAATGGTTATGCCTGTGGGTAGGGCAATCTTATTGCTTAATCGGATCGCCTCGAAGGTCGACATATTTTGGGATAGTGTGAGTTGACTCAGGGATGCAATATCAATGTTATGATTTTTTCTTATTCTTAAGCTTAATTTTTATTTTTTTAATGCTTCTGTTTTTATAATGTAATTGCAAACGATTTGGAATTGTATGTCTGTAATGTTTGTGATTCTTATCAAAATAAATGAAATAAGGGTGCATGTTCTTGTCTTGCGAAGTTCTAAATAGTGTCTCGACTGTTCCAATCCCAGAATAATCACGGATATTCCGGAGCCGAGAGATCCGTCTTCTCCGTACACCTCGACGACCCTCTATTTTGCCCTTAATGACCAAGTGCAGCAACTCGTACTTTTCTTCTCTAAGCACATGGCCCAGGTAGGACACCTGCCGGACCTTGATATCAGTCAGAAATTGTCTATCTTCTTGCTCTTTGTAGCACAACAATATTGCTAATCATATCGGTTCATGAAATGCGCAGCATTCTACGATGTACTCTATCTACATTCTACGATAGGGTAAGGTAAGGTATTTTGGCAGTATAGGTAATTTGGCATTACTTTTTGAAACACAATCGTACTGAATAACCTAACGCTATGTAAGCTTCGGAAACTCACCAATAGACGACAAAATATCTAGAATTAGACGAATAAACTTCAAAACACAGTTATCACACGCGCCTCCGCTGGTACAAAACATTGGAGTCATGTTAAAACATATACTGCCAAATTACCTTACCTTACCCTATATCGGTTATTATAATAAATAGAAACAACTTTGCTATCTATGAGACTAGAAGTAGCAACCTTTCGCATTCCGGACGAATGTCCTAAGCGATGAACTATGGCATAACTCAAATATTATAGCTATCGATCTGGTAAGTGAAAGATCATACATTCGATTACCATATATCTAGTAGCTTGGTGACTTCTTTTATATTTCGCCTTGCTAAGCCATTGTCAAGTATTTTATTTTTATTTGATAATGCGTTAGCAAGGCGAAACACGTTATTCCCATAAAAATTTAATAAAACTTCTAGAAAACAAATGTTTTCATTCGTATTAATTATGAAAGGATCCCTGCGTTGGTTTGGACAAATGGAACGCATGGATGAAAAAAGAATGATTAAGAACGTATACGTTAACGGTGAGAATGGAATACGGAGTCGTGGGAGACCGAGGAAAACTTGACATGACCAAATTAATCAAATTTTAAAGGTCGGCCATGTTAGAAGTCGGAAGAATCGAAGTGCGTGTATGACGCGCTGTATGAATATGGAGGAAGCTAGAGACGTGTGTCAGGATGGAGTAGTGTGGCGGTCCATTATCTCTGCATTCGCCCTCGGAGAAACGGCGTGATGGTTTGTTGTTAATTATTTATTATCCAATTTTACGCCATTGTATAAAAAAACAATAAATACAACTAAAATGCTAGAAAAATTTCTACGCCAATAGTAAATGATGCGTTGTTGATATAATCAATGTCATTTTCCAAGTCACAAACGACCTGTAAAATCCGAGAAACAATTACGTAAGAATTAACAGTACGGATACTAAAGAAATGTACAGTTAGATACTCGTACTATGCTGTGAAGCGTGCAGGAAATAAGTACAGAGAAACATATCAGTTTTAATTAACGAAAACTGTTATGCAACAAAAACACTAAAATTTGACGGCAGCACGTTAGAGCAAGACTTTTCAATGTCAAATAGGTTAGATACACGCGATTATTTAGGTGGGGTTTTACTTGTTTCTTTCTTAAAGAAACTTCAGAACAAGACACAAACGAATGATTACAGTTTTCAATATATAACTAACTAACTTACTAACCATCACGCCGTCTCCCCGAAAGGGTAGGCAGAAAGAATGGACTGCCACACTTTAATCGATGCGGCACTCCATCCTTCTCTTTTCGTCATCGCGAGAGACGCGGTGTGATGGGTTGCGAACCTCATCGCCACCAAAAGGCATCTCCCGCGCACGCTTCGATCGTTCAACGTCTACATAATAAATCTAAAACAAATTATCTGAAATACAATGATATAAAATAAAATAACAAAGAACAAAGAAAAATAATTTAACACATATTGTTATTTTAGATGGTGCACTTGTCGTCAGCTGGACGATCCGGACATTTGTGTTTATTTAATTTTTATTCCACGTTATCCACTGTTTTTTTTTTTAATTTACTGTAATTAGGCACTTAAAACAATCCAACACCAGCAAGAACTTTAAAATATTATTGAAGAATTTATTCAAATTGTCATTGGAACAAATTAAAAATTTATTTTTACACCTGTCAAAATTATTTTTATAAACGAAAAAACTTATATAATTTTAACACCAAAACAGTGAAAACGTATTTTTTGTCACAAAAAACTATCATAAAGAGAGGCAATAATCAAATTGACCAAAACAATTCACTTATACACGAAATATCTCCAAATTTACGGGAGCCCCATATGAACCAAACCAAATTTTCATATATTTTGCACTAAAAGTTGTCATTGCAAACAAAAGCCAATCCATAAAAGCTAAAATGGCAGTTCACAATGGTGTTCTTGTACCGACCCTTATGTGTGGAAGCGAAGCATGGAACTGGCAAAAGAAGTATGAAAGTAGAATAAATGCAGTGGAAATGAGATCTCTTAGACGAATGTGCGGAAAAATCTCTGTGTAAAAGGGAGTCGAATGAAAATATAATAAGTGAACGTGGTGCGAATGAGAATGTTATGAATGAAATAACGAAAGGATCATTAAGACGGTTTGAACTCATGGAAAGAATGGTAATAAAGTATATGTACACGAAACTAGAAATAAATAAAGACCGAGGAAAACGTGCACGATCAAATATTGAATGTCGGCCACGTGAGGAGTCAGAAAAATAGACGCGCGTGCATGACACGATGTATGAATGTTGAGGAAGCGAGAGAAATATGTCAGGAAAGAAAAGTGTGACAGTCCATTATTTCTGCCTACCCCTTCGGAGAGATGGCGTGATGGTTAGTTAGTTAGTTAATTAGTATTTGTTTTCACATATTAACTTTAAAATTGGTTACATAAATTAATGATGTCGGCCATGTGAGGAGTCAGAGAAATAGACGCGCGTGCATGACACGATGTATGAATGTTGAGGAAACGAGAGAAATATGTCAGGAAAGAAAAGTGTGACAGTCCATTATTTCTGCCTACCCCTTCGGAGAGATGGCGTGATGGTTAGTTAGTTAATTAGTATTTGTTTTCACATATTAACTTTAAAACTGGTTACATAAATTAATAATGTCGGCCATGTGAGGAGTCAGAGAAATCGACGCGCGTGCATGACACGATGTATGAATGTTGAGGAATCAAGAGAAATATGTCAGGAAAGAAAAGTGTGGCAGTCATTATTTCTGCCCACCCCTTCGGAGAGACGGCGCACACTGGATCCATTTGGCAAAAACATGGACTTAGGAGTCGAACTCCGAATTTTGCCCTGATTTTTATTATTCATAAATGATCATCGCGTTCCTTTACAAAAGAATGGAGTGATTTTAGCATATTTATGCATCTAACAAAAAATCCGAAACCACTTTATACTCGTAACAATTAATTAAGATTTATAATGCCTGCTGCTTTTAAACGGGCAGAGATATGAAGTAGATGTCGTAACAAGTAATGTAGGAGATTATGCCCTCTATAATCCTTACTAAGTTTGGTTTTGACGTATCCACCTGATTCCGAAATAATTGAAAAAATCAGTTTTGCTTCATACAAAAAAAACAACAACATTTTTTTTCTTGGAAATTAGCAGTTATATCAAAAAAAATTAAAAGACAAAAGTGAAAAAAAACCAGGGCAAAATTCGGAGTTCGACCCTTAAGTCCATGTTTTTGCCAAATGGATCCAGTGTGCGGCGTGATGGTTAGTTAGTTAGTTAGTTAGTTAAATTAATGCTTGAATATCGAGTTTCTTAAGGGGTCTTTCCATCTAACTTGAAGAATTTCAAACTTCGCTCATCTCTCAAAATTTCGTCGCGTGACCGAGAGTCGTACAAAGCCCATAGCGCAGTATCCGAAGTGCGAATGATTATTTTTTTAAACGTAATTCGCGACTTTAGTGCGGCAGTGGGCCCCGTTTTCCATCTGTGGATCGATTGCGAGTCAACGTCCTCGGATGAGCGTGGGGCTGAATAACAAATCATTGTTTATGCTGCATTCATCGTGTTGTGCCTCCAATTTAAAGTCACAAGTCCCGTGGACCGGCCCCATAGATACACCATTGTAAACAAATTTTAGACAACACTCTAGAATGTTATGTTATTGAACAATGATGTAAAACTTCTTATTAAATAATTTATACGAATGACAGCAAGATCAGAATTTATAAAACATGCGTGCGACCTATCATGACGTACGCTGTAGAGACGCGGGCTGACACTGTGCGAACCAAGGGACTACTAAGAACATCGGAGCTGAAGGTCCTAAGATCAATTACTGGAAAAACCCTCCGAAATCGTGTCCGCAACGTAGTCATAAGAAAAACTTGCGAAATAGAGGATATCGTTCAGTGGAGTAGATCCAGAAGATACTGGAGGGACCATGTAGCCCGAATGGATGGTGACAGACTTGCATATACAGCCGCTTATGAAATCCCCTCCGGACACCGCCCACCTGGAAGACCGCCTAAGAGATGGAGGGACAGCTGGATCTCATCATCCGACGAGATATGATTTCATTGTCACAGATCGTCAGATCTATTAAAAGAGGAAGAAGAAGAAGAAGAATTAAAACGTCTGTTTTCTAAAAGTTTTATTATATTTTATGAGAATGAAATATTTTGCCTTGCTAAGGCAAACATTTAATAATACTTTAGACAGGCTAAACGTACACATTAACATAAATTATTATAAAACTTCTAGAAAACAGAAATTTTAGAACATATACTTAAAATAAGTTAAATAGCAGTGTAACCAAAATGTTGAAGCCAGCGAGCTAGGCAAAACCGGTCGCTGTCGATATAAAGACAAAATGTTTACATAATTCTGCACAAACTTTTTTTATATTTATATATTTTATCAGTTATTCGAAAAAGATTCTCGTTTTTAGATGCAATCAATAGTGAATTATGCCAAAAAAAATTGCGTCGTTTCGTAATAATATGCCACCCGAGAAAAAAGCTCGCTCGTTCAATCCGAAGCTTAAAAGGTTACAGCCATTTAGCTAATGTCAGATTGCATACTAAACAACATCATACTTGCACAGACGCGAGTTGGTATATTATTTAAATGCCATCTTTCGCTAGGAATATTACAGAGCTTTGGTGTTCCTAATTAATTGCTATGCCTCCTTCTTTCATATCTTACATTGTATCAAGATTTGGAGTATGTATCCGTGCAGCTTTTTCCCTATCTACCTACGCGGTCGACTCTATTAAAGCTTCGTGTTGATTATACCCTAGTTTTTTTAATAGCATTCTAAAAGAGTGGATATGTATCAAAAAATCTATGCAGAATGACAATGATTACATGGTAAGAATATGATATTATATAAATCAAAAATAATTTATTTGAGGTAGTACGAAATAAAGTGTTTCTAAAAAAAACATCTTCTTACAAATTGTTTACAAATGATTTTACATATTTCAGGGTGACTAATGATTCTTAGTATTATATATAAAATAAAATCGCCAAACCTGCGTGCGTAGACTCAATCGTTGTATTCTTCTCTTCCGCATCTGAAATGTGAAATAAATATGTTTGTAATGTCTTTTTAAAATTATGAACTGATTTTATTTAGCACAAATGTTTCTGAAATCTCTTTAAAAAGCCACCATGTTTCGTTTTAACACCTACTAATATTCATTGCAATAATTCGATACCCGAGTTATGATCGACGGATTCTTTACATGAACTTTCAATACAACGTATTTCCAATGAAAACGAATAGTACCTACAATACTTTTACAAGAACGTTTTTTTTCGCAACTACCCGTTGACCAACACTTTGCGTTCATAGATGGCGGTAACCACTATACGTACACGATTGTTTAAAACAATTATTTTCATATTTAATCCCAATACAGCATAGAAAGCAAAAAACTTTAGAAGTTTTATTTTATATTATGGGAGTAGCATATCTCGCCTTGCTTATGGCACAATCAAATTATATTTATAAACAATTGATATGATTATGCAATTGATATTTTGCAACATAATCCAATATATATTTTGCTAGAGAAATGCGCCTAAAGGTCGGTTTACACGCTACAATAAATCGTAACGATCGACCGCTAAATAAGCTTTTTCCGTGGAAGAAGTGATGTTGTTGTATATCAGTTGTATAGTGAGAAAAGTGAAAAAGTCGCAAAGACCAAGAACAAAGTGGAGCCGCCAGTGCAAGCAAATTCGATCTTCTTCTTCTTCTTCTTCAGCCTGTATTGACCGTCCACTCTTGGACGTAGGCCTCCTCTCGCATTTTCCATTCTCTTCTATCCTGAGCGATCCGCATCCAGGCACTTCCCGCACTTCTCCGGACATCGTCGCGCCAACACAACTGTGGGCGCCCAACTCCACGCTTTGCCGTCCTTGGCCACCAGCACAGCAGTCGCCTTGTCCACTTTTCATCTGGATCGCGAGCGACATGTCCCGCCCTTCGTCACTTGAGGGTTGCGGCTATCTTGATAACATCGGAAACCTTTGTCCTGACTCTTATGTCCTCATTTCTGAGTCTGTCCCGTAAACTGATACCCAACATGGCTCTCTCCGTTGCTCTCTGAGTGTCTCTTAGCTGGTTGGCACTTTTTTGTGACATTGTGGAACAAACTCGATGGATAGCTAATTTATCGCCATTTTACTGTCACGTGAATTATTCACCAGACCAAAGACAATGTGACGATCTCACTCCCATCGCCGGGAATCGAACCCGGTACCTTCGATGTGTCAGTTTAATCACTTACCACTCTGCCACGAAGGTCGTCACAGATCTATCGAACGAGTAGAATATTTCACGGCTTAAGAGGATTTATTGCACTCGATCCATACACGTTATCGCGATTTTCCTCGGCTTGATAGTCGATTTCACGGGAATTCGTTAGACCCTCGGTTGGATCAGTCGGAACCCAATGAAGTGTCGAGCACGACATTTCTAGATCGCGTAACTGTGATTCGAAACTACCGTATTATCATAATATAAAAAATACTCTATTGAGACCACATTTTAAATCAAGTGACAAAAAAAAATATGACAAACTCAAGATGAATATTTTTTTCGTGTATTAGTTCATTTTAATCGTGTATATTTTATTTAAATATTTACTAATATTTTAACCCATCTTTAATAAGTTGTCACAATTGTTGTTGTAACAATTATTCGCTATAATTTAAACGTGATAAGGTATTACTGTTAAAATTTATAACACTGTTATAATTTCACAATTTATTTTTATTGACTGAGAATATCGCGACAGCTGTTTCGCCAACCGATGTTGGCATCATCAGGTGTTACAATAAACTAAAGTAACACATGAAAAGACTTACTACTTATAGGGCAAAAAACTCATTATATAGTGTGGTTAGTCATAGTTAAAATTAATTATGCGAAATCTGTTGACAATTTTACAAACAAATATAACAAAGGTGGGGAAAAAACAGCGTTTAGAAGGGACAATTATACATACAAGAAATGAAAGGGTATTGTCACAGTTAATATTGATTATGTGAAGAAACTACAAATAATATTATAAGCAAACACAATAAAAGTGGGATAATTAGAAAATACAATTATAAATGGAATAAATTGAAGGACGATGAGTCATAATAATTAGGGACGATAAACATTAGAAGGAAGCAGATTTCATTACAAATGCGGTAGAGATGAGGTCCCTAAGACGTATGTGTGCTAGAACTATATACGACAGAATCTCAAATGCTGTTATAAGAAAGGAATGTAGAGCGGAAGAAGGTATTATGAACAAAATTATGAAAGGATCGCTGTGTTGTTTCGGACATATGGAGAAATAATGGATAAGAAAGTATAAGTTAATGATGTAAATGGAGTACGGAGTCGAGGCAGACCGAGGAAAACATGGCATGACCAAATTAATCCAATTTTAAAGGTTGGTCAAGTTAGAAGTAGGAAGAATCAACGTGCGTGTATGACTCGCTGTATGAATGAGGAAGCTAGAGAGGTGTGCCAAGGTAGGGTAGTGTGGCTGTCCATTCTCTGCCTACCCCTACGGGGAAACCACGTGAAGGTTTGTTTTTGTTTGTGTTGTTAATTTTTTTGTATTATCTGTTTAGTAATTGTTGTTAAAAAACGGTGGATACGTGTAACATAAATTAAATAAACACAAAAGTCCGGATCGTCCATGTCAACATGTGCAACATCGGAAAAACATTATGTGTTATTACGTGCTAAATTTAAAAAACGGTGGATTCGTGGAACATAAATTAAATAGACAAATGTGCACCATCTAAAAATAACATTTTGTATTAAATTATTTTTATTTTGTTATTTTATTTTATATCATTGTATTTTATATTATTTGTTTTAGATTTATTTTGTGGATGTTGGAAGATCGAAGTGTGCGCGGGAGATGCCTATTGGTGGCGATGAGGTTCGCAACCCATCACACCGCGTCTCCCGCGGGGCGAAAAGAGAAGGATGGAGTGCCGCATCGGTTAAAGTGTGACAGTCCATTCTTTCTGCCTACCCTTTCGGGGAGACGGCGTGATGGTTAGTTAGTTAGTTAGTTAGTAATTGTTGTTTACATTCAGTTCCTTCGCAGTTAGTGTTTCTTTTGTTCTCATTTTTCTCTTGGAATTGTTTGCCCTTCCGCTTATGGCAATCCAATAATGGGCCGCGAGATTTATTATTCCCAAATCAATCGTTAATCCATACGGCGACTGCCTCCGTTCAAATTCAAATTTTAATCGATGTCTCGATTTGATTACGTCGTCTGGACTGGTTTAGAAGAGTTGGACAGGTGTATTATCGCTATTATCGTCAATGGCTGCCTTCAATGTCACGGCGCAATTATTATTACATTTGCATTTTTTTAAACAAACAGCTTCTTATAAATAGAACTCGATTCATCCTGTTATTTTTGTATAGAATCTTAAGGCATTACAACGAATTATATAATATTGAACTTGTATTATTGTGCTGACCCTTATATAAGGAAGTGAAGCATGGAACTGGCAAAAAAAGGATGAAAGTAGAATAAATGCAGTAGAAATGAGATCTCTAAGACGAATGTGTGCTAAATCTATATATCGTCGGTTCAAAGGTAAAACTCATTAATTGACATTTCAACATTTCTCCTTTTTTTGCAACTTCCGCATCAGACTTGTGAATTCTACGTCAGAAAACAATCACTAAGTGTATTTATTGAAGAATAACAGTTATTCTTTAATAAAAACACTTGGTGATTACTTTCTGACGTAGAATTCACAAGTCTGATCAGAAATTGCAAAAAAATAAATAAATAATTCAAATGTGTCAAATGCATTTATAAGAAGTGAATGCAATGCGAATGAAAGTGTTATGAACAAAATAATGAAAGGGTAATTAAGATGGTTTGGACACGAAAGTAGAATAAATCCAGTAGAAATGAGATCTCTAAGACGAATGTGTGATAAATATGTATATGATAGAGTGAAAATACAAGAATAAGAAGTGAATGCGGTGCGAATGAAAGTGTTTTGAACAAAATAATGAAAAGGTCGTTAAGATGGTTTGGACACATGGAAAGAATGAGTGAAGACAGAATGGTGAAGAAGGTATATGTAAACGGCGTGAATGAACCTAGAAATAGAGGAAGGCCGAGGAAAACGCGGCACGATCAAATCCATCAAATATTAAATGTCGGTCAATTGAGAAGTCGGAGAAATCGACGTGCATGCATGACAAGATGTATAAATGTAGAGGAAGCGAGATAAGTATGTCAGGACAGAACAGTGGGGCGTTCCATTATTTCTCCCTACCCCTCCGGGAAGACGGTGTGATGGTTAGTTGGTTTAGTTAGTTAGTATTAATCAAAATAAGTTTTTTTCTAGATGTATTCGTCAGAAATGTAAAAAAACAATAAGTCTAAATGGTGATAATTTTTTAACGACTATGTTTTCAAGTCCCTCCTGTCGTTGTGAATTATATTTCGTCTCTTTATTGTGATGATGAATAACTTTAAATTAGCCATCGTAAATAATGCATCTACCTTTTGAGTGCATAAAACGATTAATTAAAACCTTTTAACATCACTCACCATCGTTAAATGCTGATCGTCAGGAGTTTAATGTTTATTTTTAATGTATTTTTCCTATTAACCTGATTTAAACCATTAATGCTCTGTTTTTAACTTTCTTATAACTGTTATAAAGATAGTCATTTGAGATAATTTCGTGATACAACGCAACATCGTGTTAAGTCTTAACATCGTGATATGCTTTTACTCTGTGATTAATCATGTTTTTCCAGCACAACGTTTTTATAAATAATGAATGAAAACGTCTGTATTATTTAAGTATTATTTATTTTAGAAATATATGCACTTAAGCCAAGATGGCAGTACACAATGGAGTTCTAGTGCCAACCATTTTGTATGGAAGTGAAGCTTGGAGCTGTCATACTAGGATGAACGTAGGATAAATGTCGTAAAAATAAGATCACTGAGATGAATGTGCGGAAAAACAATATACGAGTACATAATACCGAAAGACGAAATAAAAAAGTAATATAAGGCAGATTATTGCATTATAAGTCAAATTAAAAAAGGATACCTGAGATGGTTTGGACATATGGAACGAATGGACGAGAGAAGAATGGTTAAAATGTTGTATACAAGCAGTGTGAGTGGAAAGAGAAGCCGTGGAAGATCAAGGAAAGCATTACATGACCAAATTTATCAAATACTGAAAGGCGGTCACATTCGAAGTCGGAAAGCGTGGAAAGCTCGGACGAGCGTGCATGTTATGATGTATGAATGTAGAGGAATCTAAAGAGGTATGTCAAAATAGAGCAGCATGACAGTCAATTCTCTCTGCCTACCACTGCGGAGAAACGGCGTGATGATTAGTTGGTTTTTATATTATTTTATGAGAATGATTATCAAATCTTATTGTAGTTTTCATAATACCTTAGCAAGGCAAAAAATCTCATTCTCTATATTACAGTATGAATTCCACCATATTCACGAGTTATTAGTTTTTTTAAATCTTTGTTAACAATAGCGTTTTGCAGTATAACGTCCCAAAGTTATATAAAAAGTTATGCTATCACGAAGTTAACTTATATGTTTCTACTCTAACCTGTAAAAGGTTGTATCCCGATTTGTATCGTGTAAATCGAGACACGGTACCTGCGCCAGCAAATAAACCCAGATTAAAGAGAAAGCGCCTATGACTCCTTGTCCCGTTTGTTTTTTGTTTCTTTATTGTTTCTACGACATTATACCATTGTTATCACATTATATTGTACGCCTTCAGTTACAATAAGTGACGCAGTTAATTGTGCATATTAACCCTTTGTACTAATTTTTTTTTTAATATGGTATACCAGCTACTTCATAGAGTGTAATGTAAAAATATAAGGAAAAATTACGATATTTTTGGAAAATTAGAAAAATATGTGTTTTGTTAAAGC
The DNA here is from genome assembly GCA_022606425.2 of Lepidostoma basale. NCBI lineage: Eukaryota > Metazoa > Arthropoda > Insecta > Trichoptera > Lepidostomatidae > Lepidostoma > Lepidostoma basale. The sequence goes on along the minus strand of JAHDVF020000118.1, from coordinate 336,749 downwards.
AGTAAATAAAAAGATGTAGTTATGTTGAGAAATATATATTTATTATCGTATAACTTGGAACAGGTGAGGGAATTTGTGTATTTAGGTAGCATGTTCACAGCAGATGCCCGAACGGATAGTGACGTCGAAAGAAGGGTTGGTGCGGGTAACAAAGTGAATGGAGCTTTAAAAATAGTTATTGGAAACAAGAATTTATCAATGAAAGCGAAAACGGCCGTTCACAATGGAGTTCTGGTCCCAACCCTAATGTATGGAAGCGAAGCATGGAACTGGCAGAAGAAGGATGAGAGTAGAATAAATGCGGTAGAGATGAGGTCCCTAAGACGTATGTGTGGTAGAACGATATACGACAGAATCTCAAATGCTGATATAAGAAAGGAATGTAGAGCGGAAGAGAAGATATTATGAACAAAATTATGAAAGGATCGCTGCGTTGGTTCGGACATATGGAACGCATGGATGGAGAAAGAATGGTTAAGTATACGTTAATGATGTAAATGGGGTACGAAGTCGAGGCAGACCGAGGAAAACATGGCATGACCAAATTAATCAAATTTTAAAGGTTGGTCATGTTAGAAGTCGGAGGAATCGACGTGCGTGTATGACTCGTTGTATGAATGTGGAGGAAGCTAGAGAAGTTTGCCAGGATAGAGTAGTGTGGCGGTCCATTCTCTCTGCCTACCCCTGCGGGAAAACGGCGTGATGGTTTGTTTGTTTGTTTGTTTTTTGTATAAGATTGTTAATAAAAGAAAAATTGGCATATTCTAATCATTATAATTTTTTAACGTGTGGTATTTTAGAAAGCAGTCGCCCAAATGCATACGTGGCTTGTTAGGACACGTGTCACAGTACTCACTGATTTCCCGACTGCCACCTTTTACTGCCCTTTTCGAGCAGACCACACAGTCCCTCTTGAGACTTTTTCTCATAACGAAATGTCACTATGCACTTCGAAAACAAAATTGTCTTCTCTATCATTGAATTCAAAATTCTCTTCCATATTTAAAGGGAAGTAAAAATTATTCAATTAAAACGAATGCTTAGTTATTGTCATGAATTAAAAACAGAGCAAAAAGCACAACCTATCGCCAGGGGGTACTGTATACAACTGAATACAGCATTTGTATACCTGTAAAACGACCCTTGTTTATGTCGCCGCTGCGGCGCCATCTAAGTTGTTAAAATGTTAATTATGTCGCCGTGGCGGCGACAACGGAGTACAAAGGGTTAAGGTAGGTACTACTTGATTTAACTTGTTCCACGAAGAACAACCTTATTTATACCCATTATTAAGAATCGAGTTTTATTCACTTGAGCATATTTAATACGATGCTATTCTGAACGCAGTTTAAATGCTGTATTGAGATGATTCAGTGTATAGATGATTCAGTAAGTTGATGATTCAATATGTAGATCTTTGATAAACTTAACTGGCGTTAACACTGTGAAATTAAAATTAAACAACTGACCACATTCATGAAATAAAAAATATATATATTTGTTATATTTATATAATGATTCTTTTCTTTTTCTTTTCTTTTTTTTCTCTTGTAAACAACAGGTCGTTTGAACCCAATGACTGTATACAATTTATAATACCTATTATATTGAATCTTATGACATGTGATAGGTAGCCCAATCTATCGCCAATTTTTTGTCACGTGAATGCTACACCAGACCAAAGACAGTGTGACAATCACACTACCATCCCCGGGAATCGAACCCGGGACCTTCGGTATGGAAGTCAGAGCTCTTACCACTCTCCCACGAAGATCGTCAATGATTATGACTGATAAAGGGTTTGTGTGTCCGAAACATGTTTGATTTTTAATTTTAAAAAAAAATTAAAAGTGAGTCTTGTATACAAAGTATATTAAAAAACAAACATTACATATTCATTAACACAAGATAAAACAAACCTGACATATTCATTACCACCACCACATTACCCTGAAGATGGAGACTGCAACGATCTCCGAAACTTCGTTCGAGAAGGAGAAATCCCACGGTTTTACCAAAAATCACACAAAACAAACATTACATATATTTCGTTCAAATTTCGGATAAGGAGAAGTAGAAGAAATGATTGAAAATTTTAGATCAACAAAACATTGGAAACTAGTTATATACGAACATACCTATATTTTATAGCGGGAGTAGTCGACGAACGTGTGTCGACAAGATGAGAAGTATGGGAATATATAGAAGTGTGTCAGGATTTAAGTCAAATACCGTTTAGTGACTGAAACTCGTTTTACGCAAGAGTGCTCCTGGTGAGTCAGTTTTCCCGCCATTTTACCGTTTTCCTTTTAATTTTATAATTATAGTTATACATCTGTAAGCAGGTACTTCGCCTAGTATTCCGTTATTCTTGTGTTTATTTCACTCTAATGAGTACTATTATAAACACGACATTTAAACATTTCTGTAAGTTAGAAAAAAAATACAAAAATCTTATTTTTGACTATTTTATATGATTTGTTTTAATGTATACAAATATTTATAGACAAATATTGGATTTTTACCCATTGCGGGTTAATCATTTTTAAGGATTAATTGTATCTCAATAGAGACGGAGATGTTAATTATCTTAATAGATGGCGCTAGTGTAGATTGACCTACCAACAGTGAAGTCATTAAAAAATATTAGCATATATACAAGTTAAAAAATTTGGCAGACGTGTCGTAAGAAGGGCGGAAAGGTGAATGTTGTTAAACATAAAGTGATCGCTTAACCCAACCAATGACTGGGCATAAGTCCTGTAAACGCCTCGACTACCATATTCTGTTTCCAAATAATTTACATCTTCGTCTCTATTGAGATACAATTAATTTTATATGGATTAAAACACTGTTTTTTCCACTTTTGAGTTAATTTTTCTCGACATGTTTCGAAGGGTTACAACTTCATCATCGGAAGAACGATATAAACAGTTTTTCAAACCGGCCTGTTTCTTATCTAACCAGGACATTCGTTAAATTTAATTATTGCCTTGTATCATCAAACCGAAGGATGACAGACCATATTTTCCTTACAATGTGGAGTTTACGCAGTGAATGGCATTTGGGACCGTTTTCTTGTCTTCGTTCCTTATTTTGAAACTAAAATATCGCTAAATACCGCCTAACAAAATGACCTTACGCTTTGCTCCTCTTCCCTCTCCCATCTTCGGAGGAGCACCCCGGGGCATACGGACATCCAGCCCCCGTCACATCCATCAAATCACATTTTCAACAATGTTTTTAACAGACGATATGTGCAATAGCCATTATAGCTGAAACTCTGTGTGCCAGAATCCTAACTAACTAACCATCACGCCGTCTTCCCGAAGGGGTAGGCAGAAAGAATGGATTGCCACACTTTTCTTTCCTGACATATTTCTCTCGCTTCCTCAACATTCATACATCGTGTCATGCATGCGCGTCGATTTCTCTGACTCCTCACTTGGCCGACATTCAATATTTGATTTATTAATTATGCGGATACCATTCTTTCTTTCCATATGTCCAAACCATCTTAATGATCCTTTAATTATTTTGTTCATAACACCATCATTCGCACCGCATTCACTTCTTATATTTTCATTCGACACTATCATACACAGAGTATCCGCACATTCGTCTAAGAGATCTCATTTCTACTGCATTTATTCTACTTTCATCCTTCTTTTGCCAGTTCCATGCTTCGCTTCCATACATAAGGGTCGGTAGAAGAACACCGTTGTGCACTGCCATTCTAGCTTTTTTGGATAGGTTTATGTTTGCGATGACAACTTTAAGTGCACCATTCACTTTGTTGCCTGCCCCAACCGTTCTTTCAATATCCCTCTCCACTCGCCCATCTCTTGTAAACATACTACCTAAATACACGAACTCAACTACTTGCTCCAAATTTTTACCATTCACGCTAATGTTGCAGACTGCCATGGTTACTGGTAGTGCCAGAATCCACTTTGATGTCACAAAGCATTTGGCATTACGTGGCGTGTACGAGTATACTATAAAGCTATATGCATATAGTGTATTAGCTTTTTAAAGTGCCAATCAACAATTTGAGTAGGTCAATTATCATTCGCGCTGCATATTTATTCCTGTACCTACGTCCATTTGATAGGGATGTGTGTCAATGGGACGCAGATATATATCCCCAGTTGTCTAATCTCTGAAGCAAAATTACAGAAATGATTTGAACGCCTTCCCCTGCGAAATCGTTCAATTATGGCGTAGTTTTACGATTTCGGCGACGTGGTTTAAAATTGCTGGGTGAATTTTCGCATCGAGGACGGGTTCCGCTGTGGGCAGACCAGTTCCACTAACGACTATCAAGCGTAGTGTATGAATTTGACCAGAATTTAATGCCGAGTTCAACGAGTGACAGGACATAAACACAGGGAATTATCGCCGCCATTGCCTTTGACTGCGCGGGATATTATTTAATTAACTTGTTTCACTCGAGGAATTGCGTAATAGTTATTGTACTGTTATTAAATTCATTATCCAGATAGCTGATAATTAAATAATATATATGAAGCACTTAATTAGTGGTGTGGCATTTGAAAAAATAATGTATAACACCTGTCTACTTTGTTATTACACCACTTTATTTTAAATAATAATTAAATAAAACGATGTTTTTTAACTACTTCCACTTTTGTCTTTATTTAGACAGCGACCGGTTTCGCCAGGCTCGCTGGCATCGACAGACTGGTCAGACAGACTGGCTGTCTAAATAAAGACAAAAGTGGAAGTAGTTCAAAAACATCGTTTTATTTAATTATTATTTTATTTAATTATTATTCTATTTCTCTTATAGCCCAGTCTGTCGATGCCAGCGAGCCTGGCGAAACCGGTCGCTGTCTAAATAAAGAGAAAAGTGGAAGTAGTTAAAAAACATCGTTTTATTTAATTATTATTTAAAATGAACTTCCATCAAGAAATTTCAGTAAAATCATTTGACCACTTTATTTTGTTTTATCGAACCATCCGGTTCGCTCCCGCTGAAACTTCATCAGGGTTACAAAAACAAACACTTTATTTTTGAACTGTTAAATTAAATAAGTGCGGGACACAGGTCCCGAATACACCGTGACAGGCCTAGAAGAAGTGTACGAGCGATGCTGAAAAAAGGGTGCCGCTGCGCCATATAACAGCCTCGGGTATGTGGTGGGAACCCTTCTGTGTTCCTCTCCTTATTTTTAGTAGTAAAGAACTAATAAAATAACGTTTATAAGATACATTCACACGTAGTCTGCCGCAGTTCCAAACTATTTTTAGGACTGCAAGCCAGCATAATGGGAATTATTTATTTTTGTTTACTAATTACTTTATTTTTGGTAACCCGACGATGCACCGTCGGGAGCGAAACCGATTGATTCGATAAAACTAAATAAATTAATGTAAAAACAAAGTACGCAGATTTATTTTTTAAATATTAAATTATTTAAAATAAAATAACTATCCGTTTCTGTATGTATATTTCAGTTATAACCAAAATAGTTTTCTTAACTTTTTTAGGTTTTCACTGTTCAATGTTTCCCCTTTGCTTCTTTTTACCAACAAAAAGTATTCGTTATATAGAAGTGGAGGTCTTGGAACAACAGAAGAGGCATAGGAAGATCACAAAAAAGGTGGAAGGATAATATTATCCAACTTGCGGGTCGTAGGTGCCCAACAGATAGCCCAAAATAGAAAATATTGGAAGAGTTTATAAGAGGCCTATCCAGCAGTGGAGGAAAATTGGCTTAAAAAAAGAAAGGTAAAATAAGTTATCGTTATATCTTCTTCTTCTTCTTCCTCAGCCTATTCCCGTCCACTCCTGGACAAAGGCCTCCTCCATTCGCTTCCATGTCACTCTGTCCTGTGCAGACTGCATCCAGGTTATTCCGACGTGTCTGTTGAGATCATCCTTCCACCGTAGTTGCGGTCGCCCTACACTTATCTTTGCCGTCCACGGTCTCCAAGTCAGCAGTCTTCTTGTCGAGTTTTCATCTGAGCTTCTGGCTACGTGACCCGCCCATTGCCATTTTAGAGTCGCCACCCGGTGGATGATGTCAATGACCCTTGTTCTTTCTCTCACCGTATCGTTTTTGACTCTGTCTCTTAGGCTTATTCCTAACATGGCTCTTTCCGTGGCTCTTTGGGTCACTCGCAGTTTCTCGGAACTTTGCTTGGACAATGTAAATGATACATATATCGCCTCTTTGCAAGAATAACGTGTTATATCGAAAAATTTAAAAATTTAAAACTGAAACAAGATACCCGTCTGAAAGAGACAACGTGACAACACAATATACCACTGTTGGGTTGTCTCTTTCCTTCATAAATTCTCTGTTTTTCACTTTAAAAATACCATGTTTTTGTAGAAAATAATGTTGAACACGGCGGATTTGATTTTCGGAATGTCACGTTATTCTTGCAAAGAGGCAATATTAGCTGAAACAGGTCAGCAGTAAGTTTGATCTGTGATGTTTACAAAATATACTGTAAATTTCTTTGTGTTTATAGGTGATTTGTAATTTTCCAAAACGTATCGCATTAGCGTTAAAAAAAAATAACGCTAATATCTTCAGGTTGGCGATTTAAAAAAAGAACAGTTCCCCTCTGGTACGCCTCAAGGTTGGCAAGTGTGTCCGCTACTTAACTTGTGTTTTTAAGATTATGCAATCATCTCGTCGGATCTGACAACTAATTTGCGAAATTAATCGCGGGACATTTAAATCAATATTATGATTACTGTCCGTGTAGACGTGTAGCGACACAAGCCATATAGAATCAGTTTCCGTGTTTAGCTGATTGAATTCGCATAATAGAATTATTAATTTGACATTTATATGACGCCATGTGACATGTTTATTTGTACGTTTTCCCACATGTTTTTACACACATCGCAGTGACACATTATTTCTATCACATATCTATACCTAAGAGCCATAAAGTCTCAACAATTTTTTTGGCAGAATGGATCTATGTACATTTATTTTATTAACCCCCTTAGTGCTGCTGGCTTCATATGTTATTCAAATTAGAAAAAAAAAACTTTCGATCTGTGGCGGTTTAGTTCTTCTTCTTCATCTTCTGATTGTAGATCTTGCGATCTGTTTATGCAGGATATCAACTTTCTTTTTGTGATGAAGACGACCAGCCTTCTCTCCATCTCTTTGGTGGTCGTCCTGGTGGTCGACGGCCCTCTGGAGTCTCGTGCATCACGATCTTAGGAATTCTTGCTGGATCCATTCTCTCGATGTGGTCCCTCCAGAATCGTCTTCTCTGCCTACTCCATCTCACTATGTCTTCAATTGTGCAGGATTCGTGAATTTCTTCATTGGGTATGCTATTTCTAAAGGTTCTCATTTCTGCTACTCTTGCTTCGATTCCGAAAGTCATTATGGGCCTGATGCATGTATCATAAATTCTAACTTTGCTTTCCACTAGCATATACTTATTGTCCCAGACATTTGGTTCTTTACTATTAAATTGTAATGAATACAGAGGAAAACGTCTGTTTTCTAAAAGTTTTATAATATTTTATGTGAATGACATGTTTCGACTGTCTAAGGCATTATCAAATGTAATCTATACGTAGGGCTTCATTTGTATTAATTATTTAATATGGAGTTTACACCAAGAAACAATAAATTAAATTGAAAATCATATAATTAATACGAATGAAAACGTCAGTTTTCTAGAAGTTTTATTGTATTTTATAGGAATGACATGTTTCGCCCTTCTAAGGCATTATCAGGTTTCGTCACATTTAATAATCATGCCTTAGAAGGGCGAAACATGTCATTCCCATAAAATATAATTTAACTACTAGAAAACTGACGTTTTCATTCGTATTAATTATTTTATATGGAGTTTTACATCGTTGTTCAAGAAACCATAAATGAAAATTATATAATGATGAACTGGGACTATCTGTCGGGATGTAAATATAACAGTTCGAAACCATGTTTTACTGCTGCTAAAGTGGTCTTAAAACGAAGTACACAAGTATTTTAAATTATTTTATTTAATAATATCACACCATCATATATGTATGTAAATTATCATATATGTAAATTATGGGATTCAATTGAAAGTACAATTATTTTTTTATTTTTTATTATTATTTGAGAATCGCAAATTATGGCTCATAAAAAAGAAAACGTTGCTTTTAAATCTAAAATAGTTTTATATACAATTTTATAAACTTCTCAATTCAATTGCGTTTTTGTTCATGTTCTGTGACCCATTTTTCTTAACTGCGCAAACATTTGACTTATGTATGTTTCATAAACCAAACACGATGATTAATTTCATGATTTTGACATTCATTTGCGCAGTTCCGTTTATGGTCTAGGTTTATATCTTTGGCACCTTTATTAACATTTTTTTATTAATCAGTTTTTTATGCTATTTTTATTCCCTAGAAATGATCGCAACACCTGCGGTTTGCTTTGATTTTATTTTTATCTATTGTTTCATAATTAACCTTGTTTGGTTTATTGCTGTGTCTACAACTTAAAATAGGACAAAGCTGTTAAAATTTCGTAATCTATTGTTTTGATTTCCTTATCTTTGCATCTTTACTAATTGTTGTTCATAGATCTCTTCCTGTACACCCTGTTATTGACTCGTTTTTTCCTAATTTATCAAAGTTTTATTTTTATCTGTTTTATTTTTTTAATACTTGCTTCGTAATGAAAATTACAATCGATTATGATTCACGCTGAATTATTTGAATTGTATTAAATACTTTTGTGATAAAACGATAAAACGTTGTATGATAGAATACCGAACGTTGAAATAAGAAATAAATGTAAGGCAGATGACTGCATCATGGATAAAATTAAAAAAGGATCCCTGAGATGGTTTGGACATATGGAACGAATGGATGAGAGTAAAATGGTTAAAAAGTTATACACAAGCAGCCTGAGTGGAAAAAGAAGCTGAGGACGACCGAGGAAAACATGGCATGACCAAATTAATCAATTACTAAAAGGCGGTCACATTCGAAGTCCGAATAATCGACGTGCGTGCATGGTTCGATGTATGGATGTAATTGAAAGCCGAGAGGTATGCCAGGACAGAGCACTGTGGCTATCCATCCTCTCTGCCTATCCCTCCGGAAAATGGCGTGATGGTTAGTTTTATAGTTTTTTTTAGTATTAAATACTTTTTTAGGTGTGTAATTGTAAAACTCTGTTATTGTATCACAAAATGTAGTTTCACCTTTAAAACACTATAATGTCCTGACATTTGATTGGTATGCAAAGAATTCACACTCGCGAGAATGAGCGAATAATGCATTCTAACTATGATATTGATTCATTAGATTGGTATATAGAGAGGATGGATCCTCACAATTTTCTATCCTGTATCCTGTAACATTTTGTATTCGTGACACACACACACACACACACACACACACACACACACACACACACACACACACACACACACAAGCCCAAAGATTTTTCTGAGTTAAAAAACTTGGTCTGCCATATATTATATATTTAATTCAATACACATTTATCTGCATTATTTCTTTACCTATTCAATTAATATTGTACAATAATATGCATCATCTTTTCACGCATTCTTCGTAGTAATCTAATTCAAATAAATTATTTTCGTATATTATTTAAGTTTCTCTTTAATGTTCTGTTTTATTTTTTTATATTTATATTCTTAATTTTAATATAACTGATAAATTAGTTAATAGATTATAACTGAGAGATCGCGTGAGAAACACCAGAATAAGATAGATATGTGAGGTTGAGGATATTATAAGATGGAGCAGACAGCGAAAAAGAGACTGGTACGGTCATGTTCAAAGAATGGACACCGCCAGACTCCCATATATTGCATTGCATAATCAGCCTTGTGGAAGACCTCCTAAGGTAGAAGGACAGCTGGGAATCTACCTCACAGGAGGAGCAACATTCTGGAGAACAGACCATATAGGTCTACAACAAGGAAGAAGAAAAATAAGAATTTAAATATGCAAAGATCACGATTTACATGGAGCACTTGTGATAAAGTTAAAGTTTTTTTTAAATAGATTATAACTCATGAGATAAAGAAGTTTATCGCAGTACACTTTTATGGTTTTCAAATATTGTGCAAGCCATATTCTTTTTTTATACAGCTGTTTCTGACACACCAAAATAGTAATTTTATAGTTCCGAGACCACTTGTGTTTGGCAAATATTTGATTAGATTTAATCGTCAGAATTTTAAAAGAAGTAACGTCAGACAGGCAAAGTGTAGGTCGCCTATACATGTGAAGACACACCATACGTATTTATAATGTTTTTGCTAAATCTACGGAGTATACTGCGCAGTTTTATCAAACATATCCTCCTATAGCAATAAATAACTTTTATTGCAGTTTTTTTTAAATATTATTCTACAATGTATGCAGAAGAAATGAGATCTCTTAGATGAATGTGTGTTAAATATGTATTCGATAGAGTGTCAAATGCAAATATAAAATGTGAATGCGGTGCTAATAAAAGTGTTATGAACAAAATAACGAAAGGGTCATTAAGATTGTTTGGATACATCGAAATAATGAATGAAGACAAAATTGTAATTAAAAATAGAGAAAGGCCGATGAAAACGTGGCACAATCAAATCAATCAAATATTAAATGTCGGTCACTTAAGGAGACGGTAAAATAGACGTGCGTGCATAACACGATGCATAAATGTTAAGGAATCGAGAGAAGTATGTCAGAATAGAACATTGTGGCGGTCCATTCTTTCGGCCTACCCCTTTAGGAGGCGGCGTGATGGTTAGTTAATTCATCATCATCATCATCAGCCGTCTGTCATCCACTGCTGAATGTAGACCTCTCCAAAGCACGCAACTGCCCCCTATCCATTGGTCAGTTAATTAGTTAGATATTATTATTATTATTATCGTTTTATTTGTAGCGTAAAATGTTGCCAGTTATAATGGCGCATAAACAGAAACTCCATACTACACAAATACGCATTGCTGCAATGGTAGGTAGGAGTCCCATTGAAAAAAACAAGATGCGAAATGGATATGTGACGAAAATTTAACATAATCAAGACTCCGATGGTATAGTCACGTAATAAGAAGACCGAATGTGCCTTTCCGTAGCTACTAAGAAGAGAGAGGGAGAAATTCCCCAAACCATCTGACTTGTGTTCGTGTTGTGGCATTTTTATAATTAAAATTAAACTAACTAACCATCACGCCGTCTCCCCGAAAGGGTAGGCAGAAAGAATGGACTGTCACACTTTTACTGATGCGGCACTCCATCCTTCTCTTTTCGCCCCGCGGGAGGCGCGGTGTGATGGGTTGCGAACCTCATCGCCACCAATAGGCATCTCCCGCGCACACTACGATCGTCCAACACCCACAAAATAAATCTAAAACAAATAATATAAAATAAAATAACAAAATTAAAATAATTTAACACAAATTGTTCTTTTTAGATGATGCACATATTGTCTATTTAATTTATGTTCCACGTATCCACCGTTTTTTTAAATTTAGCACATAATGTAATAACACATAATGTTTTTTTCGATGTTGCACATGTTGACATGGACGATCCGGACTTTTGTGTTTATTTAATTTATGTTACACGTATCCACCGTTTTTTTTAATTAGCTGTAATTAGGCACTTAATCAGCAAGAACTTAAAAATTATATTGAATAAATTATTCAAATTGTCATTGGAACAAATGAAAAAAATATTTTTACGCCTGTCAAAATTCTTTATAAAAACGAAAAAACGTAATAAAATAATTTATATAGTTATTTTGATGCTGATTGCTCGGTTTGGCAGTAATGTTTCTTGTCGATATTTTTCCTCAATCCGCCCTAATTCCACCCGTCTTGAGCTGGTTGGTTTGTTGTCTTTGTCCGCGACAGTTCCGGAAGGCTTGTCAAGCGCGTCGCCTTTTTTCCCATCTTCCCGCCGACCGGCAGCCCGTCTGATCGTCTGATCGCACTCAACGATATAATTGCTTGTCCAAGAAGTGTGTCCGTTTTCATAAACTTACGATATTTTTAACCAAATTGAACAATAATTCACGGCAGAGCAAAAAATGTATAATTTGATGACGCCGTATTTGCCGGGAGGCATCGTAAACTAAAATTGAACAAACAGAATGCTCGCATTGTATTCGTGGCCATTAATAAATCGCTCTTGAGTTTTGAATGTTTTATTTGTAGGTTTTATCTATTTGTCACATGAAATCCCCCACGCCAAGTATTAGGTATTTATAGTTACATTTTATTTTGATGGAAAGCACAGTTTTCTAGAATGTTTATAACATTTGATGGGTATATAACAAGGCGAAGCGTGTCACTCTTATAAAATATAAAACTACTTCATCAATATTAAATGTTTTATTTTTATCACTTTGCGTAATGGATTGACAATTCAATATATTTTTTAAAACATTGTATTTTCACAACATTTTGCATTTTCTCAAACATTTCCTGATGAACCTTAGGTACAAGCGAAAAGCGTTGGCTTCAAGTGTAAATACAATTCTGTGATTAACATCTTTTTCTTGTCCTATCACACCTCCGTGGTGCATAGGGCCTCAAGGATTCTCCTTCAAGCGAATCTATCGCCTGATGTCTAACACCATTCCAAGTGAGTCCTGCCGCATTAACCCTCGTCCTGCAAGGTTCTTCTCCAGGTGGCTCTAGGCCGGTGTCCTTCCTCTTTCCACCCTCAGGGGACCAGTCTAGTGCGCCCTGAGCGATGCAGGCTGGGTTCCGTCTCAGGGTGTGACTGATGCAGAGCCATTCAGTAACGCCTATCTGCCTCCCATGGCTTAGAGAACGGAATTTGGTGGTTTACATTCAATTTGTTTATTTAATATAATGCATATTTGGTAATTTGAAATATTTGTTTATCATTATCTTTATTATTGGATATTTTTATTAATGAATCATCTTATTATCTTATAAGTATATAGGCTGATCAGTAACTATGATAATATATTTTTTTACTTATTTGATTATCTATAAGTATCGCGTGCGTGAAATTCATTCATTGCTCACCAAGTAATGCCTCCATTGAGGCGCCCAGAGATGTTACGATAACGCCTAATGAATTGATGTCAATAATCACGGTCCGCAGAATTTAAGGTCACCACTTATGCCGGCGCCTGGTGCCTGGTCATCCAACAATACTCTAGAAATTCCCACAGCGATCGCCGGTAATTGGCCGAATAAATGTGGTCGCCTCTATATTGGGTCGAAGCAACGCGACGGAATTTCAATAAATTCTTTTCTAATTGGGTATAGAAATCTTCTGAACTTGTTTATTGCATTTAACTTCTTTTTAAATACGCGCCCACTTTGTTATTAGCCTAATTCAAATCCTTAATTGTGTCTGATTCTTATTACGTTTGTAAGCAAGTATTCCCTAAAACATATAGGAGTAAAATATATAAAATTTAATATTTGTAACCAGATTGGATAAAGTCCGCAACGAGCATGTCCGAGGCAGGTTTAAGGTCGCCCCTACAATAAACAAAGCTGAAGAAGCCAAATTGAAATGGTTTGACCACGTTATGCATCGAGTAGATGACAACATTTTAAAATCTGTCCTTCGTATCTCAACAGTTCAGAAGGGTAGAATACGGCTTTTGGCAACATGGAGTTCATCTATCGAGGCCTAAGAAATGTGGACTAACAGAGAGTAGACCCAAGACAAAACATCCTGGAGACATCATGTTAGAAGACCGGATCCCACATAAAATGGGAATTGGTAAAGACCAAGAACATTGTAATATTTTCTATGAAACGAACTTATTGTATCCTTGTGGATCCAGAGACGAAGATGTTAAAGCTTAATATCACGAACACTCGAAATATTCATAAATTACATTTTGAATGTATACAAATACTGGATTTTACCCATTGCGGGTAAAATCCAGTATTTGCACACCCAATCTTAATGGATGGCGCTAGTGTAGATTGAACTAAAAAATGTGAAGTGTTCCGCAACATTGTAGCATATATACATCTTCTAAAAATTTGTTAGACGTGGTGGCCGTAAGAAGGGCAGAATGGGGAATGTTGTTAACATAAAGCGATCGCTTAACCCAACCAATGACAGGTCATAAGTCCTGTAAGCGCCTCGACCACCATATTCTGTTCCAAGAAAACAATTTCCATCTTCGTCTCTATTGAGATACAATTAATTTCATAATTTATTTCGCGTGAAGACATTTGATTCCAAACTGTACAATATAACTTAAAGCGTATACGACCCACATCAATTATTGACAATAGACGAATACTAAAATAAATTTACTATTGTGGTAATGAAACACAATCATAATTAATCATTTCTTTCTCCTCGGCGCCACATTCCGGTGTGGGATTCGGCCTCCTCTACAACAGTCCCTGACATTCCTCTCCATTCTCCATGTTTTCCCAGTTTCCTCTAGCCTTCTCTGACGCAGTTAGCCCGTCTTTTTCTTGGTCTAATTGTTGCTGAACGATATTAAAACATTAGTAACGAGTGGTGTAAACAATTTTGTTAACATATTCATATGACAGTGTGATAGTTAACAGAAATAGAAGCTCTATGTAAAAATATTACTCGTATATAAGATATTAATCTTCTTCATTTAATTGATCTGACGATCTGTGACATAGAAGTCGGATGATGAGGTCCAGCTGTCCTTCCATCTCTTAGGCGGTCTTCCAGGTGGGCGGTGTCCGAAGGGGATTTCATAAGCTGCTGTATATGCAAGTCTGTCACCATATTCGGGCTACATGGTCCCTCCAGTATCTTCTTCTGGATCTAATCCACTGAACGATATCCTCTATTTCTCAAGTTTTTCTAATGTCTACGTTGTGGACACGATCTCGGAGAGTTTTTCCAGTAATTGATCTTAGGACCTTCATCTCTGATGTTCTTAGTAGTCCCTTGTTTCGCACAGTGTCGGCCCGCGTCTCTACAGCGTACGTCATGGTAGGTCGCACGCATGTTTTATAAATTCTGTTAATATTAATATATTAATGTTGTTTATTATTTTTTAGTATAAGTTCATTGTTAATAATGATAAAAAAAGTTTATATTTAGATTAATTCCACTTGTTAATCTAGTTCCGACCGGTTTCGACAGCATGCTGCCATATTTTGTTGATCAAGAGAATGGCAGCAAGCTGCCATTAAAAACGTTAATATCTAAAAGAAAAACTCGAATAAAATTAAACCTTTATTTTTAAAATATGTATACTTTGTTTTAAATTATTATTGTATTTACGACAAAATATTTGAAAGTAATGGAGCTTTTTAGGCAATTTTATTTTATACTCATTGCTTCTCTCAGGGGTTGACGATGACTCATGGTTACTTTTATATTACATAACATATTCTTCTCTCTAGCCATCTCTCTACTACTGGATGAAAGCCACTTCAAATAGTCTCAATTTTTTCTCTCTTGTGCGATTCTTATCCTTATATAATAGAAATGTTAACGTTGGATAATACTATTATAATAGTATATTAATCAATGAAAAAGAAATTCATGCACTACTGAATTGTTATGTTAATAGCCAGTATGTTGCATACAAGTATGTAGTTTTACTGTTCTGATGAAAATAAGTATAAAGGGAAACCGGTTGGTTATTAAATAATCAATACGGAAAAGTTATGGCTTCCTCGGGGCAAGAAAGTTGCTTCCACGTGTGAAATTACTAAAAATATATTATAACACCTGGCACCCCTAGAAACGACACAAATACCAGTAATAATAGTATAATAAACAATCTGTAAGCTGGGGACCAATAGCTTATAGATAAGAAGGGATGGGTGCACACTTACCCATTTCTTCAGACTTATCAGGGGATTCTTTGAGAATTCCGTCATCTTGGAGGTTATCCATCTTTATGTTCCGGATGGTTATCTTCGACAGCGTCAGCACAGACTGTATTATCTCCCAGCATGCAGAAAAAATCTGCCTCTGGTGATGCCGGTGGGGAGAGCAATCAAACTGCTGAACATGATCGCTTCGGAGATCGATGTCTTTCATATTCGTGAAAGTACGTTCAGAAAACAAATACTCTTGACTTTGGAGATTATTATGTATTCCTAATGTCGAATCATCTCTCATGCGTTCCTGGTATTATATATTTTAAATATATTTTACCTGTTCTCAATAGATCCCTTAAACTATAAAAAATGTGTGTAATATCTTTTGAGAAAATAAACTGATTTCATTTCATTTGAAAAAGGTGGCCGAAACTTCCACCACGATGTCAACAAGACTTTACCTTGCCAATTAGTACAAAAAGATGCCTTCCTCACCAGAATCCTTTCTAAAATGATTAATAAACACAACATCGAAAGAACTCTATACAACCTAATAACACTTTCACGGCTTCGGACCGGTGAGTTTTACAGTATTCGCAGAAGATTAAATTTCTTCAAAACCCTATCTTGTGGTCATATATTATTATATGCGACCACAAGGTTGTGATACTAATGGTATTAATGACTTTTTACTCATTCACGTCGCGATACTTATGAATATTCAAAACAACGCCTACGGAAATTTTTTTCCGCATGATGCTCTCAGCTGTTTTCATGAAACCTTGACATTTATTACAAGTTCAAATTCGCATTTATATTAACAATTTTTTAAACCCTTTCGGTTCTTAGAATTTTCTCACGAGTCGACCTTGGCAAGCTTTCGGATTACACGTTTTTTTTATTTGACATTATTTTCATGTGTCAAATCAAATAATACTACCGCCTTATGTGTTAGGTTAAAGTGTGAATCAATTTTACTTGGGAAATTGTACATTTTTGTTTTGTTTTTTTAACATTCTCGTGCAAATTCGATATTGTGTCGTAAAAAATATCATTTCCCTGAACATTTAACATGTCGACGCATACGTTAATATTGCATTATTATATGTTTATACATTACAAGAAATAATTAAGACAACAAACAAACCATTACGCCGTTTCCCCGCAGGGGTAGGCAGAGAATGGACTGCCACACTACTCTATCCTGGCAAACCTCTCTAGTTTCCTCCACATTCATACAACGAGTCATACACGCACATCGATTCATCCGACATCTAACATGACCAACATTTAAAATTTGATTAATTTGGTCATGCCATGTTTTCCTCGGTCTGCCTCGACTCCGTACCCCATTTACATCATTGACGTATACTTTCTTAACTATTCTTTCTCCATCCATGCGTTCCGTATGTCCGAAACAACGCAGCGATCCTTTTATAATTTTGTTTATAATACCATCTTTCGCTCTAATGAGATTCTGCCGTATATCGTTCTACCACATACGTCTTAGGGACCTCATCTCTACCGCATTTATTCTGTTTTTCCTTCTTCTGCCAGTCCCATGCTTCGCTTCCATACATTAGTGATGGGACCAGAACTCTGATAATCGGGAGTATTATGCCTCCTTAGTTTATGATTCGGTTATTTTACAGTTCAAAATTTCAAAAGAAAATCAATAATTTAGGATTAAACAGGCAGACAGGTTCCGGCAAGAATATCCGCTATCTAGATTCAATTTAGTTCAACGGAAGTATATAAAGATGAACAGGTCGTCAAACCTGTTTTATCGCTGCACCAATAATGATGCAAATATATTTAATTAATTTTAACGCAATATACATAATACTTCTCTCTGATCTTCAGTAGAATTGATAAGCCAGTCGATGCAGCCAATTTAAATTGTTGCTGCCAAAAATGCCTAAACTCAGAAATAGAATATGGTCATTTGTTTAATTTATAACCAACAAATGTTTATAAAATTCTGAATTACTGAAATAATTAGAATTTCCAATCCGCTAAATTGGTGATTATATGTATATCTAGTGAATACAGGTATAGTAAAATTACATGTGTGGTACCTTTTTGGAAATTGCAGTAAAAAAGGTACAATCATCCCCAACTATGAAGAAAAATTGTTTATGTTTGCCATTTACGCACTAGTACATAAACCATATTTCTTCACGGTTGAAAATTTTTTTGTTCTTTCTTTCCGCGATTTCAGAAAACTTATCATAATTGTCATTAGCGCAACCCTTTACTTTGTATAATATATAAACTTGAATAGTCCATTGTTTTGGCCCGAAACACTATGATGCTTCAACATTGCAAGTTGATATATTATTGTTACTTCTGATGATGTCAAAATAGGTTGATGAAGCAGCTGTCGCGAAAAATAAAAATAAAATTGTTAAACATACATATAAACAAAGTTTTATAATTTAACAGTTTATAAACTTAAATAATTGATACGAATAATAACGTATGTTTTCTAGACGTTTTATTGTATTTTATAGGAATTACATGTTTCGCCTTGGAAAGGTATTATCACATTTGATAATGCCTAGCATGGCGGAACATCTCATAAAATATTATAAATCCTCTAGAAAACGGGCGTTTTCATTTGTATGAATTATTTAATATGAAATTTTAGATAAACTTAAGGCAACACTGTGTAATTCCATAATGACGATTTTTTATGAATTAAAACTCTGTTTTTTCCACTTTCGAGTTTATTTTTCTCGATATGTTTCGAAGGCTTTACACCTTCATTATCGAGAGAACGATATAAACTATTTATATCGTATAGTTTATATCGGTCTCCCGATGATGAAGGTTTAAAAGCCTTTTCATTTCATTAATTTATTTTAGACATATCTAAAACATTACAGAATTTTTTTTCCAATACACTAAACATACAAGTTAGAGATACACAATAATAAGTAATACATAATAGATTAATGAAAAGAGCGAGAAACATAAGATGCATGACAAATTAATAAAATAAATATACCATACAATTATAATAAAGATAGTATTTCCCTCAAATGAGCCAAACTATCACAAAATATTTCGAACTCCGAGGTGATACGATTAAGCAAAGATATTGCTCTATCTACCGGCATAACCATTGGCAGGTTGGTTCTGCATCGTGGGAGATTAAACCATATTCGAAACATGTCGAGAAAAAAAACTCAAAAGTGGAATAAACGGTGTTTTAATTGATAAAAAAATTCATAAATATATAATTGAACTTGACATATGATTAGTGAAAACTGTTAGCATTTTCTGTTGAAATTTTGTATTATTCATATTACTCATTGCTATCTTATCGCATATTTTTTTATCGAACGTTGGAGACTTTCGGTTTCTTGTGTATCTATCAAAACAATGATCGCAATCGCAATTTGACACATAATTGTAACTCTTGTTTACCTCTCAAGCCGGTCCTACCGCTCCGGGCGCACTCGGCGCCGCCGCAGAGCCTACCGCCGTGCCGCCTTGCTAGCGACGGCAGCCCGGTCAGTTGAACGCCGATCTCCGTCTAGGGAGCATCACCAGCAGTACTGTTACACCGTGCCACGCACGTGCGACAAATAACAACAAGAAAATTAACAGCAAACATAACATACGAGTGCTTCGAAACGATATACAAATCATTACAAAAAAAATCATTACAACTTACAAGATCAATTGTTTTGATTTTGCTTCGAAATATTTTGAAAGCTTTATCATCTTATTGGTGTAAATAAAGCGCATTCAAATAATTGTTTTAAATTTATATTTAAAATAGAAGTTGTTAGGAGATTTTTTTTTAAATATTCTGTTCCGGAAATAGGCGTCGATTTTTCAGCGTCGCGATGCCCGCTGTTGCAGCTTACCCTATTGGCGCGACGCGCACTTCTTATTCAGGTGAATTAATTGTTTTCATTTGTTTATATGTATTTTTTAATATTATTCGTTAATTTTTTTTTTAAGAATTTAAGTTTTTTCTTGATAAAAAATACTTTTAAAATAATAGGATTTGATATTAAAAACACTATCTAGAAAAATTTAAATGGACTTTTTTCGGATTGTACAATTTTTGCCATGCTATGATAATCCTACAAGTTAATCAGAAACGTACATTTTAAGATAATCGAATTAAAGTGTTTTCCATTGTTCCTAAATTGAATATTCCGATGCTAATATATTTTTTAATAAAAGGATTTTCCATGATAATTTACGAAAAAATATAAATCATTATGGTAATGCGGAAAAATTATTTATTCAAAATATATGATTGGTGTTAATTGAAATTTCTTGGTAGAAGATAAAAAACTAACTAACTAACCATCACGCCGTCTCCCCGAAAGGGTAGACAGAAAGAATGGACTGTCACACTTTAACCGATGCGACACTCCATCCTTCTCTTTTCGCCCCGCGGTAGACGCATTGTGATGGGTTGCGAACCTCATCGCCACCAATAGGCATCTCCCGCGCATACTTCGATCGTCCAACATCCACAAAATAAATCTAAAACAAATAATATATAGAAGATCATTGTAAATAATATATTGTATATTTTATATTATCTGTTTCATTTTATTTCACTTTTTTTTTAATCTCGACTGGTTTCGGAAGCTGTCAAAACTGGTCGAGATAAAAAAAAACCGAGTACACTTAAACTAACTGTCTCTTTATCTTCTTTTTGTACTGTCACACCTCCGTGGTGCATAGGGCCTCAAGGAATCTTCTCCACCCGATTCTATCGCATGCCTGATGCTTAACATCGTCCCAAGTGAGACCTGCTGCCTTAACCTCGTCCTGCAGGGTTCTTCTCCAGGTGGCTCTAGGTCTGCCTCGCTTTCTCTTTCCCCCCATAGGGGACCAGTCTAGTGCGCCCTGAGCGATGCAGGCTGGGTTCCGTCTCGGAGTGTGACCGATCCACTGCCACTTGCGCCTAGCGACTTGTTCTCTAATTGGCTTTTCGCCTGCCATGGTCCAGAGAACGGCATTTGACACTGTTGGGGGCCAATAGATTTGTATATTATTAAAAAAATATATTGTTTATGATTCATTCGTTATTTAAAACTTTATTTTCAATGCATAATTTTGCATTATATATTTTTTTAATCCTGCAATGTGAGGAAATAGTTATAATGATAGTACCTATTATTTATGTACATGACACCTCCTTTCGAAATGTAAATAAGTATATGAAAACCCATAAACGTGGATTAACTCGCACCGTTTCTTGAAGGATTAGACACAGAACATTAACCATTTTATATCATGACATGCTTATCTATTATTTTCTTAATAATTCATTTATTGAATCATGCATATACGAGTATGACTATTTTACGCACTATTGATAAGGTCGGCATTTTATATTTGATCATGCCGTGTTTTCGTCTGTCTTACACGATTTCTTGCCTAGTTCACACCACTAAAGTATAGGACATCCACCAGAACATCCCAGCGTGACGAAAACCAAGTGGATTTAAACTAAATATACAATATACCTACTCGTAAATGATTTTTTTAATTTAATTTAATTTTTATTTTCGTTATTTACAATATTTAGTTATATGGTGTTCTTGTATCGACCCTTATGTATGGAAGCGAAGCATGGAACTGGCAAAAGAAGAAATGAGATCTCTTAGACGAATGTGTGGATACTCTGTGTATGATAGTGTCGAATGAAAATATAAGAAGTGATCATTAAGATGATTTGAACACATGGAAAGAATGAATGAAGTATTAATGGTAAAAATAGGTATATGTTGTAAATGGAAACCATGTAAATGGAACTAGAAATAGAGGAAAATCGAGGAAAACGTGGCACGATTAAATAAATCAAATATTGAATGTCGGCCACGTGAGGAGTCAAAGAAATCGACGCGTGTGCATGACATGATGTATGAATGTTGAGAAAGTGAGAGAAATATGTCAGGAAAGAAAAGTGTGACAGTCCATTATTTCTGCCCACCCCTTCGGGGAGATGGCGTGATGGTCAGTTAGTTATTTACAATGAACCTCTACCAAGATATTTCAATTAACAACATTAATACTAAAGTATTATTTCATGGGTGTCCAAATCAAATCAATGACGGGCATGTTTTTCTTATAATCGTATTATTTTTTTAAATGTATTTATAAAAATGTGGTAACCCTAAGAGTTATATTTACACGGGTTGTAACGGTGTTTTGTCAATATTATAAATTCGCACTTAAAAAGTACATCGTTGTAGAATCTCTCAGTTCTACAACGATGTAATTTTATCACGTACATCGTTATGTTTATTTTTAAAATAGGGTCACCACACAACATTATTACAATTATTTGTTTATTAAAAATAAATTCAATATATTTCGATTTTATATACATTTGTTTTATTAAAAAACGTTCTTTATATTTCTGTTGTCAACGCTATTAAATCTAAAATTTCAAAATAAATTAATACATCACAGATAAAAATGTATTTTAAAATGTTTATCGCTTGCATTTGCCACTAATTGATTTTAAACATAAATAATACATTGAAGTATTTTTTATTCCACTATAATTTATTAAATATTTTTATAACCTAAATGTATAAAAAACAAGATATTTCGGAGGTGACACTTCCATCCTCGGGTGTAAATATGGTGTAGTTATACCTGGATGGAGGTCACCTCCGAAAAATGTTGTGTTTTTGATATTTTTATGTTATAATATAAAAATATTTAATAAATTATAGTGGAATAAAGAACAGCGCTTGTAATAAATAATGCAACTCTTTTTTTTTCAAACTTGATATACTCGTATGTTCGATTCCCAGCGATGGCACTGTGATTGTCACACTATCATTGGTCTGGTGTAGAATTCGCGTAACAATAAAATGGCGATAGATTACCTATCACATGCTAGCTATACCTAGCTACCTATCACATGTCATGAGAATCATCAATATAATCGCTAAAAATAATGTGTATACAGTAATTGGGTTCAAACCTGTTGTATACAAGAAAAAAATAGTAATATTTATAAAGATCCATTTAGAGGAAGCTGATCTCTTTAATGCACAAGTCTTCGCACTCCCAAATCATGATTCGTAAAAAATTTAAAGAAATATTGATTTTGTATTGATGGTTTGTTTATTTGTCCCGTCGACCCCTTGCCGATTTTTTCTATTTTGTGCAGACCCCCTGCTTTTCTAAAAAAGTTTTATTTTCAAGCCAAAAAATCCGAAACCATAAAGCTGTAATTCGTTGGCGACCTTTTTATTTTCATTGGGGAAAATCGGACGATCGAAATCTTCGGCGACCAAAAGTATACCATAATTTCTGTGTTTTGTAACAATGATAGATCGCAAATACAATCGTTTACAATATAACATACAATAACTCAGTTGTTTATGTACGAATATTTTATGCTCGTTATTGCAGAATTTTTTAATTCATTCACTTACACTCGATCATCTGATGTTTAATTCGTGTTTCGCCGTTTTGTTAATGGGTGTAATTAATTACCATAAGAAATACTTGGCCTGATATGAACGTGCGCACGCGTTATGAAGACTGCTCTTACAATAAGACCATTATTTAAAGTATTCATTTGAACCGCACTGTTACCATAGTACAGGCTGTACAGAAATTAAAGCACTACTTATTTTGATCCATACAGCTCTTTTTTTCTGACCCAATGACACAAATAATATTTAATGTTGATTATACAATGACTCCATATTAATATAAATATTAGACTTGGATTTGTAATTGGATCTTCTGTAACATAGAGAAATTCACCTCTGATAGCTATTCCTCGTTGTCTGTGTCCTCGTATGTGATTTGGTGGTTGGCTCATGTGGGAGCTAGATCTGTATGGCTGGAGTGCTCTTCAGAAAGAGGATGGGATTCAGAGTCTTTGTTAAAGATGCATTAATGGAAGACCAGTTTACGTTGCCAATGTAGAGTATGATGAGATCACTCTTATTATTTTAGAAATGGGAATCGTTAATTACAATAAATTTCTTGAAGAAAAAATATTATAATTATTTTATAATTCTGAACTAACTAACTAACTTACCATCACGCCGTTTCCCCGAAAGGGTAGACAGAAAGAATGAACTGCAATACTTTAATCGATGCTGCACTCCATTCTTCTCTTTTCGCCAACGCGAGAGACGCGGTGTGATGGGTTGCGAACCTCATCGCCACCAATAGGCATCTCCCGCGCACACGTCAATCATTCAACGTCTACATAACAAATTATACAAAATACAATGATATAAAATAAAATAACACATAAAAATAATTTAACACATAATGTTCTTTTAGATGGTGCACTTGTCGTCAGCTGGACGATCCGGACATTAATTTGTGTTTATTTAATTTTTGATTCCACTTTTTTCATTTTAATTAGGCACTTATCACAATCCAACACCAGCAAAAACTTGAAAATTTAATTGAAGAATTTATTCAAATTGTCATTGGAACAAATGAAAAATTTATTTTGACACCTGTCAAAATTATTTTTATAAACGAAAAAACTTGTATTATTTTAACATCAGAAGAGTGAAAACGTATTTTGTGTCACAAATAACTATCACAAAGTGCGGCAACAATCAAATTGATCAAAACAATTCACTTATACAAGAAATATCTCCAAATTGACAGGAGCACCAATGAATCAAACCATTTTTTTAAATCAGAAAGAAGAAACCATCATTCATATAATTCTGGGTGTTCATAATTATAATAATAATATGCTAACTTTTAAAGCGCCGTTTTTTGTGATGTAATCACCTCAAGGGCGTATTAAGACGTGTTTTAAATCTAAATGTGAACGTTGCATCTGATTGATATCCGCGATCGATTAGAAAGTAGGTATAATAGAACAAAATATGCAGGTTTTAAATTGGGTATGAAATATGAAAAAGATAGGTTTTCTGTTTAGTTCTGAAATCTGTCGAATCATTTATGCATCTAAGGTGTGAAGGAAGATTGTTCCAAGCTGATGGACCGACTTCCGCAAACGCTCGATCCCCGAAATTTGTACTAGGGCAACTATAATAATTATTTTCAACTTTCATTATTTAAATGTTTTATTAAATATTCAAGAATTGTCATGTTTTGCCTTACTAGGGCTTTATCAAATGTTTGGTAACGCACTAACGAGGCAGAATATGTTACTCACTTAAAATATAATTACTCTTCTATGAGACATATTTTTTCCTAAAAATTAAATTTTTTATAAAATAGCTTATTGCGTTTGAGTTCCGCGTGGCTCTAGAAGATGCCGAAACCGGGCAAAACTAGAAAAACAAGTGGAATAAAATTAAATAGATATTACAATGATATGTTAATTGAATTTTCCTCTTCTATATTCGCCATAACTAAAAATCAAGAAAATTTGACACTTGATATATTATTGTAACACCTGATGATGTCAACATAGGTTGACGAAACAGCTGTCGTGTAAAATAAAATACAATTGTGATACAAAAAACAATGTTTATTCATTAACAGTTTAAAAAGTGAAGGTATCATAGTATTTCGGTCAAAAAATTGAATATTTAAAAATAAACAAAAACTAACAAAACACTAATGAAGGATTTCTGTGTCCAAAACTTGTTAATGTTGTTTACAAAGTAATCAACATTGTTTTGATTTTTTCTCCATTAAGCTTGTAACTGTATCTATTCGCGTGATTACCGGAAGCTTAATTTAATATCGTCACTTTCGGAACACCATATAAAACTTCATCTATAATCACGTACCATAAATTAAATTGCAACCAGAATTTAAATTGCCAAAAATAATTATAGGGTATTCCGACAGTGGGTTCGTCTCTACGTTGTTAAACTCTTTTATTATGTCCGTATGTAAAATTTGACAAATTTTAAATATGTTATGTTTCTACGCCGTTCCATTGTTTAATGTGGGTCGCTTGTTGCCTGATTTTAAGTTTTTTTCCTTACTTCTAAAAAGGATTGTTTACGGGCATCCCACTCGATTTTTTTTTTATACAGCGCTCGTGCTATGTCCATCTCACTGCGAGGATGATATAAGAAGGCCCCACACGGGAAGGAGTTGACACGGAACTAGACTTTTGATCAATGTCTATAAGTTGATTCTATGCAGTACAATCTTCACTTAATTCAAATTACAATAAATAACCAATTTATTATATAAGCAATCTCTTGTACAATCTATACGAATGAAAACGCCTGTTTACTAGAAGTTTTATTATATTTTATTTGAATGACACGTTTCGCCTGTCTAAGGCATTATCAAATGTTATTTTAAAATTTAAAACAATTATAATATCACAATTTATTTTTATGCACTGAGAGTGTCGCGAAAGCTTTTTCGCCAACCGATGTTAGCATCATCAGGTGATACAACAAATTGATAAAATTACAATAAATTGATAAAGTTTATTGTGATGATGCCAGCATCGGTTTGCGAAACAGCTGTCGCGACGCTCAATGAATGAAAAGAAATTGCGATACTATAACAGTGTTTTAAATTTTAACAGTAATAATGTTGAAGTATCATTATCGGGTGGTGTTCTAGGGGATAGAACGCTTGGCTCCTGATCCAGGGGACTTGGGTTCAAGCCTGGACACGACCAGATTACTTCTTCATAATAATGAGCTATTTTCTGCTCACATTGAAGATTGTAAACATAAATTCTAATATCATTGATTTAAATCCTTGGTATTAGTCTTTTTTTAAATAAAATAAAATAGTGTTTCGGCCAAAACAATGGACTATTTAAATGTTATTTTATTTATAAACACAATGAGCGGGTAATCTTTAATTAACATTATGATTTTTTAACAGTTTCACTATTTATTCTCACTTATTGTGTATATTATTAATGTACAATATCTTATATTTTCTCGTATTTTATATATATTTATTTTTGTCATTAATTTAAATAAAACTAAAATAAGCTAACCATCGTGCCGTTTCCTCGGAGGGGTAAACAGAGAGGATGAACCGTCATACTTCTTTGTCCTAACATACCTTTCGAGCTGCCTTCATTTCATTCATCGTAACATCAATTATTTTTCCGCCTTCGAATGTTGCCATCTTTTAATAGTTCTCGGCTTCTTTTTCTACTCACACGGCTTGCAGGTATACAACTTTTTAACCATTCTTCCACATCCATTTCTTGTAAAAGATGATGTAAAAATATACTCGTATATAGCATTCAACGTTCAATTCTATTGAATCAATTTAATCACACGCCCCATGCACGTGCAATCTATTGGCGAAAGTCAAATTTGAAATACCATAATAGTTGCTATTAGCTGTTACAAGTTTATCATATTTTATTTTTATAGCTTGCGTTTATTTATTGATTGGTGTTCATCTTTATTGTAGGTTTTATTGTGCTTTTATGTTAGCGACAATCACAGCGGCTATTTAGACGTTCTCGCGATTTATGATTTCGCGAATGACGTAAAATTTATCGCTTCCCATTCTCACACCTACGATGGCAGATGGCTGCGTTTTTATTTCGGTTTATGGCTTCATTCTGCCTACAAATGAACGGTAAACGCTCTACCCGTCGAAATTCCATAGCCGATGTCCTTTAATAACCTTTGTAGGAAGTTAAAAGTCGTTAACTGTTCAAAAACACAATTTATATGTTCGATTTTTGTCAATACTGCAAATAGAAATATATCCACAGAAGCAAAGATGGCAGTACACAATTGAGTTCAAGTGCCAACCCTCATGTATGGATGTGAAACTTGGAGCTGGCAAAAGAAGGATGAAAGCAGGATAAACGCCGTAGAAATGAGATCACTAAGAAGAACATACGGGAAAACGTTGTATGATAGAATACCGAGCGATGAAATAAGGAAGAAATGTAAGGCAGATGACTGCATCATGGATAAAATTAAAAAAGGGATCCCTGAGATGGTTTAGACATTTGAAAAGAATGGACGAGGGAAGAATGGTTAAAATGTTGTATACAAACAATGTGAGTGGAAAGAGAAGCCGTGGAAGACCAAGGAAAGCGTGGCATAACCAAATTAATCAAATACTGAAAGGCGGCCATATTCAAAGTCGGAAAAATCGACGAGCGTGCATGTTACGATGTATGAATGTGGAGAAAGCTAGAGCTGTATATCTGAGGTAGGACAGAACGGTATGGCGGTCCATCCTCTCTGCTTACCCCTCCGGGGAAACGGCGTGATGGTTAGTTACCTTTTTCGTTCCACTTGCTCAGGCACTATCAAAATTAATTATATTGGTGACTGTAAGTACAATTAAATTTTCGTTAGCTTAGGTTAGGTTCGGTTTAGGTTAGGTTATGTTAGGATATTTGTATTTATTTATTATGGTTTTCCGAAATTTAAGAAAATATTTTTCTTTGATGTTTAATTTAAAAAAAGAAAAAATGTGTTCATTATTAATTTATTAATCGACTTTTAAACTTGAAGTAGTGTTATAGGCCAACTTTTCGTCTTTTAGATTTCTCATATAAACCGTTATCAATAAGAAATAGTATGTTTAAAACGTGAAATATTAAAAATATGTATGAATGCCGTTTATTTACCATTTAGCGGACAAAGAGATGAAACCGCATTTTTTGCATTTATCATCACATTTTATTATTATCATATTGACCTGAATCCATTCGTTTTGCATGTTCTTGATACATATTTTAAGGAAAAATGCAATTCATTTGACTTTTCGAAATTATCACTTATTTTTGATAAACTTCACTGTTATTCACACAATTCCACAACTTGTACTTCACACAATTCCATAATGACATTTTTTTTATGAATTAAAACACTATTCTTTCCTCTTTTGAGATTATTTTTCTCAACATTTTTTTTCTTTAGAAGAACATAAAGTGTATAAACTATAAAGTTCTCCCGATGATGAACATATAAAACCTTCGAAACATATCGAGGAAAATAAAATTTAAAGTGCGAAAAAAAAAACGGTTCAATGCATAATTGATTTATTTCACATATTTACGTCATACATAAATGAAGAAGATACTTCTTGAATCACTTTTGAAAAGCATTGATTTTCACAACACTTTTTTTTGCACTTTTCACAAACATATTTCGGGCCAGAAATGCCCTGCCTCGGTGTAGAATTTTTAATAAGTTAATATTTCTACAATGAGTAAGGGCGTCTGCTGTCCAAAACATGTTTCGGGTTTTCAAACGTACAGGCACTACAGAAAGTGATAGCGAATATAAAAGAGACTGAAATACTATTTATTCAACATATAAAAATAATGGTGTTCTTCTACCGACCCTTATGTATGGAAGCGAAGCATGGAACTGGCAAAGGAAGGATGAAAGTAGAATAAATGCAGTAGAAATGAGATCTCTTAGACGAATGTGTGGATATTCTGTGTATGATAGAGTGTCGAATGAAAATATAAGAAGTGAATGCGGTGCGAATGATGGTGTCATGAACAAAATAATGAAAGGATCATAAAGATGGTTTGGACATATGGAAAGAATGAATGAAGAAAGAATGGTAAAAAAATTATATGTTAATGATGTAAATGGAACCAGAAATAGAGGAAGACCGAGGAAAACGTGGCACGATCAAATAAATCAAATATTGAATGTCGGCCATGTGAGGAGTCAGAGAAATCGACGCGCGTGCATGACACGATGTATGAATGTTGAGGAATCGAGAGAAATATGTCAGGAAAGAAAGGTGTGGCAGTCCATTCTTTCTGCCTACCCCTTCGGGGAGACGGCGTGATGGTTAGTTAGTTAGTTAGTTAGTTATAAAAATAATCGAAGATT
Organism: Lepidostoma basale; assembly: GCA_022606425.2. Classification (NCBI taxonomy): domain Eukaryota; kingdom Metazoa; phylum Arthropoda; class Insecta; order Trichoptera; family Lepidostomatidae; genus Lepidostoma; species Lepidostoma basale. Next base: position 307,173 of record JAHDVF020000118.1, on the reverse strand, counting down.
TAAATAATTCATAAACGATAGGACTGCGTAGATACCGTTTTCGTCATTAAAAATGTACTTCTTTAGAATATGGCAATAATATACAAAACTGTTTGATTTATAGTCTGTTTATTGCTTTAAATTTTTATTGCTAGTCAATCTTTGATTCGCAATTAGCAGTTTCACACAGTGCCTGCCACCTACACCTGCAACGTGTGTTTTATTCTCTATTGGTGTTTCTCTCGAGTGGGTTTTTTTCTTCAATTGAATACACTTTTGTATGTACACAAATTTTTATATACATATCTAATTATCACCTTAAGGTGACCTATGAACGTCTTATTTTTCCCACTTTTTTAGAAGTTCGTATGCACCTGTTATTAAGTATGCTGTGTACTTATTTATAATGTATAGAAATTATGTATCTTTGATGTTATTGGCTTTGTAGTCACATTACATCAAAATTTAAAAAAAACGTATGAATACGTTTTTACGAATAATTTATCGTATCTTTTTTTTCTTTCTCTATTTTGACATATTTTAATTCATAATAAATAGAGTTTTTATACGTTTAAAAAAATCGTATTCACAGGACTAAGGCCTTAAGTTTAGAATACTTATGTTTAGATTCAATGAAAAGCAGCGAAATACATATGAATGAAACCCTTCCTTTAGTCCAGTTTTCAAATTATTCATATTTTTTTAAATTTAGTTGAAATTGTCACTTTTCCAAAAGATTTATTGTGTTAAATGGTATTGACATGTTTCACACCTTGCTTAGTAATTATTAAATGCCCAAGTATTTCAAACATGTCACCGTCATAAAACACAACATTTTGATACAACTTCTGGATGTAATTATCAAATGTCCTAGCTATGCATACATGTCACTGCCAAAAAACACATTTTTTTTATACAACTTTTGGATTTCATTATCAAATGACCTAGCTATGCAAACATGGTACTGCCATAAAACATATTTAGATCAAACTTCTGGATATGAACGATTTCATCAATATTAAACTTAATTTTGAAGTTTTTGTTCAAGAAACAATAAATAACAATTTCTTATTTGGTTCGTCACTAAGCATCAACCAATCAATCACCAGGAAAGTAATATAAAAATAACATTTATTTAAAAAGCGTATCACTTCAGCGCCCTGAGAAAAGATATCGATTATATCGAAACCGGTCGAGAGTTAATAATAGTGATAACCGGTTTAAACACAAAAATATATAATAATTGAATAAAACGGTGTTTTTTAATAATAACTACCTACATTTTTGTCTTTATTTCGACAGCGATCGGTTCCGCCAGTCTGGCCGACAACGACAGACAGAATTTTATTTAAAAACTTTCATTTGGATATTTCAGTAAAATCATCAGATTCACAAAAATATGTCAAATATAATTATTATTCGGTATTATTGAGTTGTTACATTGTATACAGATCTTAATAATAAAAGTTTGCTTTTATGTACCATATGTAATATAAATATTATGCTGATGTAAGGTTTTGATTCAAATCAATTTCGTACACCTGACAGAATCAAGTGTATGCGATGAAAATATTACATCACCCTATCATAACAATCGGGTTCCAATTCATAAATTTCTACTAAAAGATATGCTCGTATCCAAATCGTCACACTTTTTTTATCTTAATATCAGAATTAGATAGTTAAAATTGTTTTTTTTTTTATTCATACGAATTAAAACGTCATTTCTCCATTTGCTAGTGTATATAAACTGCAACGAGTTGAAGTTTCGTCACATTTGATAATTTCTTAGAAGGGCGAAACATATCATTCTCATAAAAATAGTAAAACTTCTAGAAAACTGACGTTTTCATTCATATTAATTATTTAATATGGAGTTTTACATCATTGTTCAAGAAACAAAAAAATGTTTTTTTTTTTTTTGTTAAATATGTATTATGGAGCTTTACATCAACATAAAGGCAATCAAAAAAGATTTAAAATTATTGGAAAACACAATTTTTTTATTTTCAAAACTGATTGTATTTTATTTATAAATTATTTTTATGCGTCGCATATTATGACATACAATATAAAATTAATAAAAAAACATACATTTGCTTCTTCTCGCGATGTCATTGACTATGACTTGAGAGAAGGCGATTTTGTCCCTGAAAGCTCGAAACAGCTCCTCAACGCTTCTTAAGTCAATCCAGTCCTTTATTTTGCGGAGCCAGGAGATTATCATTCTGCCAACACCTCATCAACCCTCTAATTTACCCTCAATGATCAGGTGCAGCAATTCTCCTCTAAGAACATGACCCAAAAATAAAACTTTACGGACTTGGTCAAAATTCGCTATCAGCTCCGACTCTCTGTTAATGAAACAATAAATGCACAGAATACAATTATTGTATTAGAAAATCTATCGTTTTGGCCGGAACACTATGATACTTCAACATTATTAATTGTTTTAATTTTGTAACACTGTTATTATATGTATCACAATTTTATTATTATTTTTTATGAGATTGTCGCGACCACTGTTTACCCAACTTGTGTTGGCAACATCAAATATTACAAACACCTAAAAATTTTAAAGAAAAGATTTAATTTAAAAGTATGAAATAAACAAAAAAACTATGTATTTAATTACGGTATGGCTATTATAATTGATGCCAACTAGTTTCTCTTGGACCCAAGTTTTATCAGGGCAGAATAACAACCACACAAATTATTTTTGTTCCTTATATAAATTAAATCTTCATATGAAGCACTTACTTTGTGGCTAGACAAAAATTACTGACGATTAAAAGTCTCATAAAAATTTATAAATAAATTATGAAAATAACAGTGTTTCAAATTTAAAACATTCAATATTGTATTATAGTCGTGATCTTTTTGATAATGTCGATCCACCTTCTGCTATCAAACTCAAGGTTAAGGTTATCTCTCAACTTAATCATATCAGCCAACACATTATTTAACTGAAGCTATATTTTAAAATTAGATGAAAATTCTTTCTTAATCCAATGTTGACTTTAGTTTCCAGACATTCCGAATCGCCACCGGCTTTAAGCGGATCGCGTGACCTCTTGACCAGAAAGACCCGAAGTTCGCAGTTGATTCTCTCGATACGTTGCAATAGGTGAAGTTGTGTGGATATAGTTCAGTTTTTCCAGTGGTTTGCTATTGTGTGTTCATCTGTACCAGTCCGTGCCGGCGGCTCGGATTGTATGCGGTGGGCTCGCCTTATTAATTCCAGTCTGGCATGGCGGTGTGAACTTGCCCCGAAATCCCGCACTCACACAGGTCGATACGGCCGGAGTGCAAGGGAAAACTTCATCTTAGACTTACCCAAACTCTCTAATACTTACAATACTATCTATACACTCAATGGGTGTATTTATTGTTTATTATTTGTTGTTTATTATCTTTCGATGTCATGTAAGGTCCTCCCGACGTTAACTATCGCTTGAGAGTAGGCGTGTTTGTCCCTGGCAGCTCGAGACAGCTCCTCAACGCTGCTTAAGCTAGTCCACTCCCTTAAGTTGTGGAGCCATTCTAACTAACTAACCATCACGCCGTCTCCCAAGAAGGGATAGACAGTACTTCACGGTTGTGGGTCCGCATGTGACTGAAAAGCCCGATCCTGGACCCACAAATTTTGGGGCATCTGGGGCAGGGGAAGGCGCCTGTAATGGAACCGTCACCGTCTCCCAGTGGTCTCTCCTTTCTCCTCCTCTCTGCGACTTCGTCTCTGCGCTGTGCTTCAATGTCTTGCATACATTTATGGACTCCTGTTCTCCACCTACTCGTATGTCTGTCTTCTGCAGTCTTTTCCCAGCAATCTCAGTCGATGTTAGTCTTTTGAGGTTTCCTTTAAGGGAGTCCTTAAAGCGTTTCCTCTGAACACCGTGTGATCGTTTCACTTGGGTAAGCTGAAAGTATGTGACTAAGCTCATCCATCCAGGTCTAGCAATACTTATAACGTTGTCGGTCCAGCGGGCAAGGGGGGGGGGCGAACATGGGTATTTTGATAATTTAAAATTCTTAAATAAACGTGCATTGCGATTCGCTTGAAATCAGTGGCTCTGATAAACAATTTAGCTTATCGGAATTTTTCGATATCGTGCATTATGGTTTTCACATGCACGACACCGGTTATAAAAGTTAAATAAATATTTATATTTTTATATATATAATCATCATCAATCATCGTGGAATTTCTTGGAATGCTGCGATAGTGATTATGATTTTCCAATTTAACGCTTGATGAGCTGTCTTGAGTCGTCGATTTTTATTGGTTCTGCTGAATGTGGATTCAAGTATTTTTTTGGCAACGGTAGATCACTAATTTCTTGTAATTTATTCAGAGATACAGTTAGTTTAAATTTTGTAGTTCAACGTTCCGCTTACAGATTCTTTAAAATTGGTTTTAAGTTCGTCAAATATGTGTATTTAAAATTTATTTCAGCTGTAAATTATTAATAATTTATCGTTTTTAAAGCGATCTCGCATTCCTCTTGTGAAAATACTAAAATTTTAATCTATACACTTGAGAGAAATTAACTTCATTGTTTTGAAAAAATATGTATTTGTCGGATGGATGAGAAGTTTATAGATAAGAAAATATATTGTATTTTTAAAGGTAGATTTTATAAGAATGGACCGTCACACTGTTATTTCTTGGCATACTTCTCTCGCTTCCTCAACATTCATATATCGTGTTATGCACTACATCGACTTCTCCGACTCCTCACGTGGCCAATATTCAATATTTGAATTATTTGATCATGCTACGTTTTTCTCGGTCTTTTTCTATTTCTAGTTCCGGTTGCAACGTAAACATATACTTTCTTTATCATTCTTTGTTCATTAATTATTTCCGTGTGTCCAAATAATGATCCTTTCATTATGTTATTGAATATTTGATCGATTTGATTGTGTCACGTTTTCTTGGGTCTTCCTCTATATCTTGTTCCGTTTGTATCGTCAGAATATACTTTTTTTTATCATTACTTACTCGTTAATTCTTTCAATATGTCCAAACCAATCTAATGACCCTTTTACTATTTTTTACATAACACTTTTATTCGCAAGCATTCACTTCTTATATTTTCATTCGACACTCTATCATACACAGATTTTCAACACATTCGTCTTAAAGATCACATTTTATATAGTGAATTAAATCAAATGTTCGTAATTAAAATTTATAATTTTTTCCAACATTCGCGATACGAAGACGGTGCAAATTGGAGTATTTTTTATACATTTTTTTATCACATGCTCGAGCGGTTCGCTTGTTCCCCCACGTGAACAAACACAAATAATGTTCAAAAATCATTAAATAGATAGCCGAAATAGAGTGAATTTTACAGTTGGTTCGGAACGCTATTAATTATTTCCTTCCTCATTTGAATAAGCCTCCGAAATCGTTGGATATTTTCCCGTTACCGTAGAAAAGTTAAAGAAAACTTTTTATGCGATTTCATTTTTCATACTCATTCAGTTGTGTCACTGTTTAATTATTGTATGATTCCCATTTAAAAAAATATATTTATTTAAAAAAAATCATTTAAGTTCCATTATATTTCTGAAATTAAATCACAAGAATTTCCATTTTTTTTATTATTAAAACACTGTTATTCTTTTCTTTCACTTTTGAGTTTGTTTTCCTTAACTTGTTACAAAGGTTTTACACCTTCGTCGTCGGGGCTACGCTATTACTCTCATTTCAAATACCTTCGAACGTGTCCTGAAATTTTAACTCAAAAATTAAAAATATATATTATATATGAAATTCCACTGTGTTGCCTTATCAAAAACAAATCGTATTGTTTGTTTCTTGAAAAGAAAAATTTATAAAAACGTCCGTCTATTAGAAATTTTATTATATTTAATCGGAGTGACATGTTTCGCCTTGCTAGTTAATTATGAAATATTTTATAATGCCTTAGAGGAGCGGAACATGTCACCCATAAACTTTAATTAAGCTTCTATGAAAATATACATTTTTCGACATAAAATAATTTTAAATACTCGTAATAACTTGCTTCCAAGTCGGAAGAATCGACGTGCATGCATGACTCGTTGTATGAATGTGGTGGAATCTAGAGAGGTGTTTCGGGATAGAGTAGTGTGGCGGTCCATTCTCTCCGTCGACCCCTGCGGGGAAACGGTGTGATGGTTTGTTTGTTTGTTGAGGTTTTAGAAGTAAATAATTTATTGTATTGTATATTTGTCTGTAAGTGTTTTGTTTGTATTTGTGATATGCATTATTTACCCTTATATTCTTCCTCAGCCATCCCTCCCCTGCTGGATATAGGCCTCCTCCATTTTCTTCCACTCAACTCTATCTTGGGCTTTTCTTTGCCACATTCTACCCGCGACAGGGATAATGTCTTCGGCCCATCTTTTTTTGGGTCGGCCCACTCCTCTTTTTCTATCCCATGGTCTCCATTTGAGGACTCTGGGTGCCCATCGCTCTGTTCCCTGTCTGACGACGTGACCTGCCCACTGCCATTTCTGCTTAGCGACAAGGTCCATTATGTCTATGACTTTTGTTCCCCGTCTTATTTCTTCATTTCTAATTTTGTCTTTTAGACATACGCCTAACATTTGTCTTTCCATGGACCTTATAATAATAATAAATTGGATAATTTATAGAGCGCCATTTTTATGAATTACTTATCTCAAGGGCGCTGTAGAAATGCTCCGTTTTATGAACTACGAGTATTTAAAAAAATCATATTTAGTATGAGGGCTGCATGTGACGTAGTCGATCAACCCTTCTCATCAGGAAAGGATAATTTGAAAAGGTGCGTTTTGAGTCTCAATCTAAACTCTGACTGATTCTCTATGCACTTGAGGTGTGCTGGAAGATATGACGAGAGAATACCCCTTGTATGTTATTACCATTGCAAATGTTAACGCATATCCAATAAGATATTTCTAGGACTCTAGAATATGGTCTTATTCAAGTCACGAAGATGCTGCGATATTTTTCTACGGTTCTTGTGTCAGCGGTCAGAGTAATGGCTCGCCCACACGGTGTTTTGATTCCATGGTACATTATGTGCCAGCAATGCTATACATAGTCCGGTCTGTGGAATACTTCCTTAATGCCGAGAGTTGCTCCTTAATGATCGGCATTATGTCAGAACTAGGAAGATTACAAATTGAGTTGTGTAACTGTGTCAAATAAGCATTGTTATTTTTTGCTGTATGATTTACTGCATTAAACAAAACTACAATGTTAAGTGTTTCTTGAGCAATGATGTAATGCTCCATATTAAATAATGAATACGAATGAAAACGTCTGTTTTATAGAAGTTTGTGGGAATGACATGTTTCGCCTTTCTAAGGCATTATCTAACATTTAAAAACGCCTTAGAAAAACGAAATATGTCATTCCTTATAAATAATAAGGGTCATTAGAAGAAAGGGTCACTAAGATGGTTTGGACATATGGAACGAATGGATGAGAGAAGAATGGTTATAAAGATATATACAAGTAGTGTGAATGGGAAAATAAGTCGAGGAAGGCCAAGGAAGACATGGCATGACCAAATTAATCAATCACTGAAAGGCGGCCATGTTCGAAGTAGGAACAATCGACGAACGTGCATGTCACGATGTGTGAGTGTAGAAGAGGCGCGAAAGTTATGTCAGGATAGAACAATGTGGCGATCCATCTTCTCTGCCTACCCCTTCGGGAAACGGCGTAATGGTTAGTTAGTTAGTTAGTAATTGTTAATTTATACAATACTATTCACTTTTTACTTTTTATTATTATTAGTTATTTAATAACTCGCCGTACTTGGCATTTTAGATTTTTTTTAAATCGTGACTGGATACTATCACATTCTAATGGGTGTGATTTTCGATTGGTTTTGGAATTCCCTTGCATGCATATCTTAAATGTCAAGTACACAATACACGCAGTCGTGTAACTACACAGATATTGCGTGATCTATGTGGGTATTTTACTGTTACCCGTGGATGCTGACCTTGCGGCTTGTTGGCTGGTCGCATTCCTCATCTTCCACCAGTCATCGATCATTCCAAGAGTGTGAGTGGAACAAATCCATTCAATGCCTTTCCCGTGAACTGCTTACATGGGCATTACAATCGGAAAATGACGTTTTATTTTTATATATTATATATTTTACTAAGTATTGTAAAATTGTTACACAAAGAGTCACAGATATTTCACCACTGCGTAATAATCTATGGATTTCAAGCTGGTAGCAAATGTTCCCACACAAATATTACGCGGCCAGTTGAAACTCATTTCGGACTTATATTATATTTGTTATTACTTACATGATATCTTTGGAAGTTGTTCAGCGAAAGCTATTAAGAATTATTTTTAAAAAACCGTTAGACATCTCCTCAGCCGATTTGTTAAATCAGTTTTGTCTGAGAAGGGTCAGTCATCTGCATAATGAAAATATTCTTTTGAAGATTTTTTTAAATTAAAAAAAGAGTTTGATTACTTTACCTCTAGTCAGCGACCAAGGATTAAAAGGCGGGCCACACTGTGATAAACAAGCTGGTTTGAAACCAAAATTTGTATACTGAATGTAATTACTCAAACTTAAACCTTGTTCTAGACGTAGTAAAAACGTCGATTTTAGTAAACCATGAGTTAAACCGCGGATGTTTCTGCATACGGTTATCCTTTCAAGTAAAATTCAAACTATTCAACAAACATGGTACGTTTATCTCTCTTCCTCGCATTATTTTACCCGGCGTAGAATGAGATAGATAGTCTGGCTCGTTGGTGGAAACCGATGTTTATCACAGTGTGGCCCGCCTTTAAGGGATGCATTATGTTAAAAAAAATAGTTAATACAACCACACCCCAGCGCCATTCTGAGTTTATTTGAGAAAATGTTTAATGCCTTCCTAGAAGAACTCAGAAACCAAGTAATATGAAAGAAATATTAACTTTCAATAAAAATCTGTGACTTTTCGGTAACTAAAATGTAGTAACATTTAATAGAAACTTACTTCCTAGGGCCATACAACTATTGAATAGTTTTAGCCTCCTTGATGATTTTTCGCCAAGCTCCTCGATCCTGCGCCTTTTGCTCCCAGCAGTCCGATTCGCCCAACCTAGCCAGATCAGCCAGAACATTGTCCATTAGGCGCTGTCTAGGCCTTCCTAGAGGTCTTACTCCAGTCGGTCTAGACGCGTACAGGGTATTGATTGCTCTGGTCTCTTCGGCTCGGCATACGGGCCCAATCCGTGCTAGGCGACCGGTTCTCACGGTGCTCGTTTTGATGGGCTGCTGGGTCATCGTACGGATCTCTTGGTCGGTTCTATTCCTTCAAGTTCCCGCTGCAACACCGGGTCTGGGTCCCAGGATCATTCTAGTGGGCATCCGATTGGCATTATTCATTGATTTTCTCTAGTTTATTGGTAATCATATAACTGTAGATACAATTTTTATAAAATTAATTTCACTATCACAATCGAACATACGAGTATTTCATTAATAAACATGTAGATATACTTTATAAATATTTATTTATGTAAAACTTGTTTTCATATTAATTATAATAAAACATTCAGAAAATTCTCCTCTGCTTTCACAGTAATAATGTAATATTAATTAAGTGCTTAACTGGTTTTCAGAATTGACATCCCACTGCCTCAACATCTTGTGACATGGAATTTTACGCGTAGGAGCCGTTTTATTTACTTTTTGTTGAAATTCTGCTTTTTTGTATTTCTTTTCTAATCGTGTTGCAAAAGACAATATCTAATAAGCGGTTAAATACTGCAACAAAGCCAACAACACAATTTGTATTTTACTCGCTCTCGGATTTTAACTCAGTGAAGTTCTTTCAGGAGCGGCGTGATATGACAGTATTTTTGTTGCCCCATAATCAATCGGGCAGCAGCATTGAATACCCTTTGTATTTTGCTAAATTGGTTATTTGGCAATCCAGCGTAGATTCCGTTGCAATAATCTAAACATGACACTACAAAAGAATTCACGAGGGTCCTAGCTTCATCAATAGGTTAATATCTACTTATATGTCTCAGTTGGAAGAAACCAGACTTAACAATCCCTGAGTTGATTTTCCAACCATTGAGTCGATTTTCTGAATAGGAATAATGTAGGACACGGGCTACTAGATGTGTATTGTTCGAGAGGTGAAATGCATTATGAGTTGGAACGCATTTACTTACGGTTTATGTAATTTCTACATACATACTAATACTCGTAATATCCATTAGCGAACCTTTGTACGCGTAACAAAAACAGTTACCTCATTAGTAAAGTGACATGTCACAAACTGGACTGCCTATTGAGAGTCGGTGTGTGTACTGTTAAGTGCGAAAATGGTCCGCTAGCCGACCAGGAAATTATAATACCATAGGCCGATACTCCTTATATTAAACGTGACGCTAATTTTTCCGTAGACTCTCGCGTATCCCCTTTCCATTTGGCGACAAAGCTCGCTGACTATTTATTTACAAATAATTTATAAACAACTGTTCTTCCTGCTAGTCCAACTGGTATTGCGGTTTTCTATAAAATCGCTAACATTCCTGTGGATACTACGTGAAATTCTTTGGTCATATATTACTAACGTTATAATGACTGCTACATATTTCTACGTAATTTATATCTCATTGAGCTAACGTAGGAATGTATGTTTTTACTTTAATATTGAAAAAACTGTGCGATTTCTAGTAGTTTTATTATATTTTATGGGAGTTTCATATTTCTCTTTGCTAGGACATTTACATTATTTAATTGATCATTGACTTTTCCATTCAAATAACACAACTTTATACTATAGATATCTCATATATTATATTTGTTCTTTTTTGTTTAAATATATGCTGAATTACGCACTGTTCTTACTCTGGCCTACTATACTAATGAATTTGACAATTGCCCAATTTTAGGAGTAGGTAATTACATTTATAAATAAATAAAATATGTAGTTTTACACCATTATTATTTTAAGCTTTGCAAAACTTGTTTAAATCCCTATTGTTTACTTGAATATATTTATATACCATCATCTTCTTATTTTTCTTCCTTGTTGTAGACCTATGTGGTCTGTTCTCCAGAGTGTTGCTTCTCCTGTGAGATAGACTCCCAGTTGTCCTTCAATATTTTAGGAGGTCTTCCACGAGGACATACAAGCATATGTTTATTAAACACGTGTTATATAAAATAAATGAATAGTGATCAGCAGACAAAGTTTTTTTAAATATCACAGTGTTTCCGCCTAAAAAGGATTTTAAAATGTACATATTTACTCGAAATATGTATGAAACAATCACCAAATCACATTTGGAGCAATGTTTCAATAATATATAAGAGGAATAGCCAGAAGAAAGGGAACTCTGTATGCGAGAAAATTTCAGTGGTACAAAACCCTTCTTGTTCCACTTGTGCAACATTACACTTCCTTATTCCTTAAGCCGAATTACTTTAATTACAATATATTATCTGTGTGTGTCTTTAATTTTGCTATTGTAAAAAGTGTTTTTTTTTCTCGCAAATATAGTAAATGCGCAATAACAACGGTTACATTAGAAGTTGTGTGGATTATGACTATGTAAGGCTTCGGATACAATTTCCTTCCTTTTACAATTGGTAACCGAATATCTTGCATGAAAATACGCTTACCCGGTACATTGGTTAGTTAACGTGTGTTATATTTACAATACTATATAATATTACACAATTCACATATTACAATGTATGAATAACGATCATATTTCAAAGTTTTATACATTGTAATATATCCAGTCAATGAATTAATCACTTATCTCAATACATTTTTTTTATAAATATAATACTAGAAATAATATAATACGTATGGAGCTTTATTATATCCTATGGGAATGACACGTTTCGCCTTGCAGATGCATTATCAAATTCAAGCATATACGGACATTTGAATATGCTTTTACTAGGCGAAACATATAATTTCCATTAAATGTATTACAACTCGTAAAAAACAGAAGTTATAATTCATATTACATAGTGTTTTATGTTGAGTTTTACAACATTATTCAAGAATCAGTTAACCACGGATATTTTTATTAAATATACAAGTTTTGTTTTATCATGTGTTGTGATGATTTTTCCACTGTTGATTTTATTTATCATGGCATGTTTCGAAGGTATTAAACCTTCATAATATGATAAATTAAACTGGCCAAAATACAATTTGTGATTCTTCACGAAATTTCTTCTTCTTCTGCAAATTGCAAATTGTTTATTAGGTATATGAATTATCGGTATAACAATATAGTATATATTATAATACTTAAATCATGGAAGCGAAGCATGGAACTGGCAAAAGAAAGATGAAAGTAGAATAAATGCAGTAGAAATGAGATCTCTTAGACGAATGTGTGTACTCTGTATATAATAGAGTATCGAATGAAAATATAATAAGTGAATGCGGTGCGAATGATGGTGTATGAACAAAATAACGAAAGGATCATTATGATAGTTCAGACACATGAAAATAAAGAATGAAGGAAGAATGGTTGAAAAATTATATGTTAACGATGTAAATGGAACCAGAAATAAAGGAAGACCGAGGAAAACGTGGCACGATGGAATAAATCAAATATTGAATGTCGGCCATGTGAGGATTCAGAGAAATCGACGCGCGTGCATGACACGATGTATGAATGTTGAGGAATCGAGAGAAATATGTCAGGAAAGAAAAGTGTTGTACTCCATTCTTTCTGCCTACCCCTTCGAGGAGACGGCGTGATGGTAAGTTATATTAGTTTATTAATTATGCCTTTTCTGTACTGCTTTCATATCAGTGAGGTTTCTTTAGTGTCGATTTCTCAGCCTGTGGATTGTATGTTCTGGACAATTAAAACATTATTTACATAATTTTATTAAATATTTTATAGTACCCTGACTTCTATGTATAGCCTTAACTTATTCCCAGATTTGTACTGACAACTTCATATATTATAATAAAGTGTAATTCCATTACAAAGTTCGCTTGACAATCGTTGACCGTCGGCCGCTTCACGGTTGGAGCGAGTAATTAATTTGCAACTGTGTTTATGATTGTGCACTTATGCATCTGCGTATCTCACATGCCCCGCGCAGTCTCCGTTGATCTTTTGTGTTCTCGTGTGCAATCATCACGTGTTGTGACTGTACCGACTTTAATTGCATGGCATTTTCCGCATTACATCTCGCGTTTAACAACACCGGAGTTTCTATTTGTATACTTGGAAAATGCTTAACATTTTCTTTATATCATTTATATGTTGTCTTTTTAATTGCATTTGAATGTGACATCATGATGTTACCTTTTAAAATGATGCCCGCGCTTTTTCTAAAGGGGTTGAATAACAACAAGTACTGTTTTGAAGATACTTTTTGCGTCCTGTCAATTGGCGAGTATATTCTACAGATTCGGCGTATCCCTAGTGATTCTGCTGAAGTACTCGTATATCCGATATACAATATACATGTTTAATATTAACAAGACGTTTTTAATTTTTTTTACAGTTGACCGGATTTTTTGTCCGTTATATCCGAGGTTCGTTAAATAGAGGTCCGTTATATCGAGGTTTTACTGCATTGTAAATTAGGGCCTACCAATACGTTCATTAATAATTATGTGTTTTTTGTTTCGTATCCTTGCAAAATGTGCGCTTCAATGCTTTCTTAAGCATCGAATTAATGTTGATTTATTCGAAATGGCCACCTCGTCCAATTTTCTGGCCTGGATCGGTAGACATATATTTCATGCTGTCAACAGGACTGTCGCCGTTTTCGGCATTCGGAATTACAGTCTACGAAATCTGCATACTATTAAAATTGAATTGGCAATTGTTTTCTCGTCGTACACCCCCCGATCGGTTGTTTCCGCGGGACCTCGTTGTCGCGCTGATTCACGCCGGACAATAGGCGCGATCCGCATTCACTTGAATGACATTAAAACCCATTTTACCATTGTTGGCCGTATTTCGGCGAGGCCTTGCTGATTCGCGGCTTTAGAGGTCGTTTCACGAAGCGTCAATAAGTAAGTGAATTGGACTTGGATCTTCTGGCTTACAGAGGTTCAGCTCTAATGGCTATTCCTCTTACATCTGTAGGAAACATTGTTGGAATGTGATTTGGTAGTTGTTTTATGATGGGGCTAAATGTATGGCCCGGAGTGTCCCTCCGAAAGAGGGTGAGGGAGGATTTAGGGTTTATGATAAAGTCTTATATTATTGTCAAGGAATGGAAGACCAGCTAGGGTTAGGATTGTATTTATAAAAAAAGTCTGTTCCCGAGGCGAAGATAAGAGGAGCAGTGCCTGGATGGAGTTGTGGTAGGAGATAGCATCCGGCGTGAGACCATTTTGTTTGACGGAATACGTAATGGGCTATCGGGGAGGATTTTTTTTTATCTGCATTGATTGCGAGAGGGGTAAAGGACTGAATGATGGTGGATAACTTGGTGTTAAAGGGTCATTATTGATAAGGAAGATGGTAATAATTTAGGTCGTGGTCTGGAAATGAAAGAGATGAAGTTGGAGTAGTGCAAGGAATAAAAGAGCTGGAGTCGCAGTATGCTGATGTACCAAATGAGTGTAGTAACGGTGGGCTGTCATCGGGCAAGGACGCTAACATTACTCATTAAATGATATGGACCTGTTTTCTCGAGTGAATTCCTGCAATTTTCTTTCGCTGTGTTAGCACCCCCTAACTTTTGTGTTCCGCAAGTCTTGCAGCTTGCGAAGCTTGTCGGAACCCGAGCGTTAAGACTTGCAGGGGGTGTTTACATGGCAATGACACCTGCGGAAGTTTTATTAGACTATTCGTTAGTCACTTTAGGATCTGGCCACACAGGAGTGCCAGAGTAGGAGTTAAGATGAATGTGGTGGTGTGGCCGTACCCTTACAGTTTTGCCTAAGCGCGACCCGGGCACTGAGGTGGTTCCTATGCTGGCGAGCCCGAGTCAGGTTCGGACAGATATTATTTCAACTTATTTGTTTAGTTTTGCCAAGATCTTTCATAATATTCAGGTGCTGAAGCTGCTGTATAACTCTCTGGTGAAAAGTCAGTTGGAATTTGGTTCCATTATCTGGGCGCCGCATGAGGTTCGATATTCCCTGATGGTGGAGAGGGTGCCGAAAAAATTTCTGCGATACCGATAATATCTTAGGGAGTATGGATATTACCCGTGGCTCTTTCCAACTGATTTCTTGCTAGGGATGCTAGGCTACCAGTCACTCGAGAGGAGACGAGACATTCACTTGGGTGTCCATTTCTTTCGACTGATAGGCGGTTGTATACACAACTCAGAAATCCTGAGTGATGTAGGTCTGTTCGTCCCTGATAATTATCTTCGACAAAAGGGCAATAGATTGTTTCATCTCCCACGATGCAGAACCAACCTGCCAGTGGTTATGCCGGTAGGTAGAGTAATATTTTTGCTTAATCGTATCACCTCGGAGTTTGACATATTTTGTGATAGTTTGGCTCATCTGAGGGAAGTACTATCTTTATTATAATTGTATGGTATATTTATTTTATTAATTTGTCATGCATCTTATGTTTCTCGCTCTTTTCATTAATCTATTATGTATTACTTATTATTGTGTATCTCTAACTTGTATGTTTAGTGTATTGGAAAAAAAATTCTGTAATGCTTTAGATATGTTTAAAATAAATAAATGAAATGAAATGAAAAGTTTTCCTCGTGCGGAATATATGCGTTAACAGAATGTTCACAAATTATTTCACAACATTTTTGGATACCCTTTCACTCGCATTTAACTAGAATATAATTGCTAAGTGAAGAATGCAGTACATCCAACCCTTTCAGCTCTTTCATACACTTGTCCATATATAGATTAAATAACCACGGGGAAATTACGCAACCCTGTCTGACACCTTTATTGATATCAAACCAGGCTGTAAGATCTCCGTTTACTCTGACACTAGCAGTGCTTTCCGTGTATTGCGACTTAATTGCCAGTTTCATAGTTATTCCATATTCAGACAATACTTTCCACAACTTTTCTCTATTAACGTAATCATATGCTTTTTGCAAATCGACAAACGTACAAAAAAATTTGCGGTTTTTGGCCAAAAACTTCTCTGTTTGAAAAGGAAGGGTTGGGGCAGGCAACAAAGTGAATGGTGCACTTAAAGTTGTCATCGCAAATAAAAACCTATCCAAAAAAACTAGAATGGCTGTGCACAATGGTGTTCTTCTACCGACCCTTATGTATGGAAGCGAAGCATGGAACTGGCAAAAAAAGGATGAAAGTAGAATAAATGCACTAGAAATGAGATCACTTAGACGAATGTGTGGATCCTCTGTGTATGATAGAGTGTCGAATGAAAATTTAAGAAGTGAATGCGGTGCGAATGATGGTGTTATGAACAAAATAATGAAAGGATCATTAAGATGGTTTAGACATATGGAAAGAAAGAATGGTAAAAAAATTATATGTTAACGATGTAAATGGAACCAGAAATAGGGGAAGAACGAGAAAAACGTGGCACGATCAAATAAATCAAATATTGAATGTTGGCCATGTGAGGAGTCATAGAAATCGACGCGCGCGCATTTCACGATGTATGAATGTTGAGGAAGTGAGAGAAATATGTCAGGAGAGAAAAGTGTGGCAGTCCATTCTTTCTTCCTACCCTTTCGGGGAGACGGCGTGATGGTTAGTTAGTTAGTTTTTTTAACTTCTCTGTCAATGTACGAATATGAAAACATAAAACGAAATATGTTTTAGCCCATTGGGTATTTCTGCCGTTTCATTTATAATGTCTTAAAAAATGGCGTTCCTTGAAACCCTTTATGGAGAGAAATGAGCTACATACAGCTGCGCAGCGGTTGCCTTTCTTCAGCCATTCAATTAGCTTTTTCGTCCCCGCCGAATGCGATTGTTCCGATAATTTATCGCCGCCACAGTCATGGACGGAGCCGCTCATGCGAGCCATCATCGCTTTTTGTTTGCTCAGGTTGCGGCGGGCCTGTATAATGTTTAATCGGTGTTAATTACGGGGAATGTTGCCGATTAATTTTCGAGGTATTCCGAGCATCATATTCTGCCGCTCGCGAAAGTGATCCGACTTGATCGATCTTGCCTCATTTATACCTGTTGTCTGCTACGTGATGTCATTAACATATTTTTTTTTTTTTTTGGCGCGTGAGATCCTACTACATATAGTTTTTTTATTTTTATAAATATGTCATTCTTAAAGCCGTGCCACACTGTTTTAAACAAGCTCTCCACATCGGTCTCCACCAGCGGTTTAAAACTGTGTGGACACATGTTTGAAACCAAAATTTGTGGACGGACGCGCATAGAATGCGTGTGGATCCACAGTTGTAAACACGCATTCCACAGTTGTCAACACGCATTCCACCAGTCAAGGTCAGTTGCATAGCGGCATCGGTGGAGTGCGGATGTATGAACGAAAATGGTGTCTACGCGAGAAAAAGAAGTGATCAGTGAATTAATTGAACTGTATAGGGACATGCCCTGTCTTTGGGACCTAGTCGACAACACAACGCCTTGTTTTAAATAGTGTGGACGCCACACCAACCGTGGGCTCCACATCGCTCCACAAAGGTGACCCCTGTGGAGAGCTTGTTTAAAACAGTATGTGGACGCTACACCAACCGTGGGCTCCACAGCTCTCCACCAAGGTCACCCCTGTGGAAAGCTTGTTTCAAACGGTGTGGCACGGCCTTTACTGTTAAAATTTATAACACTGTTATAATATCAAACATTATTTTTATTCACTGAGAGTATCGCGACAGCTGTTTTGCCAAACGATGTTTTTTTTTATACAACAGGTCGCTTGAACCCAATTTCTGTATACAATTTATTTTAAGCTATTATATTGATTATTATGACATGTGATAGGTAGCCCAATCTATCGCCATTTTATTGTCAAGTGAATTCTACACCAGACCAACGACATTGTGACAATCACACTGCCATCGCCGGGAATCAAACCCGGGACCTTCGGTATGGAAGTCAGAGCTCTTACCACTCTGCCACGAAGGTCGACAATGTTGGCATAATCGGGTGTTACAATTAACTGTTTATTGTAACACCTGATGATCCCAACATCACTGACACTCTCAGTGAATAAAAATAAATTATATATGGAAGAAGGTATTATGAAGAAAATTATGAAAGGATCGCTACGTTGCGTTGGTTCGGACATATGGAGCGCATGGATGCAGAAAGAATGGTTAAGAAAGTATACGTTAATGATGTAAATGGAGTACGGAGTCGAGGCAGACCGAGGAAAACATGGCATGTCCAAATTAATAAAATTATCTTGTTTACTATCCTTAATCTCAATCTGTCGTTGCCAGCGAACCTGCAGAAACCGTTCGCTGTTGAAATATAGACCAAAGTGGAAGTAGTTCTTAAAAAAAAACATAATTTTATTTATTATAATTGAAATTGATATTGGTTTATTTTAGAGTCCTACATTTAATACCGACATTCCCTCTTCCACTTATTCAATCTCTGCTCTCTAGGAAAAACGCTCTCCTTGAAGATAGCAGACTAATTGCAAATAGTTTTTTTTTTCCGACCTTAGATTGTAACATCATTTAAGTAAAGTTCGTTTCACGTTGAATTAATTTCAACCGAATGCGTGAATACAATGGAGATAGGACAATGTCAATGGTTTTATATGACGAAATAAATAAAAATGACATTTAAATTCCGGTGCTTGTCCATAGATTTTCTACATCAAAGTCAAAGATTTGTACTTTGATCGTGTGCCAGTGCTGTACATATCGTGGGTATTCTGCGAAAAAGCACTAAGTCAAAATTTTGCTGTTTTGACTTAATGATGAGGTTATACTGTTGAAAAAATACTCTACAATCTGCAAAAATGCACTAAGTCCTATCTACACTACAAGTCGAGATATTTTCTGTAATAAGTCACTATAACATAAATCCGTTCAGGGAAAAAGCACCAAGGGACTTAATGCAAAATCCCTGGATAAATTTTTGATGATAAATTATCAATAACAATATTTCGGATGTATTCAGCGGAGCTTATGGAGTAGTACTGACTTGAAAAAAGGTGAGATTGTTGTTCGGCGACCTGATATCCTGGAGATGTCTACATGCTTCACTCAGGGGCAAACGTGGCAATTATTATTTTCTTTCTTTTCTCTGTTTACTAATTAATTATTATTTTACCTAATGTAATAGGTACTGTACACAAGATAAAATTATTTCATAACTTTTTTAATTAATGAAAAGAAAAAAAAAATTCTCACAAAGTGACTA
Organism: Lepidostoma basale; assembly: GCA_022606425.2. Classification (NCBI taxonomy): domain Eukaryota; kingdom Metazoa; phylum Arthropoda; class Insecta; order Trichoptera; family Lepidostomatidae; genus Lepidostoma; species Lepidostoma basale. Next base: position 287,910 of record JAHDVF020000118.1, on the reverse strand, counting down.
TAGTAGGTACAATGTGACTTCAATTTGAATACCTTACTGTGGTATTATGTTTCAGCGAGAATGCACTAATTCATGTCAATCCACTATTATTTTGAAAAAATGTGCTGATAGTTCAGTTGTAATTTATTAAACCATTAAATAAAATGTAGTTAATAGATCAATATACATTTTTTTCAAATTGGCTTAGTAATGTTTAGTATATAAAAAAATTGTTATATCCTTACAAACTTTGAACTTCGATTATCTCAGAAGTAGTAATTTTGACTTAGTGGTTTTTCGCAGAATACCCACGATATGTGGATGATAGATAGGCCAATGATGTACTCGTACCTGCTGTGACATCATTGTCTTGTTTGCACGTACAGCATAACGGCACAGCACAAGGTTTCCTTTTTGTTTCTGACATTCAACTGTCTGCAGTTAAATTTACCTTTTTTTATTGCCAAATTCGCCGGATCACGCACCGGCCATTGCGTACGTTTTAATGGTGCTTTTCTTTCGGCCTGTTTTATAATTATTCGTCCTTCATTTAAAGGGGTGACTAAACGTTATATTCAACGCCAATCTTCACGATTTATTTTTGATTGTCGAAGATGGTTGCTTTTTTCACATTACGAATGAAAACTCTGTTTTCTAGATGTTTTGTTATATTTTATGCGGATGACCTGTTTCAACTTGCTAAGGCATTATCAAATATCACATTGCTAGTGCCTTAAAAAGACATCATCAATGCCCTAGCAAGCCTTAAAATGTCATATGTCATAAAATATAATAAAAACTAACTAACTAACTAACCATCACGCCGTCTTCCCGGAGGGATAGGCAGAAAGAATGAACCGCCACACTGTTCTATCCTGACATACCTCTTTCGCTTCCTCTATATTCATAAATATTGTCATGCACGCACGTCGATTTCTCCGACTCGTCAAGTGACCGATATTTAATATTTGATTGATTTGATCGTGCAAGGTTTTCCTCGGCCTTCCTCTATTTCTAACTCCGTTCACGTCGTTTACATATACCTTCTTCACCATTCTGTCTTCACTCATTCTTTCTATGTGTCCAAACCATCTTAACGACTCTTTTATTATTTTGTTCATAACACTTTCATTCGCACCGAATTCACTTCTTATTCTTGCATTTGACACTCCATTATATACAGTTTTTCATCATTGTTCAAGAAACAATAAATAAGAATATTTGATACTTAATATTGATGAAAACATGTTTTCTTGGTGTATCACTTTATTTCTTTTAAATGGCATCATTCGCCTTCGTCTTCTTCAGCCATTACCCGCCCACTCCTGGACGAAGACCACCTCCACTTCCTTTCCTGCATCCAGGTTATTTCGACGTGTCGGTTCAGGTCATTCTTCCACGTTCTCTTTGCGGTCCATGGTCTTCAAGTCAGCAGTCTTCTTGACCGTTTGACCGTTTATCGTCGAAGCTTCTGGCTACGTGACCTGTCCACTGCCATTTTAGAGTCGCAACACGGTGGATGATGTCAGTAACCTTTGTTTTTTCTCTCATCTTATCGTTTCTAACTCTGTCTCTAAAGCTTATTTCTAACAACTCGCTCGTCTTAACAGAGCACAAATCAAATGTTTGGTTATTTTCTAATATGGCAAAACATTTCAGAGTAAAGCTTTTTAAAGTATCAAGTAAAATATTATATATACAATACATTTAAACAACACGCTTATTCAATCAAGGAGTAGGCAGATATTAATTGAATCGTCCCACTCTTTTATTCTAACATACTTTCCTAGATTTTTTTTTGTTGATTAATGCGTCGATGTTATGTTATTTCACGATTTTGTTTTCCATTTACATCATCATATCATCAGTTTTCGGGTGATGGAACACTTAATCGAATCAGGTTCACTTCCAGTTCGATCCTGAAGATAATTTGACTCAAATTGGGTGGATAAGAAATGGCTTTTATTTCTACCACATTTGGTATATTGAAGTCTTAACATAATGTTAATGCATGATTTAACAAGATGAATGATTGTACAAGATGGTGGCGGTTTCAAGGTTTGAAAAACTGAATTATCATACGAGACGAATGATTTACATGACGCCAGATATTCTGATCTTATCCAAGTTCTAGAATGTCAGCATCCACTTGCAATGCAACGTTTAATATTGTTCTCCGAGAAATAACAAGATGTTGAGCGGTGCATATCTGCAATAATTGAAATTTATTACCACAATTTGACTCTGACGAAACGTTATTGTATTCCTTCTCGTTAAATTTCAGAAAAATTAATTATAAACGTGTACACGGTGTTCATAAATTATTGAAACTTAAAAAATATATATATTATTATATTTTTATAACGATCGACTCGTATTGCGGAAATTTTTCTATCGTATTTCCGGTAAATTTTCTATGCTTTTCAATCTAAATCATAGAAATCATAAGATCGTTTTTTTAATTAATAATTTATTTCCGGAAAGTGTTTCAGAAACTGGAAACTGAATATGGATGATCAAGGTGTTTACAGGACTTATGACCTGTCATTGGTTGGGTTAAGCGCACGCTTTATGTAATTACAACATTCCCCATTCCACCTTTGGTATTATGATCATGCATGACAAATTTTTGGAAGATGTATATATACTTCAAATCCATATCTATCTTCACGTGTCAGTTTTAATTGTAATTACAATATTCATTAATACATTCTGAAGAAGTCTAAAGTGTGTCAAAATAAATATGTGATTTTTTTTTCCTACCCACTCGAATAATGACATGATGGGTAGTTATTTAATCAATACGTGATTAATATCACGGAATTCCAGTAAGTAATTTAATTTTTTTTAAACAAACCAATGTAAATTTTAAATAGCTTGCATTGAAGATTCACACGGCAATAAATTTTAAGATAATGTTTGAAAGCCTTTTGAGTCAAGTGGTAAAAGGAGCCTTGTTATTAATTTATTTTTATTTAAATGTTCTTCGTTAACTAATGTCTATTTTGCTGTTTAAATATACATGGGACATTAGAAAACCATTAGTTTTTTTTATACTCAAGATTTGCATGCAAATTGCCATGAAAAACATCGCAATTATGTCATGGCACGTAAGTATTGTTCGCCGTTTTCGTTTTTGCATGTGCAAAATGATGAAGCAAGCAGTCTATCATAGTGTACATATTCATTTTCTTTCTTTAACATCCTTGGAGATAGTACAAAGTGGAAACGCTGTTTAGGAGCCATTCACTAAGTCCAAAAGACTTTAGAAATATTTTACGCACGTTTAAAGCGTCAATTTGTAATGGTTCATTAAACCAGAGGAACGCATTGTTAAATTCAACGCTAAGGAGACAGAATACTCTCCAATATTTGTTTATAAATAACCATCACGCCGTCTCCTCCAAGGTGTAAGTAAAAAGAATGGACCGCCACACTGTTCTTTCCTGACATACTTCTCTCACTTCCTCAACATGTTGGAGAGGGTTCAGAAAAGATTTCTGAGATATCTCTACATGAGGGAGTTTGGTTGCTATCCGTGGCTTTATCCCACTGCATTCCTCTTGGGCATGCTGGGGACCAATAGTTTACAGATAAGAAGGGATGGGTGCACACTTACCCATTTCTTCAGACTTATCAGGGGATTATTTGAGAATTCCGTCATCTTGGAGGCTATCCATCTTTATGTTCCGGGTGGTTATCTTCGACAGCGTCAGCACAGACTGTTTTATCTCCCGGCATGCAGAACCAACCTGCCTCTGGTGATGCCGGTGGGGAGACCATTCAAACTGCTGAACATGATCGCTTCGGAGATCGACATCTTTCATATTCGTGAAAGTACGTTCAGAAGACAAATACTCTTGACTTAGGAGAGTATTATATATTTATTATGTGATACCTGTTCTCAATAGATGCCTTAAACTATTATATAAAAAATGTTTGTTATGTATTTTGAGAAAATAAACTGATTTGATTTGATTTGATTTGATTTGATTTGAATTGAATTGAACATTTCATGCACGTGCGTATTTTTCTCCGGCTCTTGGCGTGATCGACATTGATTGATTTTATGATGCCACGTCCTCGGTCTTCCTCTATTTCCTGTTCTGTTCACATCGTTAATGTATACTTTATTTATTATTTGTTTTTTCCATAATGAACCATCTTAATGAACTTTTCTATATTTTCCATAATAATTTCATTCGCACTGCATTCATTTCATATGTAATGAAAATACTTATATTTTTGTTAAAAATTATTTGCATTATTTACAATGAACTTCTACCATGAAATTTCAAATAATAACATTAACACTTCATATATTTTCATTCGACACTCTATCATACACAGATTTTCCACGTATTGGTTTAAGATTATAAGACATTTCTTCTGTATTGATTCTACTTTCATCCTCATTTTGCCAGTTCTATGCTTCACTTCACCTTGTCATTTAATCTCGTAACTTCTCACGACGATCGCAGCATGCGCATTTCTGTGGTATAGAGTTTCTGTTCGTGGAGATTTTTAATAATAATAAATAATAATAATATGCTTACCTTTAAAGCGCAATTTTTGTGATGTTATTACCTCAATCTAAATATGAACGCTGCATCTGATATTCGCGATCACTTAAAAAGTATAATAGAAAGAAATATCTTCTTCTTTCGGTGCCGTGTCAGGTACCCACAACGTTGGAGATCACTGCAGTAAAGATATTTCTATCCTGCGCCAATTGGAACAGGTTCTGAACTCTTGTTATTCCTGTTCACTCTTTGATGTTCCGCAGCCAGGACAGCTGCCTTCTACCAACTCCCCGACGTCCCTCCACTTTACCCATTAATATCAGTCGAAGGAGGTGGTATTTTTCTCCCCTTAACTCATAACGAAATATACAATTTTTAAATTGTGTATGAAATATGGAAGAGATGGGTTTTCATCTACGATCTGTCGGATCATATATGCATCTAAGGTATGAAGAGAGACTGTTCCAAGCCGATGGACCGGCTACTGCAAAGCTCGATCCCCGAAATTTGTATGTACTAGGGCAACGCTTCGGCTCAACTAAACTTCCTATTGCAGAGGAGTTCGCCGAGCGAAGTGTGGATTTCCTTGGATTTAGCCAACCATACTTCGCTCCCGTTTTTCGGATAGTTGTTTTATAGATTTTCCCTTTTGTTCTTATTAGTATTTTTGGATCACACATACGTTTGCATCGTATCCGTGAAAGTATAATAATGTACAGTGATGGGCGTATTGCACGGTGTACGTTGTACCCACACTCTTATTTGTGTTTGTCTTCTATTGAATCACCATATTTACTCAACGCGTAAACCAACATGAGGTTCGCTGCTTCTCTCTATTTAACACAATGTCTATTCTTGTTCAAGAGTCACAGTCAATTTGCTAGGCTTGTTTGCGTACCTCCATCGCCCTGTTCCTCCACAGCCGACACCCGGTAATATTGAGCACCAGTAGCGGGTCTGCGATCTCTATATGTGAAGATATGATAATATGATGTTTTAAAATTAGTGATAAAATTTGTAATGAATGTGTCCAAGTCTAATGTGACGGTATTTGAAAAATAAGAATGTATGACAATTTGTGACGTAAGCGCGAACGGTGAGAAACTGGAGCAAGTTACCGAATTTATCTATCTAGGAAGCATGTTTACAAGAGATGGAAAAATTGAAAAAGGTATCGAAAGAAGGATCGGTGCTGGGAACAAAAATAATGGCGCTCTCAAAGTCATCACTGAAAATAGAAATATTTTAACTAAAGCAAAGATGGCAGTACATAATGGAGCTCTAGTGTCAATCCTTATGTATGGAAGTAAGGCTTAAAGCTGGCAAAAAAATGATGAAAATAGGATAAATGCCGTAGAAATGAGATCACTGAGAAGAATGTGCGGGAAAATGATATATGATTGAATACCGAACGACGAAATAAGGAAGAAATGTAAGGCAGATAGATGATTGATCTGAGATGGTTCGGACATAAGGAACGAATGGACGAGAGAAGATTGCTTACAATGTTGTATACAAGCAGTGTGAGAGGAAAAAGAAGTCGTGGAAGACCAAGGAAAACATGGCATGACCAAATTAATCAAATACTGAAAGGCGGTCATATTCGAAGTCGGAAAAATCGACGAACGTGCATGTTACGATGTATGAATGTGGAGGAAGCTAGAGAGGTATGTCAGGATAGAACGGTATGGCGGTCCATCCTCTCTGCCTACATACGTGTATAACAATAATCAGAACAAAATTCAAAATAATCCAGAAACGTTCTCGGGCATGTGCATTTCGTGCATTTCGAATTATTTTTGGAGTGAATCGAAGTATTCCTCTCTCACTCTGTTCTATTCAAAATATTCTCGTACTCCTTGGCGAAATCCGGGGTTTTTGCCTATTTATATTATGATGAGTCAAAGAAGTCAGATGTAGTCACATTTCATACTAAATGTATTTTATTTGTCAATAATTTTGATTTAAAATTAGTAGGCTTGTGAAAATATCACGGTACGCTACTGGTACGTATCATGGGCGAGAGACACTTCAGTGATCCTATCGTGATGTTATGACTGCAGCGATTCTTGTTCTCCAACGAACCTTTGAATCTTTAATCAAATTATCTTACAATCGTTGTCTTCAGAAAATTACATTTAATAACCCAGCTGCACTGTTTATCATTATGAAAACATAATTATTATTAATAATAACATACAATCATGTTGTTAAACAACGGGTAACATCATAAGAGACTTCCGCCATCTTTGTTTTACATTTAAACCACATATTACATAATATCTGTACAGTATTTGAAATATTCAACAAAACATACGTTCTGAATATAAAATATTGTAGATAATACATCGTTTTGGTGAAAGCACTTTGATATTTCAACATTATTAACCATTTAAATAAAAACAAGGCGAGATCAGAAAAAAAATCTGAGGTATCTCTACATGAGGGAGTATGGTAGTTATCCGTGGCTCTATCCCACGGCATTTCTTTTGGGAATGCTCGGAACCAATTCTCTACAGTTTCGAAGATGCGGACATCTAATAACCCATTTCTTTAGATTAATCAGGGGATACTTCGAGAACTCGACCGTACTGGAGGATGTTGGTCTTTTTGTCGAGATCGACCTTTTTTACTTTTGTCGAGATTTGTGGAGATCGACGTCTTTCATATTAGTGAAAGTAATTTCAGGGGACAAATACTCTTGACTTTAGAAAGTATCTTGTCTTCCTAATGTCGAACCATCACTAATGCGTTCCTGGTATTATGTTGTAGGTTTATAATATTTGACAGTACTCAATAGATGCCTTAAACATTTAAGCTGTTTGTAATGTCTTTTGAGTGAATTTGATTTGAACACTGTTATAGAATATCACAATTGATTATATTTCTTTTGAAATTGTCGCGAACCTGTTTCGTTTACCAATGTTAGCATCATCAGGTGTTACAATTAACTCTTGATTGTAACACCTTAAGAAGCTAACATCGGTTAGCGAAACAGCTGTCGCGACAATTTCAAAAGATATATAATCAATTGTGATATTCTATAATAGCTTTTTTATTTTAACAGTCAAAATATTGTAGTTAAAACTAAGATTCTTTTGAATGCATTACTTATGTCAGGAAGATGAATTTTTGTTATTACGTTTATTAGATACAAAAAGTATATTCTTAAAGTTTAGTTTAGCTAACTATATATACCAATTTAGAGTAATTCACCTCTGACGTGACAACTGAACTTTGTCACTGCGGTCGTATGTGAGGTGACATGATGAATCATGTTGAATCTTGTTGTTTGTGGTATCTGCGCGTAATTACTTTGTCAGATGAATATTACCAATAGAGCCATTAACACACATAGTGCCTTTTTTAAATTCATTATTGATAGAATAACATAAACAAAAGATAGCGACCGATAAGGGTTAATTTAGTACATGATAAGTGATGGATCAAATTGATTTTAAGGTAATCGCGTGAGGGACATAACATAACATAACATGACATTATAATAATAATTAGGCAAATTTGTATAGCGCCGTTTTCGTGAATAGCTCACCTCAAGGGCGCTTAGACAATGTTTTAGTCGTGAGAGATGCATGTGACAACAGCAATCAGATAACCGTTGTTTACATTTTATGCGATATTTTGAAAAGGTGGGTTTTTATGTAAGATTTAAAATCCGTCGGATTGTTAATGCATGCGTGTCGTGGTAATTACCACCATCACATTACCCTGAAGATGGAGACTGCAACGATCTCCGAAACGTCGGTCGAGGAGGAGAAATCACACGTTGTTACCCAAAATCACACAAAACATATTGCTGCCAACCGTGAAAATCTACGCAATTATTCATAGTTATATTTGTTTGCCATAGATGGCGCTGATGTCGAATTCTGTGGTGTATTTTATTTCTTCTTAAAGTGCCCTGTCAGGTCCCCCCGACGTTGGCGATCACTCTGGTAAACTCTTCCCTATCCTGCGCTGTCCGGAATAGCTCCTCCACAGTTGTGATTCCCATCCATTCCCTCACATTGCGCAGCCAGGATATCTGCCTTCTCCCTGCCCCCCTGCGGCCCTCTATTTTTCCCTTCAATATTAGATGCAGCAGGCGATACTTTTCTCCTCGCAGAACGTGACCCAGATATGCAATCTTGCGGACTTTGATAAATTATTTTATTGAAGCATGCGTAAATCACTTGCGTTATAGCGTGGCGTATATTTAAAATTCTAGCTAACGTTCGGACAGGACAATGCCTGTCGGGTCCGCTAGTTATATATTAGTATGTCTATAGCAAGTATGAAGATGATGAAACGAAATCTTTGTAGATTTAATATAAAATGAAATCAGCATAGATATCTGGATTCCCCAGGGCCGTAGGTACTGGCCAGTCAATGTGACCGGCATTAGCATCAATAGTGGCTGTGGGCGCACGGAGGCTAGGGACGACCTCTGCCACGTCGTGGGCGTGGTGACAGCATGTTGCGTTCCGCCGGCACCGCGAAGGGCCCGGGAACACCTCGGTGTGGCAACACCAACTTATTAATTATGCTAATTCTGCGCTCTTGCAACACTGCTATTTTTTAATCGCTCATTTACTGCATATTTTGTACGCAATTAATCGTTACGGATAATTAAACGTTGTTCTGTGGAAAACGGCCGACATTTACGACTCCCACTTAATCCAAAAATCATTAAAAAATATATTATTTTTTGGAGTTTGATAATTCTATAGTTTTTTTTCTTGTATACAACATGGTTGTTTGAACCAAATTACTGTATACAATTTATTTGAGCTATTATATTGATTCTCATGACATGTGATAGGTAGCCAATCTATCGCCATTTTATAACTAACTAACTAACTAACCATCACGCCATTTCCCCGTAGGGGTAGGCAGAGAGGATGGATCACCACACTGGCCTGTCCTGGCACACCTCTCGAGCTTCCTCCACATTCATACATCGCACCATGCACGCACGTCGATTATTCCGACTTCGAATGTGGCCGCCTTTTAGTAATTGGTTAATTTGGTCATGCCATGTTTTCCTCGGTCGTCCTCGGCTTCTTTTCCCACTCACACTGCTTGTGTACAACTTTTTAACCATTCTACTCTCATCCATTCGTTCCATATGTCCGAACCATCTCAGGGGTCCTTTTTTAATTTTATTCATGATGCAGTCATCTGTCTTACATTTCTTTCTTATTTCATCGTTCGGTATTCTATCATTATTGTCACGTGAATTCTACACCAGACCAAAGACAGTGTGACAATCACACTGCCATCGCCTGGAATCGAACTAGGGACCTTCTGTATGGAAATCAGAGCTCTTACCACTCTGCCATGAAGTCGATCTTCGTGGTGGTCGATTCTATAATATAAAAAACTTTTTTTTCTAATTTTTACAAGCGAGAGAAGTATGTCAGAAAAGAAAAGTGCGGCAGTTTATTATTTCTTCCTACCCCTTCAGCGAGACGGTGTGATGGTTAGTTTGTTAATTGAAATAAATTACGTTCAGAAAAAAAAGGTACATGTTTCACAATGCTATTTATCAATATTGAATGATCTCTATACATTTATAACAGTTTATTCTGCATCTGAAATACGTATCACTATTGATAAATGGTTGCCATCGAAGATGTGCATTAATTACATCCTACGCTAGTCTATTTGATCTATTTTTATCGTTGTTTTCCAGTCGTGACACTTTCGGGTCGGTTCTTCTTTGTCGCGACGAATCGTTAGGGTACGGCCACACCGGAGTGCCAGAGTAGGAGTCAAGACGCAGGTGGCTTGTGATCACGCACTGTGGCGCGAAGCGTATAGTGTGACCGATCCCATAGTACGCCATGCGTTGGTTCGTGAGGTGTTCATCTTGACTCGTAATCTGGCACTCCGGTGTGGCCGTACTATATTCATGATTCGTGATCACAAATTAATGGTAAAAAAATTTTAACTCACATTTACCATAAAATCAAATGTTTATTTATATTTCATTGAATTATCGACTAAAAACATATTCGACTTGAAAATAAATATGACTAAAATTTTTAAACACTTTCTTCTTCTTCTTTGCCTTTGCCGTTTCCCCAACATCTGGGGTCGCCCTCCTCGTATGAAGACGCCAAACTTTTCTATCCTGGTTCATCTCCACCATCAGGTTCTCGTGTTGCAGCTCCTTTTCCATGTTGGCCCGATAAATGTTATTATAAAAGCTTAATCAATTGCGTGACATTTTCAAATAAAACAATTTGACAACGCTGTTAAATCAGTCCCTGACATTTATTCATTTCATTATTTGAATGAAAATCACAAACATTACACACATAAATAATTCCAGATTGTTTGCAATTACATAATAAAAAAAATATTATATGTAAAAATATTATATAGAGAAGCATTAAAAAAAATTAAGAGTTAGAAAGAATTATAACATTGATCACGAAATATGTCAACATCCTAGGCGACCTGATTAAGCAATGGAGATTGCTCTACCCACAGGCATAACCATTATCAGCAGTGGCGGAACTCCCATAGAAGCCTAGAAGCCCGGCTTCCGTAAGAAATTACGAATCAAAATTATATTATACCCGCATAAACCAACATAAATGTTCCCATCAGCCGTAATAGGAATAGCTGAACCTCTGTAAGCCAGATGAGGTTTTGATTATAAATTTCTCACGCAAGCCGGGCTTCTGGGCTTCTATGGGAGTTCCGCCACTGATTATCAGGTTGGTTCTGCAGCGTGGCAATTAAACAAGCTGTGCTGTCTTTAACGAAGGTATTTATCAGGGACAAATAGACCTACATCACTCAGGACATCCGAGTTTTGCATACGGCCGCCAATCAGCTGAAAGAAGTGAACTCCCAAGCGGATATTCCTCCTTCCCAATCAAATCAAATCAAATCAATTTATTTTCTCAAAAGATATTACAAACAACAATTATAGTTTAATGTATGTATTGAGAACAGGTAAAATATATTTAAAATATATAATATAATACCAGGAACGCATGAGAGATGGTTCGACATTAGGAATACATAATAATCTCCCAAAGTCAAGAGTATTTGTTTTCTGAACGTACTTTCACGAATATGAAAGACTTCCATCTCCGAAGCGATCATGTTCAGCAGTTTGATTGCTCTCTCCACCGGCATCACCAGAGGCAGGTTGGTTCTGCATGCCGGGAGATAAAACAGTCTGTGCTGACGCTGTCGAAGATAACCATCTGGAACATAAAGAGTGATGTAGGTCTGTTCGTCCATGATAATTATGTTCGACAAAGGGGCCATAGATTGTTTTATCTCCCACGATGCATAACCAACCTGCCAATGGTTATGCCGGTATGCAGAGCAATATCTTTGCTTAATCGTATCACCTCGGAGTTTGACATATTTTGTGATAGTTTGGCTCATCTGAGGGAAGTACTATCTTTATTATAATAATAATAATAATAAATAATAATATGCTAACTTTTAAAGCACCGTTTTTGTGATGTTATCACCTCAAGGGCGCATTAAGACGTGTTTTAAATCTAAAAATCTAAATGTGACCGCTTAAAAAGCGATCGGTATAAAAGTATAGTAGAACAAAGTATAAATGTTTAACTTGGGTATGAAATATGAAAAAGATGGGTTTTCAATTTAGATCTGAAATCTGACGGATCATTTATGCATCTAAGGTGTGAAGGGAGATTGTTCCAAGCTGATGGACCGGCTACCGCGAACGCTCGATCCCAGAAATTTGTACTGGGGCAACGCTTCGGCTCAACTAATCTCCCTATTGCTGAGGAGTTCGCCGAGCGAAGTGTGGATTTCCTTGAATTTAGGCTGTCCGTTATACAGAGTTCAGATATATAACTTGGTGCCATTCCATGTAGCGCTTTGAAGACTGTCCAGCAGAGTTTATACTGGATTCTTTCTGGACTTTTAAGCCAGTGAAGTTCTTTGAGATGTTGTGTTATATGGGACTTTTTTGGAATGCCTTTAATGAGCCTTGCTGCTGCATTGAACGCAGATTGAAGTTTGTTTATTTGTTGTTTTGGAATGTTTGCATAAATTCCATTACAATAATCAAGTCGTGACACAACGAAGGAATTTACAAGAGTTTTGAAAGTATCATGGGGAATACTCCTTTTGACGGATTTTAATCGTCTTAGGTGGAAGAAACTAGCGCTGACCGTGTTATTAATTTGGGATTTTAGAGACAGATTTGCTTCAAGATAAACACCAAGAAGCTTTGTGGAGTTTTTGGGAACGATATCATTGTCAGTATTATATTATAATTGTATGGTATATTTATTTTATGAATTTGTCATGCATCTTATGTTTCTCGCTCTTTTTATTAATCTATTATGTATTACTTATTATTGTGTATCTCTAACTTGTATCTTTAGTGTATTGGAAATAAAATTCTGTAATGCTTTAGATATGTTTAAAATAAATAAATTAAAATAAATAAATGAAAATGAAAATGGATAACCTCCAAGATAGCTACCAATCACCAATGATTGGTAGCTTAGCATACCCAGCAAGAATTCAGTCGGAAAGAGCGACGGTTAATAACCGCACTCCCTGAGGTAAAGAAATCACCTGCTGTGTCATTTTCGGATAGGCTTCAAGCGAGTCACCAATCGCACTTGGTGTGGTCGTAGCCTAACATAATATCCGCTCGGCGCACGTTCCGTTCGGATTTCGATACGATATTTGTTCTTGTCACCGCCGCCCTAACCGGGTCAGACCGTTATGGTAACGCGTGGTAAAATTACAATAATCTATGAATATCGCAAGGCTGTGCTGAGGGCTTCGGCGCACTCCTATTCTTGGCGGATCAAAATTAATTATCATTCTATATCAATTACTGTATCGCGGCTTTACACGCGTGGAACTATTTTTATTTCGTGTTCATTTTCCCAATATAGTCACAAGATGACATCTCTTATTATTAATGATAAGATAAATCATTCAATTCAACATGCATAATCCGGTGGTGGTCTAGGGGATAGAACGCTTGACTCCTGATCCAGGGGACATGGGTTCAAGCCTGGACACGACCAGATTCCTTCTTCATAATAATGATCTATTTTCTGCTCACATTGAAGATTGTAAAATAAATTCTAATACAATTGATTTAAATCCTTGGTATTAGTATTTTAAAAAACATGCATTCCCCAAAGTGACTATGAACGATATCAAATGATTAGACTAAAATCACTTGATATAAGTTTTTGAATAATAATTAAATATTATAAAATTATTGTCTTTATTTCGACAGCGACCGGTTTCGCCAGGCTCGCTGGCATCGACAGACTGGTCTGACCAGATTATTGTGAATTAAAGCACTGTTTCTTCTATTTCTTCTATGTTCGCCATACTTTGTGTTGTAGATGTTTTATTTGTCTTTTCTTTTTTTATATACTTTGTATATACAACACTAACTTAATTTTTTTTTAAATTAAATATCAGACATGTTTCGGACAACCCGGTCCTTCCTCAGTGATATTATAAAGATATCTTTATAATATCACTGAGGAAGTACCGGGTTGTCCGAAACATGGCAGATATTTAATTTAATTTTTTTTTAAGTTAGTGGTGTATATAAAAAAGAAAAAGACAAATAAAATCCTGTTTTTTTTTTCACTTTTGTGTTAATTTTTCTCGGCGTGTTTCGATGGCTTAACACCTTCATCATTAGTTTATATCGTTCTCCCGATGATGAAGGTGTATAAAGCCTTCAAAACATGTCGAGAAAAATAAACTCAAAAATGGAATAAAAATATATATTTTAATTCATTAAAAAAATTGAAAGAACTAATTTAAAAACGTTTATAATATACATTCAAATATGAGCTGCAAATGTTGTCTGCCAAAGTTCGAAGCCATTTTTTGGACTGCAAATGTAACCAGCAGCGGTATAGAGGTTTAGCGTCCTTTGCACTAGATATCCAGTCGCACTATACTCCGGCCGTTTTAAACTGAGTCTTGAGGCCATAAATGTCAATAGAGATAGGGATGGGAAGCGACCGTTATCGATTTTTTTGTTGATCGATATACGATACGATCGACTATAATGATTTTATAATGATCTGTACGTTTGATATGTACGATGGGTCACTAATGATTTGTCTTTATCAATTGCAGTGCGTGTTTTTTTTGCTATAAATGTGTTTACAGCAATTAAATAAATACATTCGTGTGTCACCACTCGTTGCGCACTATGGATAGTTTATTTTCTAACGTTGATTTGAATAAATTACATGGCGATATTAGCCCTCAAACTCGAACAGTGATTCACAACGTACGAGTATGCACGGCCGCCTTTATTTGTGGTGTGAGTAGAGCGACAGTGGACCGAATAAAGACTGAATTATTGCAATCAGGCAGCCCCTGTATAAGTTAATATCAAGTATACCTAGTATACGCACATAAAACCCGTAAACATAGGTAAATATCAAAACTTTGTTAACTCGTTAAAGTTTATAAACAAGATACGATAATAAACGTTACTTATCGATATATTTATTTTATTGTTACGCCCAACCCTAAACCGCTCCATAAGGCCCGTAAGTGCAAGCGAGATAGACATAGGGAAATGATTTATGGCCCCAAGACTCAGTTCATTCCGATTTTACTATAATTGAGACCTCCTTCTATAATTTTACCAATTTATTATGTGTCGCCCGTCTCTGCCCAGCTTGGCCTCCGCAGCCCTCAGGGCCAGGCGTGGACTGAAGTATTGTGACTAATGAGGTGTGGATAATTTTATATGGCGAATATTAATAGGCTCGCGTCTTGCTAACGCACCTTTGACTCACAGAACAGAGCAGAACGACTTCTCGGTTCAACCGGATCGACAATCGATTGTGTGGGTTTTTTTCTCTCCTTTTGTTTCCATTGGCCGACTTGTTTTCATCATAAGATCAAGTTCGTGAACACTCCTATTTTTTTTATTATTGCATTTTTGCTCTCGTGTTCAATGGGAATTTATTTTACTAGACTATTTTATGCACGATTAACCCTTAACGTACCGTGTTCAAAACAAAACGCTCGCTCCCATGTGGTAAGTTCAGTTTACCGCTAACTTTATCTAAATATCAAGCATATGACTAGATGAATCAAAATTTAATTTATGTCATCTTGTAGGGAATTTCATTAGGAATAGATCGATATCTATAACATACATGGATTATTTGAAAAACATATCATTATTAATTTTTTTCTGGAACCATGCGATTTCTGATATGTAATGCGTCACAGCGTACGGGCGACTGGACATCGGGTGTAATCTTGTCTGCGCGCCGCGGAAGGCGGGGCGAGGATAAAGGCACCTAGGCAAAATGTATAGTACGTTCAAGACAACGAGTACGTATTAATATTTGTCCCTTTTGGTAAAGTGTTAATATTTTCACAGTTCTGATATTATTAAGTTGCGTCCTGCGTTTCCGTCCACAGTGGTATTATTACGTACATATTGAAAAGGTCAAAGATATAATTTATAATACGTTCAAAACAGCGAGTAAGTATTTGTCACTTTTGATAAAGTTGTAAATATTAGCAAAACAAATTCTACCTTAACACGAATGAAGGTGAGGGCAGTCTTAAAAAATATTTTTTTTTGGGATGAAGGAAGTAATTTTTTGCTTTTTTTTATTACGAAATATTGAAAACACTTCAATGGAGGATTACAATTTTTTTATAATATTAGGGTCCATAGGTTTTAAGAAAATCAACTTTAAATTGGCAGTGGAAACTCAATTTACCACATGGCAACGCGACGGTTAATATGTGGCACGTATCTAAAGCGAAATAAATGCCCAAAATATTCTGTTATGCTTTTAAACTTTACTGTATCATAATGAATATAATTTCTCTTATCTTAATTCTCGTTTAAACCTTATGTAATCTTAATATAGATATCACTCGAGAAAAAAGTTGGTATAATAACAAATTAATGCTAGATTATTTTTTATGCATTTAAAGTTATCATCGCAAACTAAAACCTATCCAAAAAATCTAGAATGGCAGTGCACAATGGTGTTCTTCTACCGACCTTTATGTATGGAAGCGAAGCATGGAACTGGCATAAGAAGGATGAAAGTATAAAAAATGCAGTAGAAATGAGATCTCTTAGACGAATATGTGGTACTCTGTGTATGATAGAGTGTCGAATGAAAATATAAGAAGTGAATGCGGTGCGAATGATGGTGTTATGAATAAAATAATGAAAGGATCATTAAGATGGTTTAGACATATGGAAAGAATGAATAAAGAAAGAATGGTAAAAAAAATATATGTTAACGATGTAAATGGAACCAGAAATAGAGGAAGACCGAGGAAAAGCGGCACAATCAAATAAATCAAATATTGTATGTCGGCCATGGGAGGAGTCAGAGAAATCGACGCGCGTGCATGACACGATGTATGAATGTTGAGGAAGCGAGAGAAATATGTCAGGAAAGAAAAGTGTGGCAGTCCATTATTTCTGCTTACCCCTTTGGGGAGACGGCGTGATGGTTAGTTAGTTAGTTATTTTGAAGATATTATAGCTTCTTCCAGGAAATTATGATAACAAATATAGAATATAAAAAAAATAATATCTACTTAAGATCGTTTTTATATACGATTACTATATGCAATAATTAGAATTTAAAATTAATCTAATAGGATCGGAAAATCCAAATCGCATGATTGATTGTTTTTATTGCTTTGAGGCGTAACAAATGAATGTTTCGGCTGTCAAATGTCACCGTTCATTGTCACACGTGGGGCATTTGCATACCTACAATGGCCCATGCCGGGGAATCAGTGACCTTGTGAAGGTGAAAGCAAACATTTGTTATTTTTGGCAGAAAGTAAAAGTCATCGCGAATATTGACTGCACTGTGCATTCCCCAATTTAAGGAGTGGTGTGTCACGGGCATGAGGCCTATATGATTGTTTTTTTTTTAAATCCTAGGGATTGTGTTGCAGCAAAGTCTATTAACATATTTTGAATTTGGTAGTTTCCAGTTGGTTTCCACATTTTTTAATATATGTATTTTTTATTTGAACTCTATTACTGTATACATTTTTTAGCTATTGATTATCATAACATAGGTAGGCTAGTTTATCGCCATTTTTATTTAATGATAAAAAAAATTATACAAAATTTCTTTATTATTATATATTTAGTGTGTTTCCGATTGTGTCCACCGGTTTCGGCAGCTTGCTGCCATCTTCTGGTCCACTACACTAAATATAGGGTGTTTTTTTTTAGAGGTAAACAATACATATTCAAAATGAAAAAACACATTTAAATAATGTTAATGTGTATGATATTGGCTTTATTTAATAGATAATTTTATGCCATTATTGTTTAAATATGATTTCGGGCATATGAGCGCCACGGCTAGCTCGAATGAAACGCAATCGTGAAGTCGAATGCGAAAACGATCCATGGTCTTCCGAATAACTTGCTCGGATGGACGATTATGTCGACCGTAAGATGGACGTAGTGCACGATAAGTTTGGCGAGCCGAACCAGGATTTTCAAAAAAAAATTGCACAATTTGCAAGCGCTGTTCTGACGTCAGTCTATTCGTGGTGAAATGGCAAAACGTATTGACTACAAATCAACTGTCAACTGTCTAATTGACAGTCTGTAGAAACATATTCTTTATTGAATTACCATGAATTTTCAATTAAAAATATTAGCCATTTTTATTTTCACGTGAAATTACATCGTTAACGTATTTCTCAACCGTTCTTTTTTCATCCATGCGTTCCATATGTCCAAACCAACGCGGTGATTTAAATTTTGATTGATTTGGTAAGGTCCCTTTTTATCGATCTTTCTCAATTTTGTGCTGCATGTACATAATTATCGTTTTATTTTTTAATAATTATTTTTCATTAATTCACGTGACCAAACCATCTCAACTATATTGGCTTATGTTTATGTCAAATTGCGATCTAGGGGTAGCACGCTTGGTTTCTGATTAAGGATTCGTTCTCTTAATTGACATTCATTTTCGTATTAATAAATGTATTAATTGGCCATGTTCGATGTCACGATATATATAAGTAAACGTATAAAAAACACGAGAGGTGTGTTAGGATAGAACAATATGGCGGTTCATTCTTTTCGCCTACCCCCCACCCCCATTTGAAACGGTGTGACAGCTAATTAGTTCATCGTTGTCTGATTTAATTATAGCTAGATATAATGTTTATTTTATTAACCGACGAATAAGGATATCCAGGACTATGTCAGTGGACAGTTACGGAAGTTAAACGTTCGCATCCTTGTTGCTATATTTGGACGCGATCCACATTCCGGCTTTTGTAGTTTAGACACGAAGACACGAAGTAAAACACATTAGCAAGAACAAGGGCAGAACCTAATCGATGTTGGCTTCATCGGGTTTTTTAAAACAATTCTGTTTTCAACATCGGTTGGCAAAATGGTCATTCTCAAAAAATGTATAGTAAAAAATTGTGATTGTATAATATTGTTGTAAATTTAACAGTCAGTAATGCAACATTAATATAAATTTACTACAACCTCGTTGCTAATTTAATTATAGCTGCGCAACTGACAATGAATCACGGTGGTCTTGTAATGTTGAGATTAATATGCTCGCAAAGAATCTAATTTACATTAAGCTAGCAATAATCTGTACACTATACATGCTCAATAAGTTCGTTTTATATATGGTATAAGAATAAACACAATAATCATAATGGAGTTCTGGTCCCAACCCTAATGCATGGAAGCGAAGGATGGAACTGGCAGAAGAAGGATGAGAGCAGAATAAATGCGGTAGAGATGAGGTCCCTAAGACGTATGTGTTGTAAAACGATATACCTACAACAGAATCTCAAATGCTGATATAAGAAAGGAATGTAGAGCGGAAGAAGGTATTATGAACAAAATTATGAAAGGATCGCTGCGTTGATTCTAACATATGAAGCGCGTGGATGGAGAAAGAATGGTTAAGAAAGTATGCCTTAATGATGTAAATGTAGTACGGAGTCGAGGCAGACCGAGGAAAATATAGCATGACCAAATTAATAAAATTTTAAAGGTAGGTCATGTTAGAAGACGAAAGAATCGACGTGCGTGTATGACTCATTGTATGAATGTGGAGGAATCTAGAGAGGTGTGTCAGGATAAAGTAGTGTGGCGGTCCATTATCTCTGCCTGCCCCTGCGGAGAAATGGTGTGATGGTTTATTTTTGTTTTTATAAACGATGCATCTATTTTATTTATAACTTTAAATGGTAACTTTTTCATTACATTATTATTGAACGAAAATTAAAAAAAAACACTAAGCATTTAGCTATTAGAATTTATTGTACAAATCCAATATGAGCAAAAAATAAATCATTTTTATTTAAAAAGCATCTGGTCTTCTCCAGGTTTTAATCCAAGGACCCTGAATTAGGGGCAAGTGTTCTATCGCCTTGACCCTAGACCGCCACATATCTTAACTAATGAATAAGCTGTTTTAATTTTATTGCATATTTTCTCATTTTTAATTACCCGATACAATTAAATTTAAACCAATCATGAAATGCAAGATTACTGAGAAAACAAAAGAAGTTTGCGAAAAGAGATGGATGGAGTGCCGCATCGATTAAAGTGTGGTAGTCCATTATTTCTGCCCACTCCTTCAGATAGACGGCGTGATGGTTAGTTATTTACTTTGATCCTCTTTTGTATTTTTCATTATTTAAATTTTCAAAAACTCGTTCCAGAAGCCTGTTGTTCACAACTTGTTTTTATTATTATTATTTCTTACTAATTAACTGCGAAAGGAAACATCCTATTTGATGTTTATTCAAAATTAATTGAAGTATTTTTTTTAAACCAATTTATCAGCAATTTATCTGGCTTCTTCAATGGCTCGCCCAAATGCTATCAGATTATACAAATTAGTTTGTACGAGTATAAGAAATATATGAGAATGTTTTTTGTCGTTTAAAATTTTATTAAAACGTTATAAAATATTGTAAATTAATTGTGTGAAAAATTAGTATTGTGTGACCAGTTTTGCTTGTACGTATTATGCAAATTATTATGTATGTACTATTCCCCTTGACACGAGAGTATTTCCATTCAATAATAATGTTTATTTTACATAACGTGAGTGGAGGTCTTCTCGTGCTAGGTGACACACATTCGTGTATCGCATGCTCGTTATTCGCGATAACACAAATAAAACATTTGTTTGTTTTTATAAGGATCAATTATATCTCAATAGAGACGAAGATATAAATTGTTTTCTGGGAACAGAATATCGTCACCTGAGAGTAAGAAGGTTCCAACTGACAAAAGTAAAGAGCTGAGAAAAATGAAGTCAAAGTTTTGTTGGTTTCGGGTGTGTATCTTGGAATAAAGGGGTTTTATTCCAATTTCCAGAGATTCTTTTACCGAGAAACGTGTAAATTTTGTCTGGCAACAGTTTGAATAATAAAGTTCCAAGTTTAAATGAATCCTTCTTCAGTGCATCGTGTGTTTTGAATGATCAGATGGAACTTGATTATTTTCGTAACATCAAAATGACGATACTATTACATGTTTTTTTTTTAATTGTACGTATAGATAAGGTTAGTAAGAACCCTTTTCACGAAAAAAAGCCAAATGTGAAATTTTGTTAGTTGGAACCCTCTTACTCTTAGGTGACGATATGGTGGCCGAGGCGCTTACAGGACTTATGACCTGTCATTGGTTGGGTTGAGCGATCGCTTTATATTTAACAACATTCCCCATTCCGCCCTTCTTACGACCACCACGTCTGACAAATTTTTGGAAGATGTATATATGCTAGAATGCTGCACTTATCTTCACATTTTTTAAGTTCACTCTACACTAGCGTCATCTATTAAGAATAGGTGTAAGCATTAAGCAGAAAATATTTTATTAATGCAACGCTTGGCTCCTGATCCAGGGGGCATGGGTTCAAGCCTGGACACGACCAGGTTCCTTCTTCATAATAATGAGCTATTTTCTGCTCACATTGAAGATTGTAAAATAAATTCTAATATCATTGATATAAATCCTTGATGTTAGTCTTTTTTTTTTTTAAATAAATTAAATGCTACATTTGCTAGACAACGCCAGGAGAATACTTCTCCAATTTTTATGTTTTTAAACTTGGACCAGTTTTTGGTTTTTTCTAAACGCCTCGACCACCATATTCCAAAAAAATAATTTTCATCTTCGTCTCTATTGAGATACAATCAATCCTTAAAAATGATTAACCCGCAATGGGTTAAATCCAATATTTGTTTGCAAATATTGGTAACATTTAAGATTAACTGACTGTTTCCCCAGAGGGATAGACAGAGAGGATGAACCGCCACACTGCTCAGTCCTGACATACCTCTCGAGCTTCCTCTACATTCATACATCATAATTCTTTTGGGAATGTTGGGGACCAACTCAGGTTCGAAGAGATGGGCATCTTTTAACACATTTTTTAGATTAATCGGGAGATATTTCGAGAACTCGGCCGTACTGGAGGATGTTGGTGTAATAACAGTGTTTCAAATTTAAACATTTAATAATGTTATAAGTATCATAGTATTTCGGTCAAAATAATGGATTATCTAAAAAAAACTGTTAAATAAGGTTATAATTCTTGTGAAATATTTCTTTTTAAAAAGTTTTAACTATATGAATAATCTAAAATATGTTTCAATTAAATTACTATTTTTTTTATTGTTTCTTGAAAAATGATGTAAAACTCCATATTAAAAATTTATATAAATGAAAACGTTCGTCTTCTATGAGTTTTATTAAATTTTATTTGGAATGACATGTTTTGCCCTACATTTGATAATGCTTTAGAATTTATTTGATTAGTTAGTATAATAGAGATGGGTATATATCAACTCTAGGTACTCGTATATCTTCTCAGCGTTAATGGTCCAATAAATAAGATCTAATTGTTTGATTGAGATGAAATCGGGCTATTGGCGTGTGCAATCTTGTGCATGGTTCTCTTTCTCAGCCAATTAACCTCTGGCAATAGATTGAAGGGAATTAAGCGATTAGATGTGTCAATTAACGTCATCTGTGAAGTTTCACAGAGCGTGATGTCAACGAAGTGATGCGATGTGTTCACCGGCGGCTACCTGGGCAGTATAACAGACCGCAAGATCAGCCGACTTTGCAGTTGTGGACAAGGTCGTGCAGATTTCCTGGTGATATATAAACAATACATTATTGCCTATTGTTGTGGATGCATTTAAAACGTTGGCAAAATAAGATACAAATCGCGTTTAAATCAAAATAGCATACGAGTATTTAACTGAACAAACACTAACAAGGATACAAAGTTTTAGAAAATGTCTTCTTCTTCTTCTCCTTCCTCTTAGTTTAGGTCGTGTGACCTGTTTGTGACGGTGGGCTGTCTCTCCATCCCTTCGGCGGCCTTCCTGGTAATCTCTTGCTGCTTGGGTTTTCATCTTTAACAATTTTAGCGATTCTTGTATTCTCCATGCGGTCCACGTGGTCTCTCCAAAAGCGCCTTCTGCTTCTTCCCCACCTCACTATGTCTTCAACACCACAGACACACCTTATCGTTTCATTTCTGATCCGATCTCTGAGGGTTATGTCTGCGATGGAGCGTACGGTTCGCATTTCTGCTACTCTAAGAAGGTTCTTAGTTCTATTGGTATTGGCTCTAACCTCTATTCCATACGTCATGATGGGGCGAACGAATGGGGAGAAAATTTCAATCCATCTTAACCGGTTCTATGCCATAAGCGCGTATACGCGCTCTGTAATCCCGTGCACGGCAGACCGACCATAGAAAATAAGCGCGTATAAATGTAACACTTAATATATAACTGTTTAAATAAAAACAATGTTATAAATGTCACGACAGCTGTTTCGCTAACAGATGTTAGCATCATCAGGTGTTACAATCAACTGACAACAAGCTGTCGCGACAACTTCGAAAGAAATATAATCGTTTGTGATATTCTATAACAGTATTTATATTTAAACAGTTAATAACCACTACCCTGACACGGCAGAGGGTTTACTGACTTGTTCTCGTAGGTACTTCTGTATAGAGGCCATTATGTCTGCAGATCTCTACTCCCAAATATCTGAAACTCATTACTTGCTCCACAGGTATATCATCAACAGTCAGCTCATATCTTGTAGGTTGCCTAGATATAGTGGGACTTTTTGTTTTGGTGACTGATATAGCCATTTTTAGCCTTTGTGATACTGTGTGGAATTTTTACAACATTCTTTGCAGGTCATCTTCAGACTCGGCTATTAATGCGACATCGTCTGCATAGCAAATGACGTTCACAGTTTTACTGCTCATTTTATAACCTAGTCCCAAGCCAACTACTACTATTACTAAAATATTAATTATATAATTAATATTTTAGTAATAATTAATATTTAAAACACAAAAGTCCGGATCGTCCATGTCAACATGTGCAACATCGAAAAAAACATAATGTGTTATTACATTATGTGCTAAATTAAAAAACGGTGGATACGTGGAACATACATTAAATAGACAATATGTGCACCATCTAAAAAGAACATTTTGTGTTAAATTATATTTATTTTATTATTTTATTTTATATCATTGTATTTTATATTATTTGTTTTAGATTTATTTTGTGGGTGTTGGACGATCGAAGTGTGCGCGGGAGATGCATATTGGTGGCGATGAGGTTCGCAACCCATCACACCGCGTCTCCCGCGGGGCGAAAAGAGAAGGATGGAGTGCCGCATCAGTAAAAGTGTGACAGTCCATTCTTTCTGCCTACCCTTTCGGGGAGACGGCGTGATGGTTAGTTAGTTAGTTAATTAATCAATAATATTGGTGAAGTCATCTGGAGTGTGAAGCTGCTGTGCGTATTTATCTGATCACAGCACGACGTACAAACGATAAAGATACTAAAATATTTGCAGATGAAATAATTGCGTATGCGAGGAGAAAGAGAGCGAAGTCATTATGTGACTATAAAATGCCGTGATGCACTATTTAATTAAGATAACTGCAAAGTTAAATGCAAATATATACTTAGAAAAAATGTATTACTTTTATGTCGCTGTAGCGTATCAAAGTGGGGAATTCTAACGGTTTTTTAATCTATTAATTATGGATCAATACTGTTCTAGTCTGTAGACTTGAAAGCTGTAGGGGAAGGGGGGGCTAGTTGTTACAGGGGCAAGTTGTTACATTCTAAATAACTCCCCCACTACTAGGTTCTGTGGCTTACGTGTCACATAGTATGTCCAAGTATCGTATCCGCGGTGCTCGACGGAACTTCGCTCTTGCCAGTCGTGCGTAATTCAAATAAACTCGATTATAGTGCATTTCGTATCTGAAAGTTACTTTCGTTGACTGATTTTGAAGTTTAATTGTTCACTAACTATAAGAGGTAAGTTGATTCTAAGTAAATTGGTAAAACTCTACATGTCTCTGCTTACATTAAGATAATATATCGAAATAATAACACTTTCCGTGTTAATGTTATAGCAATTTGTTTTCATTTTGGGTCAGGGGGGCTAGTTGTTACAACGATGGGGGGGCAAGTTGTTACTGTAAAAACTAGCCCCACTACGTTTCCCTTTAACTTCAAATAGCATATTTATATAAAATTATTAAACTATTTATTATAATTGTTCTAGATTTTATATTACAATGGTACGGACTTATAAAAAAAAACAATTGGGGTAAAATTTCCGAGGAGACCTACAAAAGAGCAGCTAAAGAAGTAACAGAAAAAATATATCTATTCGGAGAGCTGCCAAAGCATACAAAGTAAATTTTATGACATTACATCGTTACGTAAAACGTCAAGAGAATGGTCCAACCACATCTAACTTAGTGGGCTACAACAAGCCTCGGAATATATTTTTGGCCGATCAGGAAAATGAGCTTTCCGAAATTACCGATCGTCCAATGCCTGAGAACGTTAGCACTGAAAGTGTATCAATAGATAATACCAACGAAACCATGGCAGAAACCGTTTCTATGGTCAATGAACCACATTCATCTTCTCCTTTATAACCTGCAACCTTCAGTTGTGAAGCTCTACCTTAAAATCAAGAAGAGAAATTATCTATTTTCACGGAACCGCAGCCATCAACAAGTGGCATCAATAAAATACAGCATACCACGCCTGAACAAATAAGGCCATATCCTAAATCTGAACCAAGAAAGGGGGTTAATTATTCCAGAAGAAAAATTTAATCAGCAATATTGACTGACACTCCGGTTAAGAACCAAATCGAACTGTAAGAGAGCTCGAGAAAACAAAAACAGGCCGCTTAATCAATTACAAAAAAAATTTCGATGTGTGCATTTAAAAAAAAAAACATTTGAAGAAACTGAAGTAGAAGCAAGTACTGGATTCTTCTCCCGACTCGGAACATGAAGAATGCCTGTGTTTGGAATGTACGGAGAGTTTTGATTGCTCTAAACATGGACGGGAATGGATTCATTGCACCGCATGCAATAAATGGGCTCACATTTCCTGCATTCATTGCGATAAAGTTAATTTTAGATGCCAAAATTGTGATTCGGACATAGATTTAAGCGATTAAATATTGAAAAATTAAATTTTACATGTTATTATATATATTTTACATATTATTGTAAACAATTACATACATGTTTGATTTTTGTTTTAGTTCGTAACAACGTGCCCCCACCCTGTAACAACTTGCCCCCCCGTGGGGCACATTGTTACACTTTGATTTTTTTTTTATAAATGCTATAATTATTTTTGTGGACTTTCTATGAACACATGTAAATTGTTTTATTATATTTTAATACACGTACTTTAAGATATAATCAATATGATGTCTCTCAAAATAAACAGTTATCAGATATTCAATTTTTAATTTTTTTGTAACAACTAGCCCCCCCTTCCCCTACACTTTAATAAAGTATTTTAAATGTATTAGTAGATTTTGTCACCATCATTTCTAATGCCAACCCTTATGAATGGAAGTGAAGCTGGGAGCTGGCAAAAATACCGTATAAATGAGATTACTGAGAAGAATGTGTAGGAAAACGATATATCGCACGCTTAATAGAACACTGGCTTAACTCAAAAAAGCAAATTTTGCTCAATCTGACATGAGTCGGTGTTTTAACAAAAACAGTCGAAAAACACGTACGAATGAATAGCGTTAACATTGAGAATGATTATCGTACGTACGAATGGATAGGGTTAACATTGTGAAAAATAGACGGATAGCGTTAACACAAGCCTCTGTCTAATGATAACTCAATTATGACCTAAACCATAATCGGTCAGTTTACTATTAAGCGTGCGATATGTAAGAATACAGAAAGACGAAACAAGGAAGAAATGTAAGGCAGATGATTGCATCATAAGTAAAATTAAAATAGGATCCCTGAGATAATTAATATGAATGAAAACGTCTGTCTTCTAGGAGTTTTATTATATTTTTGATGGAATGACATATTTCGCCCTTCTAAGGCATTATCAATTGTTTTTTTTTTTACACTTGATAATCTCTTAGATGAGCCAAAGATGTCATTTCATCTAAAATGTAAATAAAGCTCTTAGAAGACAGACGTTTTCATTCATATCAATTATTAACTATGGAGTTTTACATCATTATTCAAGAAACAATAAATGATCCCTGAGATGTTTTGGAACAAATGGACGCGAGAATAATGGTAAAAATGTTATGTGAGTGGAAAGAGAAGCCGTGTAAGACCAAGGAAAGCATGATCAAATTAATCAAATACGAAAAATCGACAAGCGCGCATGTTACGATTTGTATACGTAGGATAGGGCCACGGATAGCACCAAGAGAAGAATGTCATGAAATAACAGTGCGGTGGTCTATTCGTTCTGCCTACCCCTTCGGATAGATTACGTGATGGTTAGTTAGTTTAGAATATCCACTGTTAATTTCATCCCACCGTTTACGTTAAAAATCGTTAATCAATTAAGTATCGGTAATCAAATCGCTTCAACGATGGAATAACATTTAGCGTTTGCCGAGAACTGCAACAAAAGACATCTACACAATAAACGCGATCCATGCTAATTTTACTTAGACACGGATATAATGGATCATTGAATTTGGCCGGGATAGTGTGAGCGCTATTGTATCGAAATCTCTTCCACCGGCAAATGTCCATTAACCCCTATAATGCGGCTGACTACATTTGCAGTCCAAAAAAATGGTTTCTAATTGCGACAGACTACATTAGCAGCTCATATTTGAATCTAACTTATAATATTCTAAATCTTTTTCTTTCTTTCTATGCTTAAAAAGTATCGACCTCCACCAAACTTTTAATTTTGCAAACTAGTTCAAGTTTATGGGCTTATTGTCATCTTCACATTGCTTATCTCAAGTACATTTATTTATTAATCCTTCGTTTTTTAACAATCCAAACTAACTAACTAACTAACCATCACGCCGTCTCCCCGGAGGGGTAGGCAGAATAAATGGAACACCACACTGTTCTGTCCTGACATACTTCTCTGGCTTCCTCTACATTCATACATCTTGTCATGCACGCACGTCGATTTCTCCGACTCCTCACGTAACCGACATTCAATATTTGATTGATTTGATCGTGCCACGTTTTCCTCGGCCTTCCTCTATTTCTAGCTCCGTTCACGCCGTTTACATATGCCATTCTTTATCCATATATCTATATTCTTAATTTTATTGTTGTCCTTCTTTCTGTAATATTATTGTATATATATGTGTTATCGTACATGCCTGTGTTAATATAGTGATAATAGTCTTAACTCGTATTAGTCTTTAATTTAACTGTCTTAGCCTCTTAAAATATTCTTAGATTTAAGTTATCTATCTGTCTGTATATATTAGGTGTATAACTTTGCTTCCGCCGTTTTTTTCCGAAATTCGAGGCTTTATCGTAAAAAACTGGTTTTACATTTATGATTCAAAGTATTGTCCATCGCTGGCCACTACTTTCTCCCATCTTTCGGGCAGCATACGAATCCCGCGTTGAAAAAACTGGTCATCTTTTGAAGCGATCCACGAATCGATCCAATTTTTTACTTCTTTATAAGACCGGAAGTGCTGGTCAGCTAGGCCGTGTGCCATTGATCGAAACAAGTGATAGTCCGAGGTCCCATATTCCCGATAGTCCCAATGATCCTGCTAATTCTTGTTGCGTTTGACACGAGTCTTGATCAAGTAATGCCTCCAATTCTGCATCTTCGAAAACCTTCTCTCTTCCACCGCCATGCTGGTCTTCGACGTTAAAATCACATTAAAGCATAAAATTAAAACCTCCCGCAAATGACGAGAATTTGGCTCGTAAGCTGACATGTTTAATCGGGAATAACTTTATGATGCAGACACAAATCGACTAATATTTCGATGGCGTTATGTTTACAAATACTTAAGCTTATTGTATGACATCTATGATCTATTTATTCCAACTACCGCTTACCGCTACTGCCATCTATTGCAAAACGGCGGAAGCAAAGTTATACACCTAATAAAAGAATGTGTTCTAATTTATTCCGTCTCAAACAAATAAATGAATAAAAACCTTATTTTCAGATTTAGTCCATAAGTATTATACTAAAATATGTTGTAAAACGTAATATTATGATGAACTGAAACAAGCTGTCTGAGCAGCAAATATAGCCAGCACCTGTTTAAGAATATTTCTTTTGGACTGCAAATGTAGTTAGCCGCACTATAGAGGTTAAGATCGGAGCACACTGGAATGTTCCGACATTAGAACGTATCGTTTGTTCATTTGTTCCGATTTGAATTTAATTCCTTCAACGTTTAGCCTACTTTGTGAGATTTTCTCCCTTTTAGATTAGTTTCAATACGGAATTGTATTTCTCCGCTTGAATGACGCTTGCGGTTAATCCGGATTTCTCTTCTAAATTGAATTCCTGTCCGCGGATGCTGCCTGATAGTGCGGTGATGGTCATCTCCCCAATTGATGCGTTAGAGTAAACTGATGGCGTCATTAGAAGCCCCTGTTGCTTATAATATTGCTCGTAAATCATCTGCCATAAAGGCGTACCTCGATTCCTGAGTTTTTTTCTTCTATATTTTTGATAAAGATGGCGCCACATTCCTATGTGTATTTTTTCAATTTCAATTAAGGTAACTATCTGCTACTCTATGACATCCAAAATCTTTATTTCCAATTATTATTATTATAACTAAATTCATACATAGTGTCATGCACGCACGTCGATTTCTCCGACTCCTCACGTGGCCGACATCAATATTTGATTTATTTAATTTAAAAACAAACAAACAAACCATCACGCCGTTTCCCCGCAGGAATTGGTTGAGGTAGGCAGAGAGAATGGACCGTCACACTTCTCTATCCTGGCATACCTCTCTAGCTTCCTGCACATTCATACAATGAGTCATACACGCACGTCGATTCTTCAGACTTCTAACATGACCAACCTATAAAATTAGATTAATTTGGTCATCCCATGTTTTTCTCGGTCTACCCCGACTCCGTACTCCATTAACATCATTAATTATACATTCTTAACCATTCTTTCTCCATCCATGCGCTCCATATGTCCGAACCAAGTCAGCGATCTTTTCATAATTTTGTACATAATACCTTCTTCCGCTTTACATTCCTCTCTTATATCAGCATTTGAGGTTCTGTCGTATACCGTTCTACCTCTCTTAGGCACCTCATCTCTACCACATTTATTCTGCTCTCATCCTTCTTCTTTTTTTTTTTAAAAAGACTAATACCAAGGATTTTAATCAATGATATTAGAATTTATTTTACAATCTTCAATGTGAGCAGAAAATAGCTCATTATTATGAAGAAGGAATCTGGTCGTGTCCAGGCTTGAACCCATGTCCCCTGGATCAGGATCCAAGCGTTCTATCCTCTAGACCAAGACCCGATTCTGCCAGTTCCATGCTTCGCTTCAATATATTAGGGTTGGTACCAGAACTCCATTGTGAACGCCATAGAAGGATTATTGTCCTAGTCATTATCTGGGATTTTTTGCGAAGAAGAATTGCTCTATAAACTGGCAGAATAAAAACACTTTTTTTTACCCCAGTTTTTAATGTTCATCGAAATTGCCATGTAATATTTTATTTTTTATTTCGTGAGATCAGCTTACACCTTTTTCAATCGCAGGCGAAGAAATGACGTATTCCCGCGCGGATTGAACCTATAGCGCTGCAAGCCATTTCCGCGTGGGAGACTAATTTCCATCATCATAATGTCTTCAATCATTCCCAAGAACACTTCGGGGCTTCTTTTTATCACCTGATTAGATTTTATTCAGACTATTGTGTGATATGGTTGCACTTCAGACGTCCTTATAATTAACACTATTGCACAATTAGACGTTTCATAGTCGTATCTTTGGGTTATTTTGAATTTTTTTTATGTATATTTAATTATTATCCCGTGTTGTTACATTAATTTACATATTTTCCGTTTTGTTTATCATACTCGTATATGAATTTGAATAACTTTTGAAAAATAAGTTTTTTTTTGCAATTTTCACAAATCTGATCGACAAAATCGTTACTTATATACCAAATGAAAGGAGGGAGGAATGAAGTCTAGGGATAGGTGTAAGTTTTATTTAATTTGTAATGTAGGATATCCGTTTTCTAGATTTAAAAAAATATGTATATAAAATATGGTAGTGACATTAAAATGACCTTGCAAGGTTCATGTCACTCCCATAAAGTATAATAAACCAGAAAATGGACGTTTTCATCAATTTAAATATTTAATATCGAGTTTTACATCATTATTCAAGATAAAACATATCCCATGTTCAGAATCCCAGATTAAAAAGGGTTGTGCAAACTGCACTGTGATATATAATCCTACATAATAAAAAGATTTCAAACATATTAGTTTCGTTATTTTCTCTCTCTCAAGTAGCACTACTCATGATTAAGGGGTGGAAGCGCTGTGCTCTCGGTGTCGGAGAAATCTATCAGGGTCAAAAAGACCAATACCCTCTAGCACGCCCAAGTTCTCGAAATATCACCTGATTAATTTAAAGAAATGGGTAATGAGATGCCCACCTCTTCGAAGCTGTAAAGAATTGGTTCCGAGCATTCCCAAAAGAAATGCCGTGGGATAGAGCCACAGATAACTACCATACTCCCTCGTGAGGTTACCAGACACTTTTTTCTGAACCCTCTCCAGCATAACGGAAAATCTCGCCTCGTGAGGACTCCATATCACAGAACCACTTTCGAGTCTGCTGTTGTATAGGATTCTGAGCACATTGGGATCTCTGAAAACTCTTCCGGTCCGAATGATGAAGCAAAAAATTCTGAAGCTAAAACAAGCCTGATCTCTTCGCGCTATGTAAATTAAATACAAAAGTTAAAAATACCATGTTTTATTTTTAAATTGTTTATTTTTTACTGTTTCGCTATAAACTTTTATTGTTATTATAATGGGCGTAAATTTGTTTCTTAGTACCACTGACCCTGTGATAGTAAATACGTATAGCCAGAGTATTAGAAGAACCCACGCTTCTGCAATAAAACAGGTGTTGGACTGTCATTTTAAAAGACGAGGAATAAATTAATAACTATTGCGAGTAAACTGAATTCCACACTAGAGTCGGTACTATTCCGATAGGATGTCACAACTGGTATGGTAAAAAGGAAGGAATCCATTTTCGTAGTTATGTCGTGACGCGTGAAGGAAGCAGGATACAATAAATGTACTTGCATCCACAAGGATACTCAACCTAGATTTAGAAGTAGCTAAAAATTAATGAACTGTATGAGATCTCTGCAGAACCGGATGCGCTGGTGAAATTAAGCTGTAGGCGCTAGATAGAGATAAATTGAGAAGATCATCGTAACTCTAGATGTCTAACAGATGACCACTTAAATTATTAAATACTTTATTTCTCTTTTTCTTTTTTACGAGTATACTCGTATACTCTTACTTTGTATATACGAGTACAACACTTTAAAAAAATAAAATTACAAAGACATGGAAAAATGGAGAAAGACATCGAATCGAATCAAATGAAGAAGAAGGGTTGGTGCTGGGAATAAAATAAATCGCGCACTCAAAGTCATTACTGCAAATAGAAATATATCCACAGAAGTAAAAATGGCAGTACACAATGGAGTTCTAGTGTCAACCCTCATGTATGGAAGTGAAGCTTGGAGCTGGCAAAAGAAGGATGAAAGCAGGATAAACGCCGTAGAAATGAGATCACTAAGAACAATGTGCGGGAAAACGAAAATTTCTCCACCCTTTCAGCGCTACGGCCGTTTAAATGCAATACTGATCCACTGTAGTCAAGTCGTCCGAATTTCATCTATGCTGCTGTATCCAAAACAAAATAGCCGTGATATTGACCAATCTCCAATTGGAGATGAACAAACAGAAGTAGAGTTCCATTATTATACCGCCACTCTATTGCTACCCTGGGTCCCGTGAGAGCAGAATTATTGTCAAGCATTACAAATCTCAATATTAATGAATAAGCGTATTAGCATACTGGCGTCGCTATTGTTTAAAATTTTACATACAATCTAACCATCACAATTGATGTAACAGATAATTCGAACGTAATCTCGAGCGTGAGTTTCTCGCACAAACAGTTGCCCGCTGATTCAGCTTCCGCGTGGGCGTCCAATCAAATCCGTCATAACAATCGGCGAGGACCAATAGCGTCCTTTGTGCTGGTCCGGTCTCCCCGCGGGTGATCGATTGAGATTCCACACACCGGCTGCCCACGGGATTCGCTTTTTTGTATTTAGAACCAACGCGAGATCAAAGATTGATTGCAGGGACATCAAATTTGACGACACCTCTTTATAAACACGAAATTATTGATTTAAAATGTAAACAAAGGATTTATTCAATAGCATATTTTTTTTAATCTAATCATCTTCTTCTGGTGACGTGTCAGGTCCCCCCAACGTTGGCGATAACTGCAGCGAATGCATCTCTGTCCTGCGCCACTTGGAACAGGTTCTCAACTCTACGCGTCTACTCCCTTATATTTCGCACCCAGGACAACTGTCTTCTGCCAACTCCCACGACGTCCCTCTATTTTGTCCATGATTATCAGCAGTTATCTTATCATCAATCAAAGCTAAATATGAGGTTTTGTCGTGTCCGGCAAAACCAATATTTTCTCATTCTTCGTGTCAATGGTAGTAGGGTCTATATATCACTTTCTTCACTTCCTATGGCCATACAACTCTTAAAGAGTTTTAGTCTCCTTGATGATTTTTCGCCGAGCTCCTCGATCCTGCGCCTTTTGCTCCCAGCAGTCCGATTCGCTCATCCTAGCCAGATCAGCCAGAACATTGTCCATTAGGCGCTGTCCAGGCCTTCCTAGAGGTTTTATTCCAGTCGGTCTAGACGCGTACAGGGTCTTGATTGCTCTGGTCTCTTCGGCTCGGCATACGTGCCCAATCCATGCTAGGATCGTTAATAGGTCGAGACGTGGATATACCGCAGAATGCTCTGTATACTGTGGACCGATAGGGTCAGTAATGCAGACGTACTGCATAGAGCCAGAGCCAATAGAGAGCTGTTGTCGAGTGTGAACATTCATATTTGGGTAATGTGCTAAGGGGAGAAAAATACCACCTCCTTCGACTGATATTAATGGGTAAAGTGGAGGGACGTCGGGGAGGTAGAAGGCAGCTATCCTGGCTGCGGAATATTAAAGAGAGGACAGGAATCACAAGAGTTCAGAGCCTGTTCCAAGTGGCGTAGGAGAGAGATGCCTTTGCTGCAGTGATCGCCAACGTTATTCTATACAAAAATAATTACATAAACTGCTTTGATAAACGTTTGTAGAAAAAATATATATGTATTAAGAAGAAGATTCATAAACTATTCCGTCAAAGCAACTGGGGTGAACGTATTGAAGCCTCGTTTGATGTTATATCAATCGCATTCAAATTGAACTCGTGAATCGTGTAAGCACTTTGACCCTGTCTCCGTGTGTGCGTTAATCAATTCCAATGTCTAATCGATCGCCCGTCCCTGGTGTGGTCACAATCAGCCGTCTGGGTCTAGGTCGCCATTCAAAACACGGGCTAGTTTTTGTTGCCACTCGATACAACACGGACCGCGGTCCACACTGCACTTTCAGGGTCAGCCATTACGTCGTCTGTTATTGTTGCCATCGGCGCTCTTGTGCCGGCAATTCGTTGTGACATAATGTGTCAGGTGTGGGTAATGCTACGCATTGTGTCCATGTGCAACATGACAATAAAAAAAAGATTCAACAATTACGGTAGAACGGAAACGGCGGTTTTATTGTTGTTTCTACTCGATGGGAACTTTTCTTTAATATTACGCCCCAATTTTATGTTTTCCTTGAGGTGACACTCGAGGTTTGCGGAATACGTTTTTCTGATGACAACAATAAGATGAAAAAATAACGTATTTGCTGTCATATACAAATGAAAACGTTTAGCCTTGCTAAAGCATTAAAAAGAAGCAAATATGGCAGTACACAATGGAGTTCTAGTGCCGACCCTTATGTATGGAAGGGAAGCCTTGAAAATTTTTCATAAATATATTCTAAAAATAGGACGTTTTACTTCATTGTTCCTGAAACAGTTAACAAATAATTTATTATCCAATTTATTGTCAATATTTGTCCGTAATATTTATTTACACTGACAAAGAGATATATTTTATGCTAATGACATGTTTAAATATAATAGTTCCAGATGATATTTTCAAGTATTTTGGGGTATACCTACCTATCCCATAATTATTGTTAACAATGTTTTGAGCCACATAAAATACCTTAATAACCATATTCTGCTTCTTTAATTCGGGCATATAAACAACAACGCACTTGATTATCGCTACATAAGAACAAGGTGAAACATTCCCATAAAATATAATGAAACTTTTAAAAAACAGGCATTTTCATTCGTATCAATTTTTTATTATGGAGTTGAACATCATCAAAAAAAATGAATACCTATATGACAATATATAATCTTGAATTGTTTCACGGGTACTAGAATGAACATCCGTTGAATGTAACGAGGTAATATTACTTATTACTACAATATATTTTAATATTTGTGCTTGTGATCATCGTCACGTATAATTGTAACAAAAAAACAAGCTATTGCTTGAAGAAAAAAAAGCTATTAAGCAGAAGCGCATATTATTTCTTAACAAACGTTTTATTATTATCATTTCAAAACAACATCTTAACAATATAAACGGATCTTCTTTCATCGTCTTAAACGTAATTCCGTCCACTAATTCGTGGAAGGTTTTTTTATTGATTAAAATCTTTGGAATTGGCTTCAAACGCAATGTTAACAAAACCGCATTCATCAACACGTGTAATGTATGTACAATAACATACAACGAGTCAATCATTTGAGTGATTCTCTGATCTATTATAATAGTTCAGATTCAAGGTGTACTGGCGCATCGAGAACGGCTCTCGAATGTTAAATGAATGGGCAGCTAAATCCTGCGTATCCCTTCATCATCGGCAGCATAACCTTGCGATGCCTAAATCGTCTACCTCTTAACCCTGCGTATGCCTACATCATATGTAGCATAACCCTGCGTATGTCTACATCATCGGTAGCATAACCCTGCGTATGCCTACATCATCTGTAGCATAACCCTGCGTGTGTCTACATCATCGGCAGCATAACCCTGCGTATGTCTACATCATCGGCAGCATAACCCTGCGTATACCTACATCATCTGCAGCATAACCCTGCGTATGCCTACATCATATGTAGCATAACCCTGCGTATGCCTACATCATTGAGATGACGATGTAAACTTTTAGATCATAATGATTCTAAATCGTAGATTTCAGTGTTATTAAACAAAAAATGGCATTATCCGTCAAATATTTGTAAATTTTTCGTGTTTATTCTCAAAGGAAAATTTTTGTTTATATGATATAATATTTATATATGCCAATATTCCATACGTACAAAATATGTTCATGTCCAAAAATGCTTGTAAATCGTATGTAAACAAGTTTTAACATCATCCATATCCTTAATTTGAGCATTCCGTTGATAATCGTTAAGTTCTTGTTGCCTACAAGTATTTTCCTGCGCTTCTTATTAGTATTCTTGTGTTATATGTATTTAATACTGTTATTCAAAGATACGCATATCGGTTTAATTATTCAAATTATTTTAAAAATTCATTTCTTTTCACGCGCCAATGTTTACATATGTTAAATCTTATTTACTCGATGTAATAATTACGCTGTCGAAATAAAGACAAAAATGGAAGTGGTAATCAAAAAACATCGTTTTATTTCATTATTATTTTAAAAGTCGGAGGAATCAACGTGCGTGTATGACTCGTTGTATGAATGTGGAGGAAGCTAGAGAGGTTTGCCAGGATAGAGTAGTGTGGCGATCTATTCTCTCTGCCTACCCCTGCGGGGAAACGGCGTGATGGTTTTTATTTGTTTGTTTATTATTTCAAATGATTCCATCAAGAGATTTCAATGAAATTATTAGATTATCGTAATAACTACGAGTTATTATATAAATACTAAGAATTGCATAAATCAATGTTTTCCAACTATTTATTTTTGCTTTAAGTAACATAAAAAACTTTTTTTTTATTAATTAAAACACAGTTTTTTTTCCTCTTTTGAACGTGGGAAGAGCAATTTTTCAATTCATAACTATGTAATTGCTCAGTATTACATAGTTGATGGATTTCAATGGATAAATACAGGTTTTATTAAAGTTTTTTGCAATTGTTATGAATGAAATGTGATATTTAAAATTTTTAATAATATTTCAGTTGACGCAACGTCC
The DNA here is from genome assembly GCA_022606425.2 of Lepidostoma basale. NCBI lineage: Eukaryota > Metazoa > Arthropoda > Insecta > Trichoptera > Lepidostomatidae > Lepidostoma > Lepidostoma basale. The sequence continues at coordinate 250,608 of JAHDVF020000118.1, read as the reverse complement.
TCTCAAAATCTTCTTCTTTTTCTTCGTGTGCCATATCAGGTTTCCCTGCTGCTTCTCTGTCTTGGGCCGCCCGGAACAAAATCTAAACATGTTTATTTAAACTGAACGATACGAGCTCGTATATGATACAATACTGAACGACGAAATAAGGAAGAAGTGAAAGGCAGATGATTACATCATAAGTCAAATTAAAAAATGATCCCTGAGATGGTTTAGACATATTAAACGAATCGATGTGAGAAGAATGGATTAAAAGTTGTATACAAGCAATGTGAGTGAAAAACGAAGTCATGGATAACCAAAGAAAGCATGGGATGATCAAATTAATTAATTATTAATAGACGGCTACTTTCCATGTCAGAAAAATCGACGGACGTGCATATAACAATGTAAGATCATAGATGAAGGTCGAGAGATATGTCAGGACAGAGCAGTATGGCGCTCCATCTTCTCTGCCCACCCCTCCGGAGAAACGGCGTGATGGTTAGTTAGTTAGTTAATTAAAAGTCAGTTATCAGTTATCATTGAGTTGACTTGAAGTTAATTATAAGTCAACTCAATGAACAGACTGGAAGCATTTGAAATGTGGCTCTATCACCGAATGCTTAGAATTCCCTGGATAGACATAGGTTACCAATACCGAAGTCCTGAAGCGAGCTAGAGTTGACAGGGAACTGTTATCAACTATCAAGGTTCGGAATATTTCACATCTGGGTCATATACTGCGTGGAGAAAAGTACCACCTTCTCCAACTGATGTTGAAGGGGAAAATTGAGGGACGCCGAGGGTCCGGTAGGAGACAGATGTCCTGGCTGCGAAACGTGAGGAAGTGGACCGGCATCCGAAGTGTGGAGGAGCTGTTCCGAGCGGCGCAGGACAGGGACAGGTTCGCCGAGGTGGTCGCCAACGTTGGGGGGACCCGAGAGGGCACTTAAAGAAGAAAATATCAGTTATCAGAGACTTCTTACGATACGTTCGTAATAAATCAATTAATTCAAAACTTTTTTCTTATTACAGGAGAGTCTCAGTTATCCGACCTTCGGTTATCCGACCTTCCGAGTTATCCGACCTACCGGGGCAATGCCTCATTTCTTTACCCGACTGCACGCATTATATTCGCGCGCCAGGCGACAGTCCTCAGTGCTTACGTAGCTCTTTCGTTGAGAGAACGTGTTGCGCATTTGTTTCCTTGTTTCGTTTCTGCCGTTTTGTTTGACTGTTAGCTGTGTTTTGATTTTGTCGTCTTTAAAAGTTGTGGTGATGGCTTCAAAATGTAAAAAGGTGGTTGTGTCAATGGTCATATTTGAAAAGTTTTCGATGTGCAAATAAAACTAACACATTTTCAATGTCGTTTTTATCATTTTCCGTGTTATCCGACCATTTCGCTCCTAAACCGGCCGCACCTTGACGTGGCCGGTTTATGTCGGATAATCGAGACTCTACTGTATTTTTTTTTTAATTAAAAAATAAATCCAAATTTCGTGATTCGTCTCTGCGATAGACAGGCGGTAAATTTATTCTCACAGCTATCTTCCAAAGGTGACATCTGCTAATCGAGAGATCGTCCTCCGCGGCGATTAGCATGCCGCCGCTCTGTGCACAACACGGCGCTATACGTATAATGTATGACGACATTCTTCGATCACCCGTTAATGTTCTTTATGAATGAAGTATTGACAAACATTCCTATCGGTCGCCACATAATTCTGTTCTTAATATTCCTTAATCGCTCATTCTTCCTACGGTATTTCTCACTGCCCGCATGGACAGATAACTAATCGTTCGTTTCATAATCCGATTAAAACATGTGTCTAGTTAACAACATAATAAATCTTCACACGGTGCATATAAAAATATCATTTGGAATCGAAAAATAACGTTATTTAACCTTTGGTTATTTGGTTATTCCATACATAGTTATTAAAAATCATAAAAACTAACTAACTAACCATCACGCCGTCTCCCCGGAGGGGTAGGCAGAAAGAATGGAACGCCACACTGTTCTGTCCTGACATACTTCTCTCGATTCCTCTACATTCATACATCTTGTCATGCACGCACGTCGATATCTCCAACTCCTCACGTGTCCGACATTCAATATTTGATTGATTTGATCGTGCCACGTTTTCCTCGGCCTTCCTCTATTACTAGCTCCGTTCACGCCGTTTACACATACCTTCTTTACCATTCTGTCTTCACTCATTCTTTCCATGTGTCCAAAGCATCTTAATGACCCTTTCCTTATTTTGTTCATAACACTTTCATTCGCACCACATTCACTTCTTATACTTGCATTTGTCACTCTATCATATACAGATTTGCCACACATTCGTCTTAGAGATCTCATTTCTACTGCATTTATTCTACTTTCATCCTTCTTTTGCCAGTTCCATGCTTCACTTCCATACACAATAATAAAAATCATTGTATTATTTAATCTTCTTCTAATCGTTTTATTTGAACTTCCATCAAGAGATTACATTTAAATCATTAGATTATCTACTTTCGTCTACCAGTTCGGTCAAATTTAAAATAGTTTTCAGTCTTGACGAAATTGTGTATTTCGTTGCATTCAATATAGAGCATTTTTTACATCGGCTATAAACCTAGTGAACACCCAGGCAAATTTGCTAATTGCTTGGATCACTGCTATACAGGTGTGGAATAATTACGATTGTTCCTATATTCATACCAGTTTGCCATCTTCTCCTCGGCCCACGACTTTTTTCATCGGCAAGGTCAAGATCGGCGCTTTTCCGCTGCGCAAATTGCCACCCAATCATCGAACAGGCTCAGGCGTAATTCTTGAAATTAGTCAATCAAAACACATAATCATATGAAAGAGTTATTTGCGAAGCTGAGTATATGGAGGATAGCACACCGAATTTATTCACTATTACGTGAGTAATAGTGTTAAACACTGTATAAAAGATGCATGTAAACATTTTTTGTTTGTTTTTGGAAGTGAAGTATGGAACTGGCAAAAGAAGGATGAAAGTAGAATCAATGCAGTAGAAATGAAATTTCTTTTATTTTCATTTTCGTTTTCATTTATTTTAATAAAAATCACAAACATTACAGATATATATAATTCCAGATCGTTTGCAATTACATTATAACAAGTATAACATTCTTCAACATCTCCAAGTGTTTTGTAATGTCGTTTACAAGAGCAACTAAAACAATTTACTTCAGATATCTAATGGATGAAGCCCAGCTTGAAAGAGCGTCAACGTCCATGGATCTAAGGGTGTTGTTCGATGCTCGCTTATCGTTTAGTCTTCACATAACTTCACTATGTAATAGCTCCCTCAAAATGCTTGTTTTTGTCATTAGAAACGCCAAGATCTTTCGTAATATTCGGGTGCTGAAACTGCTGTATAACTCTCTGGTGAGAAGTCGGTTGGAATTTAGTTGCATTATCTGGGCGCCGCATGAGGTTCGATATTCCCTGATGGTGGAGAGGGTGCAGAAAAAATTTCTGCGATACCTCTATCTTAGGGAGTATGGATATTACCCGTGGCTCTTTCCAACTGATTTCTTGCTAGGGATGCTAGGCTACCAGTCACTCGAGAGGAGACGAGACATTCACTTGGGTGTCCATTTCTTTCGACTGATAGGCTGTTGTATACACACAAATCAGAAATCCTGAGTGATGTAGGTCTGTTCGTCCCTGATAATTATCTTCGACAAAGGGGCCATAGATTGTTTTATCTCCCACGATGCAGAACCAACCTGCCAATGGTTATGCCGGTAGGTAGAGCATTATCTTTGCTTAATCGTATCACCTCGGAGTTTGACATATTTTGTGATAGTTTGGCTCATCTGAGGGAAGTACTATCTTTATTATAATTGTATGGTATATTTATTTTATTAATTTTCATGCATGCATCTTATGTTTCTCGCTCTTTTTATTAATCTATTATGTATTACTTATTATTGTGTATCTCTAACTTGTATCTTTAGTGTATTGGAAAAAAAATCTGTAATGCTTTAGATAAGTTTAAAATAAATAAATGAAATAAAAGATGCATGTAAACATTTTTTGTTTATTTTTGGAAGTGATGGCAAAAGAAGGATGAAAGTAGAATCAATGCAGTAGAAATGAAATTTCTTTTATTTTCATTTTCATTTATTTTAATAAAAATCACAAACATTACAGATATATATAATTCCAGATCGTTTGCAATTACATTATAAGAATTTATAAGAGAAGCATAAAAAAATATATATAAAAAATTAAGCTTAAGAATTAGAAAGAATCATAACATTGATATTGCATCCCTGAGGCAACTCACACTATCCCGAAATATGTCCACCTCCGAGGCGACCCGATTAAGCAATAAGATTGCCCTACCCACAGGCATAACCATTGGCAGGTTGGTTATGCAGCGCGGCAATTAAAACAATCTGTGATGCCTTTGACGAAGGATTTCTTTGATTCTTAGATGAATATGTGTAAATCTGTGCATGATAGTGTCAATAAAAAATATAATAAATAATGCAGTGCGAATAAAAGGATTGAATATGTCTTTTTTTAATATACTTTGTATACAACACTAATGGTTTCCTTGGTCTTCCACGGCTTTTCTTTCCAATCACACTGTTTGTATACAATATTTTAACCATTCTTCTCTCGTCTTTTTACTTATGATGCAATTTTTCTTATGATGCAATAATCTGCCTTACATTTCTTCCTTATACAGTTTTGGTTAGTTATCTGTATTTTTTTATTCAACGTACGTTTTGCATATCTATGATCTACCATTTAGTATTTGAATAAATTTAATTATGCTTTGTATTACAACACTTTTTAATTTTACGGAACTCAGACATGTTTCGGTTACAAGTAACCTTTATCAATGTATACAATTTTAACAATCAAATAAAACATAGCGGTCACTTATACACTAAATGGAGATCGAGTTACGTATAAAAGTGGAAGGGGTATAATTAGGATTGAGGAGAGGAGAGATGTAGGAGAGGAGAGATAAGGGAACATCGAGCATGGGAATTGAATTTAAATTTAATTGGTTATTTATTTTATTATCATTATTTTTTATGGCTTTTTTAATATCTAAAATTTCTAAATTGTTTAAAGTTAGGTTTTTATTATTAATATCCAAAATTTCAATACCGTTTTCTTTATTAAATGTATGATTATTTTCAATTGAATGTTTAGCGAACTCCGAAAAATTATTATTACAAAGGCATCTAAGATGTTCTTTAAATCTTATGTTAAAATTACGCGTGGTTTTTTCCTATGAGTAATGAATTGCAATCGTTACATTTTAATTTGTAGACTCCCGACTGAATCAATTTATTTTCTTTATCTTTATTATTGGTTATAACTAATAATAGTGAAGGCGAATATAAAAGAAATACCATTTAGTAGTTAATTGGTGTGTTGTTGTTGTTTTTAAGGATATAATAATCGCATTCAGATTGTGCAGTTTGTATCTATGGATAAAAAATCTTTTTTTTCTCTTGTCGCATAAATCAAATCCGCGATCGGTATGAGCCAAGACGGATTGCTACTAATTACAGTCATTATTTCGTCTGCACTATTAATCATATAACCCGACATACGCTATGCTATCTGTTAATTCAGACAAAGTAGTTGAGGAAAACGGGGTTATACTGGATAAAAAAGCTAAAATAATAGCAATCATCAAATGGTTCAGTTTCTTCACTTTATATGTGCCAAATGGTCAAAACGACACGTTAAAAAAATTAAATATTAAATAGTTCATTGTTTTGGCCGAAACACTATGATACTTCAACATTTAATACACTGTTATAATATCACAATTTCTTTTTATTCACTGAGAGTGTCGCGAGAAATCTGTCGAGAGAAATGTACAAACTTTAATTTATTGTAACACCTGATGATGCCAACATCGGTTGGCAAAACAGCTGTCGCGACACTCTCAGTGAATAAAAAGAAATTGTGATATTATTATTGTTTTAAATTTTAACAGTAATAATTATAAATTATATTATTAATTCAAATAGTATTAATTGTTTAATTTAAAACACTGTTATTTTTAACTGTTTTGTGTTTATTTTTCTCCGCGTGTTTCGACGATATTACACTTTCATCATCGGGAGAACGATAAAGAAGTTTATATCGTTCTCCCGATGATGGGGTTGTCAAATCTTCGAAACACGTCAAAAATAATAATCATAAAAGTCGAAAAACAGCGTTTCAAATATTTAAAAAAAATGTCATTACGAAATTCCACAATGTCAGCGGTTTTTGTTTATCAAAAATAGATTTATTTATTTATATAATTTCTATCACGTGCTGTTTCGACATCCGATGTTGCAAAGCATGTTTTTATTATCGTGCTTTCAGAATTTTGAGTCTGTTGGCGTAGAATAACCTCCCTGTTTATATTAAGTATGAGAATAGGAACGGTAAATTCGAAAGGCTACTAAATACTGCACTGTTCGGTCCTTACAAGTGCGCCATTGGGGTAATTTACAAAATTTAAACTTTACAACGCGGCGCACTTAAAACATAAATCTTCATAAATAATAATAATAATCAGCCTTAGGTTTTACAATCAGCAGTTGATTGTAACACCTGGGGATGGATATTTATATCAATACTAAATTCTTTATGTACTTTTCTCCTTCTTTCTTCATTACTGAGAGTCGTGATCCACGAAGCTGCCCGTGGTTAAAACAAAACGCATTCAATGCTCTCTGTTCTCCGCAGCCCGCACCGCCGAGTAGAGGTCTCCCCCAATGATTTCCTTAATATGATCACACCGCTGCATAGGAGATCTTCCTCTACTTCTTTTGCCTGGACCACTTCCTGTGACAATACTTAAGGAGAGAGTTGGGTAATCTTTTCCGAGTTATCCAGCTCCATTCCTGGCAATTAGACCAAACCGACTCCATATTACAAATAGTCTATAGATATGTCAAATTATTTACAGTTAAACAGAAAAGATGTAGTGAATGAAATTAGATTTGATTTTAATAAATAAATATTTTTCTTTTTCTTTTTTATATACTTGTATACAACACTAACTTTTTAAACAAATTAAAATTAAATATCAAACATGTTTCGGACAATCCGGTCCTTCCTCAGTTATATTATATAGATATTTTAAATATTATACAATTTATTGTTTCTTGAACAATGATGTAAAACTCCATATTAAATAATTAATACGAATGAAAACGTCGGTTTTCTAGAAGTTTTATTATATTTTATGGTAATGACATGTTTCGTCCTTCTAAGACATTATCAAATGTGTCATTCCCATAAAATATAATAAAACTTCTAGAAAAGTATTATAAAATTGTTCACAAATATGATCAGTTTTGACAGATGTTATATATATATTTATTTTGGAACGTTTATGCTTTTGTTAAACAAATATTATGAATGAATTTAAAATTTTAAATAATAATTTAAAGTTCTTATTAAGGTTCAGGTAATTACTTACAACAAAGGAAATAAATCAAAGATTGGACTTGACGTTAAATTTATTTGATTATTTATAATATTTCCTTTATTTTTAATATTTGTTTCGTATTTATTTTACATTTATTTTAGTAATTAGGTCTGACCGATGTAAGTATGCTTTATTGATCAGGCGTATGAAAATAATTATTGACTACACGCCATATTGATAACAGGAATACATCCCACACGGACTTACCCCGTGTCCATATTCGCACAGCTTTCCCCTACTAGAAAATTTGACTTATGCTCCGTGTTTACGATTTAATAACATGAAAGGAGGCTCCGACGGTACTAATTTTCAATCGAATCAATTCAAATTTATGGTCTTAATTATAACTTCATATTGGTTCGTTCTTTTTGTGCACTTTGTTGTTGTCTATGGACTTCAGATCTTTTTACGTTCAGAACCCGTGATGTATTTACTAGTTGTTTTTACCATAAACATTAATATCTGTGTCCGGTTAATACTAGTACAACCTTGGCTGAATGTCTCCTTGTTTTAGCTGCGTGATTCGTATAGAATATACACAATATTTATCAATATACTAAAATTATTTTATTGCAAAAGAAACCATAAATTAATGGTTTTCTGGGAATTTGTGTCCGATTCTTTCTTTTCATTCTTAGACAATATACGCAAATCTTGAGTACTTAAAAATCATTTGGATAATTAATTAAAATAAAACATATTTTTATAAAAAAATCTTTTCAAATTGTATATTTAGTTAATATCCACTAATGTTTGGGTCCTCGACCGGTTTCGGCAGCTCGCTGCCATTTTCTTAGCAGCGAGATGCCGAAACCAGTCGAATACAAGTATACAATTTAAAAAGATTTTTTACAAAAAAAAAAACCAAATATTATCATTATTTTTAATGAACTTCTACCATGATATTTCAAATAATAACATTAATTTTTTAAATAATTAATTTTTTTAATTGAAATTTCTTGGTAGAAGATCATTTAAAATGATGAAAACAATGCCATGCTATTTTCATGAATTGCTAATCTCAAGGGCGCTGTAGAAGATGCTCCGTTTTATCAACTAGATAATAATAATAATAATAATTATAAAAAAATATATATAAACATATTTAGTATGAGGGCTGCACCCGACGAAATCGATCAGCCCTTCCTGTCAGGAAATGATAATTTGAAAAGGTGCGTTTTGAGTCTCGATCTAAACTCTGATTGATTCTCAATGCACTTAAGGTCTGCTGGAAGACTGTTCCAGGCATAAGGGCCGGCTACCGCGAAGGCTCGGTCGCCAAAGTTTGTGCTTGGACAGCGTTTTGGCACAGTCAATCTACCGATCGCAGAAGACTTAGCTGATCGCAATGTAGACTGTCTAACATTCAGGTTCTCGTTGATGCAGAGTTCAGATATATAAGCTGGTGCCATTCCATGCAACGCCTTATAGACCGTCCAGCAGAGCTTGTATTGTATCCTTTCTGGACATTTCAGTCAGTGGAGCTCCTTAAGATGCTGTGTTATGTGACAACTCTTTGGCACACCCCTTATCAGTCTTGCTGCTGCATTGAATGCAGACTGGAGTTTATTTATTTGCTGTTTGGGGATGTTGGCGTAGACACCATTGCAGTAATCTAGTCGGGATACGACGAAGGAATTGATCAATGTTTTAAAACTGTCAATGGGAATATTTCTTTTTATATACTCATCCTTCCGAGTTAAACAATTTGCAATGAAGAAGGACGTGTACAGTCCAAAAGATGTTTGTGAAAAGTGCAAAAAAGTATTGTTGAAATGTACAGGTATAATAAAGTATAATAACTCAATCGAAAATAAGGAATCTGCAACACAAAGCGAAAACGATTATAAACGAGAAACTTAAAAATTAGCTGTACATTTTACGAAGTTTACTTTTTTCTTTAATTATTCGTATATTTAAGGCAGGAACAATGGGATTACATTTTATTTTTCTATTAATCGAAACGTTGTTTGTTCACTAGGTTAATTTATTAATCTCAACATGTTTCATACTGATTATACCGCCACCTTTGTGAGAACGATAAAAACTAATCGTATGTGGTTCCACCAATAATGAAGGTATATTATAATATATTTTAAACTTTTTATTCAGCCTTCTTTTGTACATTGCTGGATATAGGCCTCTTCCATTTTCCTCCACTCGTCCCTGTCTTGTCCCTTCCGCATCCAGATCGTTCCAGCTATTCGGACAATATCGTCAGTCCATCTTTTAGGTGGCCTCCTGACACTCCTTTTCTTTTATTTGAAACATGTGATGATTAATAAAACTATAATAGGTTCTTAAGTTAATTTAATTTGTATTACTATTATGAGGCCGCCAGGGCAAGAGTGGTCTAACCCCAAATTTAGACAATGGAGATAAATGCGATTGAAAATTTGACGTTTTTTCCCCATTTTTTTTTAAACTATGGGTTAGGGTCTTCTTTAGTGATAAACCTTGTTTGTTTGGTGAATGTCTTTAGAATAGTATTTTGAAATATTGGGAAATATAAAGTTTAAGGATATTTTTTGATGGTTACTTATAATAGACCACATTTGACTCCATATATTTTGATTTTTTGTCAGAACAAAAGAAGTATTTATGGCGATATCTATGTATCCACTTGGAAATGGTGGTTAGATTAATTTTTATTTTATAGTAGGTCACAAATAGGTGTGGGTTAGACCAGTAACTCAATTTTTCAAAAAAATGTTAGACCACTCTTGTCCTAGTGGCCTAAATTTTTATTTTAAGGATTTTTTTTTACTAACATTAATTTTATTTTAAATAAATAATACATATATTGACGATGATTTTGTATATCACACCTGTGAGTTAATAAGTGTGTATTTAAATTAAATATGTATTGTTTGTTCACATATTGATTATACCAATAAACGTCAGATGTTGTAGGCTGTAAATAAAAAATGCATTGATGATTATTGAGCAACTAAAATTGGTCCATCAATCATTTTCTAATATGGTTTTAAAATTGATCTAATAACATAATCACCCACTCCGTCAATCATTAATTCAGCTACCTAGTGTGATGTATGCCAAGTGTGGAGTTTTTTCCGACTTATTTTAATACTCTTTTGCTTTCAGAGAGTTTTTATACCTGGAGGTTGGCTTAAAAAGTATGCATTAATTATTTTAAACATGTTGGTGAACTGTCAGATCTGACAGCCAACTGATATAAGATTATTTAATGATTTAAAAAATAGAATGATCACATTACTGAATTTTGTTTTATATAGTTTAAAAACTGGTTTCGTTCATATTCATAGACTTTTAATGAGGAATTAATTTTATAATTTATTGATAAAGATACGGACATAAAAAGTCCATATGGATGAAAATACATATTATGTATTATTCTTACAATTACCTATTCAAATAACTATATTAATTAATGTAAAAACTAAATATGCAAGTTTTTAAATATTTTTTATAAAAAAGAACAGTACCTCTTATTATGTATTTCGTATAAAAGTAAAATTTTACATTTCTTTTGTTTTTTTGTTGCTTTTTAAAAATATGGTATTATTTTTGATTTTCTTAATACTATGGAGTCAGAAAATAAATAAATGAACTAACTAACTAACTAACTAACCATCACGCCGTCTCCCCGAAAAGGTAGGCAGAAAGAATGGATTGTCACACTTTTACTGATGCGGCACTCCATCCTTCTCTTTTCGCCCGGAGGAGACGCGGTGTGATGGGTTGCGAACCTGATCGCCACCAATAGGCATCTCCCAAGAGTAAAGAAATGAAAGTAAACCAAAAAGCAGTAAATGTGTATATTGACATTTCATTTTATTTGATTACATTTAAACATAAATTATATTAATACAAAAGTGTAATTACTAAATATTTTAAATACATTTGTATCATAATATACATATAATAAAACTTGCTTGATAATATCTTGAAGCAGTTGAAATATTTTGTCTTAATAAAAGATTTTCTGCTTCGCTTTGCAACTTTTGTCTCATTTTATATTTTGATACAAATGAATTTCCACATTTAGATCATATAAGTTACCTTCAGACAAATAAAAACTCTTTTATTTTTTGTTGACGTTTGTTTTGTTCCTTTTTTTTAATTGTGTTTTGCACTGTTTTGTTTGGTTTTGTGAGTGTTCTGGTTTAATTTAATTCAGATGGCTCGTCGACTGAAGCTGCCAGGAAGTACAGCGACGACTACTCCAGGAAACACTTGGCAGGTTTGTATTATTGGAATTTTCCGTTTGCTTTTTATATTATGCCAAGTTGCCGTTTGCACGCTCTTTCGTCTTGTCGCTTGCCTTTTTATGTCTGGGTCATTGATCTTTCAATTTAGAAAAAAATATATATAGATTTTTGGGGAATATTATAATTTTTCATGTATCAGAAAACTTAATTATTATCCAAACTATGGAATCCATCGAATACTTTAATTTAACATCATACATCGACTTTATCTTACTTTAAAATCAAATAACCAATTTTAAAACATACTCGTATAAGTTGTTTACTTTTTATTTGACATGTTTCAAAGATGCTATAAAAACACAAAATATTTTTTAAAGCCATATTAAACTTTGAATTTCATTGCTCAAAGCATAGTCATTGTATTTTTTTTTTATATCTAGGGAAGTGAAATATAGTTTATAATATTTTTTAAATGGAAATACATTATCCCCGCAGTGCCGTCATGATGCAAATATGAAAATACCTAAGTTTTTCTTAATATTTTTCTATTGAGTGATATAAACAATAACTCACGCATTGTTGTTAAAACAATTCAACTGTCTTGCATATTTTGGAAACCACGTGAGTTTAATAGAAATCTGTTTTACCGACCAATTTTGAAATGGCGTGTTGAATGTAGGTGACTTTTGCGATTTTTCCAGTTAGACATCAAAATAATTTATAATCGGTGATCAAGGTAATCTTAATTAAATTTGTTTGTATTTTATGTTCACGTCATTTAATCACCATAGTATTATTTGCTGTCATTTATATTATTATATCAAATAAAAAAAATTATATTATTTTAAATGCACACTGATTCATATGAGAAACATGCTCCGTTTTTAAATATGAATATGCGGTTTTTATTTATTTATTGTTTTGGGTTTCAGTACATTTTCAGCTCTGACTGCCATACCGAAGGTTCCGGGTTCGATTCCCGGCGATGGCAGTGTGACTGTCACACTGTCTTTGGTCTGGTGTAGAATTCTCGTGACAATAAAATGGCGATAGATTGGCTACCTATTATCACATGTCACGAGAATCAATATAATAGCTAAAAAAATAAATTGTATACAGTAATAGGGTTCAAACGACCTGTTGTATACATAAATAAAACAACATTATTTTTAATCGCGCACTGTAGGGTTAATTATTTCTTTAATTTGAATATTCCTTTTTGGAATGATATGATTATTTAAATTTTTAAATCATTCGATTATTTCCGTCTCTAATTCGTACATTCATTTGTTTATTGCATAATAAAAATATTTATATTGTGATTTTTTTTTTCGGCGAATGATAATAAGGTAGAATCGATTTGGAAAATACGCCATCGTTCTTGAACGTTGACTTTATTGTTGTATTGTGGATTGATTGAGTCATCTTTGATTATTATTTATTCAGAAGTTTTGACCGCTCGCCCTGGCCGGCCATTGTGATTGGAGTGCTAATAAATGTGGGCACATATCCAATTTGCATCCATTCTATCCGAGTCCGCCATCTTTGCGGAGTTTCGCTTTTTGGTGAGACGTAATTTCTATATCATTGTAATTTGGCATTATCGACAAATCGATTGTGATCCTTTGGGCAAGTCGGCCACTAAAAACGTCACGATAAATCAGATTCTTCCATAGTAAATGGAGCTACTATATAACAAACTCGCGACATATTTTTTAATGTCGTTTTATTCGGTTGAAACATTAATACACGCTTCTTACATTGAATTATCGTGAAAAAACTCTGTTTGTATCAAACGTAAAAGTTAAAATGAGAGAATTGACGACCTTCATGGCAGGGTGGTAATAGCTCTAATTGCCATACCGAAGGTCCCGGGTTCGATTCCCGGCGATGGCAGTATGATTGTCGCACTGTCTTCGTTCTGATGTAGAATTCACGTGACAATAAACTTGCGATATATTAGCTACCTATATGTCATGAGAATCATTATAATAGCTAAAAACAAATTGTATACAGTAATTAGGTTCAAACGACCTGTTGTATACAAAAAAAAATCCTTTTATACTTACAGTTCTGTTCTTTCTCTCTCGTCCTTGATTTTGTACTCAATTCGCGTCGTTCTCATACAAGTTTTTCACTATTATCTTTCAATTCATACGTATATACGAAAAATACCTCAATGACATTTGATAATGCTTTCGCAAGGCGAAACATGTCATTCACATAAAATAAAATAAAATTTCAAGAAAACAAACGTTTTCTTTTGTATTGATTACCTCTCACTATACATATGTTTGTTCTTTCTATCCCCCTTTTTTCTATTCAACTGAGGTCTAGAAAGCTACGAATAATATAACTAACTAACCATCACGCCGTCTCTCCGAAAGGGTAGGCAGAAATTATGGACTGCCACAATTTTCTTTCCTGACATATTTCTTTCGCTTTCTCAACATTCATACATCGTGTCATGCACGCGCGTCGTGACTCCTCACGTGGCCGACATTCAATATTTGATTTATTCGATCGTGCCACGTTTTCCTCGGTCTTCCTCTATTTCTGGTTCCATTCTTTCTTCATTCATTCTTTCCATATGTCTAAACCGTCTTAATGATCATTTCATTATTTTGTTCAAAACACCATCATTCGCACCGCATTCACTTCTTATATTTTCATTCGACGTATACGTTATTCGTAAATATTGTTTATCAATCTAACAATATTATCATTTAATCACTTTATAAATGTTAAGTTACGCACTTGATTTTGATACCATCAGAACTTTTTTTATTATGATAATTTTGTCATTACGTATTTTATGAATAGTTATTTTTTACTCACATAAACATATGATCAAGAAAATTGTTTCCCATTAAAATGTTAAGTACCTGCGATGATTTCATTTGTTTTTTTTCCTCGCTCTCTTTTACCAGCGTTCACGGTAGACTCCTATTTATAAATATGATATGACATAATTTTTATAAATGAAAAAATTGTGTCGTCTACAGTTGTTTAAATAAATTCAGCGGTTCAAGGACACAATGGCGGCTTTTCTTTTAATCTTCGTATTTTATTTAATGTTCACCTAATGAAAACATTATTTCCAAATAAGATTTATACGAAACGTGCGGAACGTTTTTTCATTTCATATTATCATTAAAATGTCATAAACTTCGTTTAAAAGTATATTTACCAGAGCTGTTTCTAGGATATAAAAAAATCTTAAATGGCGTCACAAATGATCATTACGCACTTAAGGAAAAAAGTGAAATTAAACATATAATAGTACTTATAAATTTTGTTAACCTGTGTACGATATATACAGGATTTTTCTGTATAGTTTTTAAAGATTAATAGGGGTAATTTCATATCTGAATCGGCCGTGCCACACTGTTTGAAACAAACTCTCCACAGGGGGTGATCTTGGTGGAGAGCTGTGGAGCCCACGGTTGGTGTAGCGTCCACACACTGTTGTAAACAAGCTCTCCACACGTGGAATGCGTGTTTAAACGCGCGTCCGTCCACAAAGTTTGTTGAAGGTCAAACGAATTTTGGTTTCAAACAAGTGTCTACACAGTTTTAAACCGCCGGTGGAGACCGATGTGGAGAGCTTGTTTAAAACAGTGTGGCCCGCCTTTTAATCACTAAATGATTTTGTTATTTTTTTAAAGCTGTTTTTATATAAGATAGTATTTAAAATAATATTAAAAAAAACAACAAAAAACTTTGTTTTTTTTTAATATATTCACAAGTTCGCTTTTGAAATCCGCTCAGAATTACTCTGTAGGGTACTTACTCCGATTCAATTTATTGTGTTATCTTTGTTTTATATTTTTAGAAAGCTAGTTTTGAATAGTATATTTATTTTAGACAATCTTATTCTTTTTCGTTATTTTTTTTTATTGCACCGCAATCAATTTATTGAATCCATACTAAATCTATAAGAAACATAATAAATTTTATTATATTGGAACATACTTTGAAATTAGAATACAAATTCCCTTCATTTTTCCATAAATAGCAACAAAAAAAATATGCATCAGTTGCAACTGCTCAGATTGTTTTCGTAACTCTTACGAAACTTCGGCGGGAGCGAAACCGGTTGGTTGAAAAAAAATCAAAATAAAGTGGTGTAAAAACAATGTATCAAACACGGTGCTTGGAAAATCCGTGTAACTCGTCTTTCTCGACCGATTATTCGGAGATCACTGTAGTCTCCATCTTAAGGGTAGTTACCACCTTGGTCATAATAAGACTGCGCAAGGCGCCATGTTGCATTTACAACAGCAACACTACTATCAAGTCCAACTCTCTAGCGTCCATGAGAGGTCTTTTAAAGACCCCGCGAACCCCGGGCAATTTGGCACATATTACTTAGTGCCATAGCAGATAGAGAGAGGACGAATGGCGAACTTCCAGCGCCATAAAACTGGATACACCCAGCTAAGGGAAGGTAACCCCGACAGAAAATCCTCCAGAGAAGGCAAGCGGATACCACTCTGGATATTTTTCCCCAGGTCATCACTTGATGATAGTCAACGTTAGGGAGTCCTGACAAGACACAGAGAGGAGAAGAATATGGAGACTGCAATGATCTCCGAAACGCTGCTAGAGATAGACGAGTTACGTGGATTTTCCTTGTATCAAAAAATATATATATATTGTTACTAACCGTAAAAATCTACGCAATTAATGTATATGATGTTTTTTATTTTTTTTTACTGCCACACCACAAATTAAGTGCTTCATAAGAAAGTATAAAATCATTTGTATGTTTCTTATACATTTTTGTATGTTGTATGGTTCCCTTTCTGCACTCTTCTCTTGCACCTTAGCATTGTTTGTGTTGCACCATTCGGTATTGTATTGCATGTGATGATGCTGTTGTGGTTTGCATGTGATCCCGCAGACGTCCAGGAGGCCGACGAGGATACGGAGGGAGGAGTCCCCCAGCTCCTCATGGGAGAGTTCGGGGATAGGGCCCCCCCGAGGGAGCGCAAGCCCTCGAGTGAGTATCTCAACCAGAAGCCCCATTACAAAAGTGTCTAATCATCTAAATACGTGTCGCAATTTGGAATTAATATCACGGGGTTCTTTTTCAATAGTTCACCTTTTAAGTCTACACGTTTTGTATGCAATTTAGTGTTAAATTATTAAGCATTACACAATCTTCGTGGCAGAGTGGTTACGAGCTCTGACTTCCATGTTGAAGGTCCCATGTTGAATTATGTTTATTTTAGACTCGTTATTTGATATTCGTTTTACAATTTTAAAATATTAGCCATTATTTTAATAACACAGGGATTTTGGGAGATATTTACATTTTTTGTCGTTTTATAAGAATACTTATCACTGGATACAACTACAACAACAACATTGACGCTACAACTCATTATGGGCCCCGGTCTCCTCCGGAACTCTTCGCCACTCTCTCGTGCGTGCATGACACGATGTATGAATGTTGAGGTATCGAGAGAAGTATGTCAATAAAGAAAAGTGTGGCTAACGAACTAACTAACTTACCATCACGCCGTCTCCCAGGAGGGGTAGGCAGAAAGAATGGAACGCCACACTGTTCTGTCCTAACATACTTCTCTCGATTCCTCTACATTTATACATCTTGTCATGCACGCACGTCGATTTTTCCGGCTCCTCACGTGACCGACATTCAATATTTGATTGATTTGATCGTGCCACGTTTTCCTCGGCCTTCCTCTACAGTCCATTATTTATGCCTACCCCTTCAGGGAGACGGTGTGATGGTTAGTTAGTTAGTCAATTGGGAAAATTGATCATCTAGAGATACCAGAAAACCTCTTCCTATTTTTTTAGACGAAATTTCTAGCGTTATTTGACTTATGTACATTTTAAACATTTCAAATCCACAGCAGTTATTTTTTCTCCGTCTTTCATTATCGTCTGTAAAGTTACTTCCTGTACGGATTTTACGATATTCTCTTTGATTTGCTCTCATTCAAGTGTAACCGTTTTAAGTTAACTGTTTTTATTATTTTATCTTTTTCTTTTGTTCGTGTTCTATTTTCAGTAATCCGTTAGATTTGTCAATGTCTAGTTTCACAGTCATTTGAAAAAAATGCCGATTTGGGATCATTACAGCATTTAAAATTTGTTTCATTAGTTTCTCATAAGTCAATTGTCTTCTTCTTTTTCTTCCTCAGCCTATTCCCGTTCATTCCTGGACAAAGGCCTTCTCCATTCGCTTCCATGTCACTCGGTCTCGTGCAGACTGCATCCAGGTTATTCCGACGTGTCTGTTTAGATGTATCCTTCCACCGTAGTTGCGGTCGCCCTGCACCTTTCTTTACTGTCCACTGTCTCCAAGTCAGCAGTCTTCTTGTCCCTTTTTCATCTGAACTTCTGGCTTCGTGACCTGCCCATTGCCATTTTAGAGTCGCCACCCGGTGGATGATGTCAGTGACCATTGTTTTTTCTCTCACCGTATCGTTTCTGACTCTGTCTCTTAGGCTTATTCCTAACATAGCTCTTTGGGTCACTCGTAGGTTCTCGGCACTTTGTTTGGACAATGTTACAGTTTCAAGATCATAAGTACCAACTGGCAGAACACAGGCTTCATAGACTTTTCGTTTCAGGTTGATCGGTATTTTCCGGTTTTTAAGGATTTAACCCATGTTTCCGTTAAGTTAATTTTATGTCTTTTTAATCTGTGATACATCAACCTTGGCGATCAGTGTAGCGAAAGCATCTATGTCCAGCGCTATTCGGAACAAGTTCTCAACTCTCATCATTCCTATCCGTCCCATTATGAGCCGATTGAAGTGGTATTTTTTTCCCCTTAGCACATATAAAATTAATAAACATATACAAATGTTTTTTTTTGTGTGTATAATTTAAGGATTGTCTTTGATTGTATTATTTAATGTAATCGTGCATATGAAAGTTACGAACGAATCAGGGGGCGTTCGCTATCATTTAAATTCAAATTCAAACGTGGAATTAATTCACGCGTTCTCTCGTTTGTCGTGTATTTAAATTGACCCGTTAGGTACTGCTCTTACACTCGGGCGACTCACCGATGTTTGTTTTGTAATATGCATCCAGATATGGGGAGTTGTTTGACAATGTCTCCGCAATACGTGATCTGTCGTATTTGCTTTCGTTAGTCACGTGTGTGGAACAATGCAGTTCGTGCGCGATTAAAAGATGCCGAAAATGTTCGGTTACCGATCCCATTCATAACATCGGGTAGTCTAGTCGCGGAGATGTTCTTTTGATGTAGATAAACATTGGGCACGTTCTACAGGTGCTGAGTGACTTGAATACAAACCACATTTTAAAGGCTTTTAAATGGCTTTTTTTTAATCTTAATTGCACATTTACAATTCATCACGTTGCAATCAAATGATCAGATAAATTAAATAAACTCTTTTTATAAGACAATTAGGTCTGGGTATCTGGCAGTAAGTATCTGGGTATTATATTCGATGAAAAATTAATAAAAATATCGGTTTCTAGTTTAGAAACAGAAATAAATTGGATATAAATAGTAGAAAGCTGGTCTATAATGCTTTAATATTGCGTCACTTTAATTATAGTTCTTCTGTATTGTTTTTAGCAAATAAAGGAGATATTGATAAACTACAGATTTTACAGAATAAAGGAATGAGGGCTATACTTGGTTGGGGTAGATATACTAGGATTTCAACAATGTTAAGCAAATTTAAAAAAATTAATTCAAGAAAACTAGTTCTTTACAACACCTTGATTTTTGTTTATAAAATTAAAAGTAACGAATTTTTATGAATTAAAACACTGTTTTTTTCACTTTTGAGTTTATTTTTCTCAACATGTTTCGAAGGCTTACACCTTCATCATCGGAAGAACGATATAAACGAAAACTTTTTAGGGAGAATGATATAAACTAAAACGTTTTAGTTTATATCGTTCTCCCGATGATGTAGGTGTAAGCCTTCGAAACATGTCGAGAAAAATAAACTCAAAAGTGGAAAAAACAGTGTTTTAATTCATAAAAATTCGTCATTATGGAATTCCACAGTGTTAACGTCTTAAGTTTATCTAAAATTAAAAATAATATGGTGCCTGCATATCTGACTAAAAATGTAGCATGTAGTTATGAAATACATGACGAGAGGTCGTGCCTACCCCTCCGGAGAAACAGCGTGATGGATAATAAGTTAGTTAGTTATAATAATTTAAAAAAATTAAGTGTTACAATTATTTACCAAAATCCCTGAAATATTAAACATGTATTCCTTGTTCTTTTTTATAATTAAATTTCAAATAGAAAACAAATTGTTTGAATGAAATTTAAATTTAATAAACTAAACGGGTCGTTTTAGATGTTATGCAGATTGCTGTTATACTCACATTTAGGCGTCTAGGGGGGGTATATAATACGAACGATTCTTATTCACTTGTTATTATTGCACATTGTACAGTGTTTAACACTAGGTTTGCTTCGCATGTCACTAACACATTCGTTTCTCTTGACATTTTTACTTTGCGAGTGGATGTTGGCTTTACCACACGTCAAATATTTGCCTGCTCGGTAAAAATGTCGCATTATCCGACGGCGTTATGGCACTTTTTGGCAGATGGAATACTAATTGACTGAATAATTCAATGAAATCTGGAGCGTGGGCGTCCGACTATGAACGGCTATTATTATTGCTAATATATTTGGGTTTTTTATTCAACAAAATGGCATATTTATGCCCCGAGACATTACCGCCTATTTTATTGTTGCTCCTAGCCGTAAATGCATCGAATAATATCCTTAATACCCATAACTGATACTAAAGTGTTTAATTTAATAGTTAGAATATAATATTTGCATTATAATATCAAACACATTATAATGTATTTTTAATGGCGATTCTAAACAAAACAGATTGTTTGCAAAAATATGTTTTATAACGAGAAATATAATGTATCTTTTTACGGCTTCTTTACAACATTTTGTAAGATGTTTTCATTCCTCTTATCTGAAGTATGAAACAATGTCTACACTCTCAGCATTGCGAATATGTTTCTATTTATCTGTTCAGTGTAATGTCTATTTACCTTTAGCTTACAATATTTTATTACACTCATTTCGTGTAGGTTAGGTCTGTGACATTTATTGCTCGGCAGATTATTTCAAATACAAAATCATCGTATTTTCTATCTGGTCCCTTGGCAGCGCAGTGTTTCGTTCCATACAACCTACGTGATAAAATAATCTTGTTTATGATACACTTAAACTCTCTAATAAATTGAAAATTTATCTACAATAAATACATTTAGCTTATCAAATTATTATTTATTTATTAAATTCAAATTTGCGTTTACAGTTAACAAAAATTGTATCACATTTTCGAATTTTGTATCTACAAAATCTGGTGATTGAAAACTCGATTTCATATTCATAACAATTTATTTATTTGTTTATTGTACGATGATGTAAAACTCCAAGTTATATAATTAATACGAATGAAAACGTATAATTTCTAGAAGTTTTATTGTATTTTATGGAAATTACACGTTTTACCGAAACAATGCGATACATGTAATTGACTTAAAATTTACTAAAACTTCTTAAAAACAGTTTTTTTTTCGAATTTATTAATAACTTAAATGCGGAGTTTCACGGCATTTTTGTAAGAAATAATAATCAATTTCTTTCGATTTTTTTTTATGAATTGAAACACCGTTTTTATTCAATTTTGAGTCAAAAGTGAAAAAAAAAACAGTGTTTTAATTCATATAAAAATCGTCATTTTGGAATTCACATTTGGAACCTTAGGTTTATGTGAAAAAAAAAAATCTTTCAATAATTCAGTTTAAAATATATAATGAACCAAAATGGTGAAATATGCAATAGAAATTTTCATTCTTAATGATAATCTCGCAAAAAGTAAAAAAAATGTAATTGTAATATGTTATATTCGATATTTTTTCGAGTAACTTACATCTGATATAATTTATACTTGTTAGAAATAACATGTGTCGTCCCTTGTAGGGTATGTCAAATGAAACACTGGTCGATTTTTACTATTTCACAATTTAAATTTAGAATCTTTATTCAAAGTACTTGTTTTATAGTATAGAATAGCTGATGGACTGGCAATAATGCGCATTCGTAATAGCGGACAGGGCGGCCTGTATCGGATTATGCGGACCGCGTGGGATATCTGTTTCGGTCCAAGAGTCTGTTTTCCACACAAAAAGTGCCATCACGCCTCTACATGTTGTGTATCACGTGTCACGTAGCCGGGCCGCCGGCGGGACCTTTTACCATCATAGATGTGGGTAAATAAATAGCCATCCATGATTTATCTCAATGACTTCACCCGGTAGCTTCTGGCATTTACAGTGCATTGATAATTAGTATAGTGAATCGATGACGCAATCATATTTTATATCATTATTCTTCTACTTGTTCCTCTCCTTTACGAAGGTTTGATAACATCGTGGCTATTTTTCTTTTTTCTAAATAAAAATCTTCTTAAACTGTTAAATTAAATAACTTTGTTTTTTGTATCACAATTGTATTTTATTTTACGCGATGATGTCAACCATAGGTTGATGAAACAGCTGTCGCGTAAAATAAAATAGAATTGTGATACAATTTTTTTTTATTAAATTTAACAGTTTAAAATGTTGAAGTATCACAGTGTTTCGGCCAAAACAATGGACTATTTAAAAAATTTCTTCTTCAGCCTGTTTCCGTCCACTCCTACTTCATTCGCTTCCACTTCACTCTGTCTTGTGCAGACTGCATCCAGGTAATACCGACATGTCTGTTCAAAGATGTTGTAATCCAATTGAACCATTCTATAAGTTTTTTTATCCATGATTTTCTTCTATATTCGCCATCACTTTGTGTTGTGGATTCTCTTTAGAGTAATTTTTTTTAAACAATATTTTTACTCACTTTTCACAACCAAGTTTCGGGGCACAGACGCCCTTCCTCAGTGTAGAATTAAACAAAAGATCTGCATTGAGGAAGGCCGTCTTTAGCACGAAACATGTTTTGTAAAAATTGCGGAAAAGTGTTACGAAAATACAAGGATTTTCATCATTTCCCGAAACTTATATTTCTTCATATTATATATTATTTAATAATCAATTGTCGCATTTTATGATTCTCGTTTATTATAGCGTGTCCAAAGTATTCAAGTTTTGCTATTTTTCCAAATTGAATTTAAAAATTTTACAATAAAAAATTACTTCGTTTTCACAAAAAAGCCACGGCAATAATATCGTTATTGTAATTCGATACTACCTGTATTTTGTTTTATGTTATCAAGCTTATAGCTGTTTTTATGATATTTATTACGTCCTGTATATTTTCCACAGCCAAATTTTAAATAATAAACGAAAACGTTTCGTTTTTCAATATTTTTTTTCAACTATTTACCTTTTGTAGATAGTTGTAAATCTATTTAATTATACAAACAGCTGTCGTTTTGGTTATTCATAGCGCCATCGACTGTTTCAAACACGATGTTTTTCTCAAATCATTAAGGTTCTTAAGACTATGTGCCATTTAAATTGATTTTATTTGTCACAATACAAGATTTTTTCATATATTTACAAAATTATTATATTCGGATGAAGTCATTGGCATATTCTATATACAACTTTTTGTAAAAGAAAAACCCATCACACCGCGTCTCCCGCGGGGGCGAAAAGAGAAGGATGGAGTGCCGCATCGGTTAAAGTGTGGCAGTCCATTCTTTCTGCCTACCCCTTCGGAGAGACGGCGTGATGGTTAATTAGTTATTAGAAGAAAAAATATACAATTACTTGGTTATTCTTATGTTTATGCAAAAGAGAAATTGAAATATTACCTATGTTCATAAAATAAAACGCTTTACTATTTAAAAAAAATTAATGAAGCTATGTTTTTTTATAACTACTTCCACTTGTCTTTATTTCGACAGCGACCGATTTCGCCAGGCTTGCTGGCATCGACAGACTGGTCCATACTTCCATATAGATTAGTAAAATCATTAGATTAGTTTTAATATTTGTTTTATTGTCAACCCATTTTAATCAAACCAAGACAATTTACAATTAATGTAACATTATTATTTTCAATTATTATGTAATATCAAAAAGGAATACTTATTTATTATTATTACATGTTAATGTTATTTTTTTAATAAATAAAAAATTGTTAAATACTTTTGACAGTATAAAATAAATTTAAATACGTTTACTATGTCGCTTTTGCATACATTTAAGAGTAACCTATTGTAAATTAGTGAGAAGGTTATTCGGTGATATGAAATACTTAGTTGGTGGTAATAATGGTATCCCGCCAGCGGCCCTCTGTATGTATGTATGTATTATTCACCTGTTGTTAACCCGCAACTGGCACTGTTTGTGTATGAGCTTTAGCACTTTGTGTTGTCCCATGTGTGGTCTCGGCAGCTTGCAGCACGTACAGCGTCACCTCCATGGACGCACTCTGGGAGCACCATCCGCGCAGGATGAGCGAGGCGGGCTTGAGGCGGACCTCAGGTGAGCTATGGGAAACTGGGCTATTTCCGTGATATGTCGCAACTCCCCGATATATCAACATTTCGTGATATATATTAAAACCGTGATGCTTTTTGTTTATAATGTTATTATGTAATATATAGAGTCATTCGATATATTCTACATTAAAATACTTACATTATGCAGTTTACTGCGTATTTATAAACAATAATTTATTCACACAACTTTTTGTGAATCTACGAGTATGTTTATTTTTTTATGCATAATATATTTATTATTATTAGTTTAAATTACAAATATTATTAAAAAAAATATCTGTCATAATTAAGTATGAATTTCTAACCTTACATTTATGTAAATCTTGACATTGTTGAAATTTATTTCTCTCACTTTAGTATTATGATATTTACTTTTCTTTATTATGTATCTAAAATGACGATGAATAACAAAGTATCACGTAATTAAAATAATCAAATATTTCGTCACGGAATTAGCTCAAATTACCCTACCCGTTACGAATGTCTGAATGATATTTCCCGCCACTAAGCATCCACCCTTAATGTGTAACCTTTATTGTATGTGTATTTTGTATTTGTTATTTATTTATAATAGTTATAATTATTTTAACATTATGTTTAATTATATTGTTAAATATTTAATTATCTATGTATACCATTTATTTTTTAAACTTCAGTTCACATTTTATATGTAAATTTTGTTGAGAGCATTTGTTTAAATGAAGCCTAGCATTAAAATATCAAAATTTTGATGTTTTCAAAATAATGGTTTATATGGTATTAAATACATTATCAATGTTGCATTTTAATTGAAAAAAAAAATATGTCGGTAAAGATTGTGGAGATGAGAGTTGATGTAGAAGAGCATGATGATAGAAAAAATGATTTTAGAATGTAATATTTATTTATGTATTTCCTTTATGTATACTATTTGTTTTTGATATTAATTTATTCTACATTATTATGTGTATAACATTTTATCTTCGCCGGATCATCTCTGCAATCTTTCCCAATGGTCCATTTGCTTGACTCTAGATCACAGCGTGGTTCTGACGGAGGACACTGACAGCTTCATCATCGGAGATCGGGTCTGGGTGGGCGGAAGCAAACCAGGGCAGATCGCTTACATCGGAGATACGCAGTTCGCTCCAGGTGAATGGGCGGGAGTCGTCCTGGATGAACCGATAGGTGGGTAACATACATTCCTATTTTATATGATAATAAGTACGTAAGTCCTGAGGTAATGTATTCGAATATGGTATAAACATTGGTTCAAAAGTTTTCGATTTTTAAAGTATTTTTATAATTTCTGATATTTTATCAAGCACTCCTCCCTTTAACACAAAAATTGTTCTTTATTATTATATTATTAGGAGTAAGTGAAAAGGAGAAAAAATGATATTTGAATATACGAGTAAATACTCTTCAATTGTACAAAAAATTATCAAACTTATAAATAATAAATTTAAAAGTCTCGACCTTACCTTTAGAAACTGCTTTTTTCATTGTAAAATCAACAAGTGACGAATAAATCATTTAGCAGTTTAAATCCATTTAAACTCTTTTCGTTTACATATCTGCCTCAACAAAAACGTCAACAAACTGGTTTGGCTGGTGACTACTTACACTATTAATGTTTAAAGTACTCTTCGGTCTCGAGTTCTTTTTTTTAATTCTGGAGAGGTTTGTTTACTTTTTCATATCAATTAGTGAATTCTGCACTCGGCAACATAAACCATGCGTTCACGTAACGTACTTCACATTTTAGTTGAATGTCAATATGTAAACACTCAATGTATCCACACCGCAAAAAAAGTATGCGGGTGGAAAAAAATGTAAGCTGCACACCGACTAACCAACTAATCCCTAAGAGGTGGGCAGAAAGAATGGACCACGATGTTCTTTACTGACATAAACTTCTATCTATTCTCTCTACTTCTTTTTCTTCTTCTTCTTCCTCAGCCTATTCCCGTCCACTCATGGATAAAGGCCTCCTCCATTCGCCTCCATGTCACTCTGTCCTGTGCAGACTGCATCCAGGTTATTCCGACGTGTCTGTTCAAATCATCCTTCCACCGTAGTTGCGGTCGCCCTGCACTTCTCTTTCCCGTCCACGGTCTCCAAGTCAGCAGTCTTCTTGTCCACTTTTCATCTGAGCTTTTGGCTACGTGACCTGCCCATTGGCATTTTAGAGTCGCCATCCGGTGGATAATGTCAGTGACCTTTGTTTTTTCTCTCACCGTATCGTTTCTGACTCTGTCTCTTAGGCTTATTCCTAACATGGCTCTTTCCATGGCTCTTTAGGTCACTCATCGGCTCTTTGTTTGGACAATGTAACAGTTTCAAGACCATAAATAAGTACCAACTGGCAGAACGCAGGCTTCATAGACTTTTCGTTTCAGGTTGACCGGTATTTTACGGTTTTTAAGGATGTAACTCATGTTTCCGAAAGCTGCCCAGCTTAGTCCAACTCTCTCTACTAAGTGTTACATATTCCTATCAATCCTACGATTATAATTATCAAAAGCTACAAGGCAAATTATAATTACTAGCTTTAAATGTGGTTTCGTCATGATTTGAATCAAACATTGTAAGTCATTAAAAAAAATAACAGCGAGAGAAATATTCAGGAAAGTACAGTGTAGTGGTCAATTCTTTCTGCCTGCTCCTTCGGGAGACGGCGTGATGGTTAGTTTTTATTTATTTATTAAAAGGCATCTCAATGGTATTACTATTTTTTATACAATCTCCAATATGAGCAGAAAACAGCTCATTATTATGAAGAAGGAATCTGGTTATGTCCAGACTTGAATCCAAATCCCCTGAATCAGGAGCCAAGCGTTCTGCCCCTAGAACACCACCTCATGGACGAATACAGGACTCCTACCCGTGGGCAGACCTACCTGATTCCTTCGTTGCAACCTTATTATTGCAGAAGTAATTAACAATGTCACTCACACATTGTTAAATACTCCCTCTTCCTTTGCCTTTCATCTGCCTCCTTTTACGTCATTATGGTGCCAATCATTGTGTTGATGGTCTCCCACATATCCCTGATCTCCAACATGCCCCCACCATATCATCAGGGTAAAGTTCCTTTCGGCTTATCGTCCAAATGGCCTTCCTTATAATTTCCAACGTTCAACTGTAAAACAAAATAGATCACTATCTGATTTTGTCCAACTGATCCATTTTGTATATTTTGATTATCCAGGCAAGAACGACGGGTCGGTGGCCGGCGTGCGCTACTTCCAGTGCGAAGCCCGCCGCGGCGTGTTCTCGCGGCTGACGCGCCTCACGCACGGGCCGCTGGACCTGCCCTCGCCCGCCTCCCCAGCCAGCGAGCTGGGGGGCACCTCCAACGGGGGCAGCCGCCCGCCCTCGTCCCTGCGGGGCCCGGCCAGCCCCGCGCCGAAGATTCCCTCCAGCCCGGGCCCCCGCACCCCGACCTCGCCGGGCCCCAGAGCCACGCCCGTGCGGGCCAAGAGATCCTCCTCGCCCAATGGCAGCATAAGAAGTTTCAGCAGCAGAATGAGTAAGTATTTTTAATTCATTTTCTGTCGGTTTTTTTATAACTGGTTATTTACAATGGAGTTCTGGTTCTGGAGTAGTATGGAAGTGAAGCATTGAACTGATAGATGAAGAATGAAAGCGGAACAGTTAGTTACCATTCCCTTTCTGTCGCTCGCTTTTCTCACCCATTCTCTACTCGGTACTAGGTTACTTTGTTGGCCCATCTTTTCTGTAGCCTTCCAACACCCCATGATCTCTATTTGGTTAATCTGAGTGTCCACCCATTAGATCATATAACACAATCCTAATTCTAGAAATATTAGAACATAACAAATATGAATGTATGCAAACATAACTAAAATCACAGTCAAAAATGGAACAATAGTAAAAGATAAAGAATCCATGTCATAAACGTTCATACACAATATACAGGAAGGTATGCGAATTTTATATGCAATAATCTCTATTACTTGATAAAATTGAAATTGTGTAATTAAAAATGCTGTTATTTTAAAGGATTTTTCTATTGTAGGCACATCGACGATCCCCGCGGAACTGCGTCTGGGCGAACGTGTGATCGTGTCCTCCAGCCAGGGCAGCAAGGCCGGCACGCTGCGCTACTCGGGACCCACGGACTTTGCCCAGGGCCAGTGGTGCGGCGTGGAACTGGACGACCCTATCGGCAAGAATGACGGGAGCGTTGAGGGGAAAAGGTCCGGCCCATCTGCAAACAGTGTTGTCCTTATCATTGATCAATTTTGATCCCTCTCTTTAGTTGATTTTTTAGCCATATTGTATTATTTATCAACCATTTCATCTAATTACTTTAATTTCATCATGAACATCTAAGCAGTTTTATTATCTTCCTAGTCATTCTATTCATTAAAGTGTTCTCACCATTTTATTCAAGTGATCGTCATAGTTATTTCATTCAAGTGATCGTCATGGTCAATTTATTCATGTGGTCGTCATAGTCAGTTCATTCAAGTGATCGTCAGTCATTTCATTCAAGTGATCGTCATGGTCAATTTATTCATGTGATTGTCATAGTCATTTCATTTAAGTGATCGTCATAGTCATTTCATTCAAATGATGATCATAGTTATTTTATTATATTATTTTTTTAGCAATTTTTTTCCAATGTATGTATACTTAATTTATTCAGCTGGTCATCTTTGTCATTGTATTATTTTTATGATAATTTTATTCAATTGATCTAGTTTTTTGACCAATATTAATTTAATTATTTCCAATAAATTATCCTGTATTCAATTAGCTTTTACTTTTAATTGATAGTCAGCCGTCGTCGGTGAAAAGAGTACAATCTTATGGCATCCTGTTTCTTCCAAAGGTTCTTTTTACTACACGCTCAGGGTGATGTTTTCAGGTACTTCGAGTGCGGCCCCCGCTTCGGGCTGTTCGCCCCTCTGTCCAAGGTGTCCCGCTCGCCGTCCAGTCGCAGGCCGGGCTCGTGCGCCGTGCACGGCTCGCGGGTCAACTCTCCGCCCGAGTCCACGGCGTCCTTCACCTCGGCGGCGTCCTCCGTGCTGACCTCCCGGCCCCGGCTCGGGGTCACCTCGCTGTCGGGCGCGGCCCAGGTAGGCTAGGCGGACAGCTGGCCCAGCCCCTGGTCGCTGCCCGCACCGCGACACTACCACGCCGCCTGCGTGTCGCCCGAAATGTTTGAAAAGTCCATCTTCGTCACTACCATGTACTGAATTGCTTCCCTCTACCGGCACCGCGAGAGTGGAGCGCCTTTCATATTTGAATCGCGACACGTTCACTATTGAAACATGTCCCTTGAAGACTCTCAGAATGATTTTGAGAGTCTGTCAAAGTTGGCGGGGCAAAGTAGATTTTCAAATGTGACTGTGTTACGTGCTTACTTGCTAAGCAAAAAGGATCATTGCAATTTTCACTATCAAAATTTAAATAATAATTAAATAAAACAATGTTTTTTAATAACTACTTCCAATTTCGACTTTATTTGGACAGCGACTGGTGTCACTTGGCTCGCTGTAGAAATAAAGACAAAAGTGTAAGTAGTTATTAACTGCCCTACCTCCAGGTAACTTTCCGTGAAACATGCTAAAAATAATCACGTTTTTTATTAATTAAATTTAATTATATATTTCTTTTATTTAAATAACGAAACGTCAAAAACTCGACCACACACTTCGCCTGCCCCTTGTAAAACTATCATACTTGTGAAGACTTGTACTCATGTGCTGTTGGCATACGCGCATATCCCTAACGGCTTGTACATTTTAGGTACATAACTTTTTCTCAAGCGTTTTGCAAAAAACATTGTTTTATTTCATTATTATTTAAAATGAACTTCCATCAAGAGAGTTTCAAAAAACCTTTTAATTGATATTATCTATCATTATGCCGAATACCTCCGGGATTTTTCTGATTATTTTATTAGATCATGTTGATTTAAGTTTCTTTTTACGCTTCTTGTAACAATTTCAAATGTCTTTCTCACACCTAAGAAGACCCCAAGAGATCCAAACGATACCATTAAAGAACAAACAAGTATCTGAGGTTTCTCCACTCTCATATTAATCTGTATAATTATTTAGCATTACTGCACCCCTGTCACGATGACCATTAGCTGTGTTTGAATCATATAATACTAATAACATTTTTTTGTAGTGTGTTATCTTAAATTTATGTTTTTATTTTGTTATCCTAAAATCATGCATCTTCTTTGTTCTATAAAGAAAATATAGATAACATTGCAAGTGGTCATGTCTATAATATGTTTAGAGGTGAATTGTTTATCAATAAAAATTTGCATGTATTATAGATGTTATTTGTAATATAGACGTGCAGTATGGTAAACATTGCATCCCTCCTATTCATTAATCCACAAAATCACATAATAAAGGATTATTTTTTACATTGCATCATCAAATTTAAAATTATTTATTGTTTAATATAAAATCATTTTTGTTCCTTCATAATAATATCATACAAAATTGAATAAATCAATTATTAATTGAAAAAAATATATATAGGTAAATATACATGCAAATTTAATATATATAAAAATTCTTGCTTGTGCACATTTCATTCTTCCGACTTGCTTCTTACAAAGTATGAAATCATATCTGGATTACAAATTTATGATTTTATCCCAAAATAGAATTTTATTTTATTTAACAGCACAGTCTGATTAATTTACTATTGCCTGAGCAATGATATGAAACTCGGCACCAAATTTAATTGATTGAAAATCATATTTTCAAAGTATTATACATTTCATTTTTACGATTGACATATTTCGACTTGCTAGACCTTTTTTTATCATAGGAGAAAGGAGAAACATATCAATCTTATTTTTAATAATATAATACTATTTGAAAAAATGAGTACAGTTTTGTTTCAGTCATTTCATTATTTATTGCCTTTTTAAATACACTATTTTTAATATTGAGCAATTATAAAAAACTTTGATCTCCCATAGTAGCGATTATCACATGTATTTTATACAATGCTTTTCATCACTCTTTTGGCAAAAATATAGCACAATCTAATTAAATATTATTTTTTGTATTCTGTCATTTTATTATCTTGGCAAACTTTTCGACTCTAGGTAAGTTTCTAGAATTGGTGGTTTCATTTTTCCTATTTTATTTTCTCTTTAAAACTATTTTAACAACTCATCTAACTTTTTGTTAATAATTTATGATAATTCTTTACCATTAACATCGGCACATCCTCAATGCTGTAATAATAACGTGTACCCGTATCAGCCATTTGGAGACAAATTGTATAATTAACAGCTTTGTTTATTCTTAAACGCATTTGGCCTGAAAAGAGAACTGTGTTCAGAATTGGAAACAGAAGACAGCAGATTTGATTACCCTAATATTTATTCAAGTGCTCGAGAGTGTTTGAGAAAAATACTTTATTTAGTGATGCGAACATATACCATAAACTCCAATATATTTTTGCGTCCATATAAAAATAATTTATTATTTTGTAGATACATATAATTTGTGAATTAATCCATGACTGATTTCATGCAACATTTGTTCCCATTGGCTGGCGAAGGAAAACTTTAATAATGAATACAAATTAAAACAGTTTCTAGAAATAATTTATACAAATGAGAACGTCAGTTTTCAAGAAGTTTTATTATATTTTATGGGAATGACGTATTTCGCCCTTCTAAGGCATTATCAAATGTCTTTTGTTTGTGTGTTTAGCATAGAAACATGTTATTCCCATAAAATATAATAAAACTTCTTGAAAACTGACGTTTTCATTCGTTTTAATTATTTAATATGGAGTTTTACATCATTGTTCAAGAAACAATAAATAAGTTTCTAGACAATTTTGGATATTTCGCATTGCACATGATTATTTATAGGTCAACATAATTTATACGAATGAAAACATATATTTTCTAGAAGTTTTATTAAAATATTTAATGGGAGTGACATGTTTCACTTTGATAAGAGATTATCAAATGCTTGCAACATTTGATAATATCTTGCCACGGCGAAACATGTCATTCTCATAAAATAAAACAAAACTTCCAGAAAACAGACGTTTTCATTTATATAATATTAATTATTTAATATGGAGTTTCACATCATTGTTCAAGAAATAATAAATAAAAAATTAATATTTGATGAAGCCATGATTAATTCACATCTACATATTAAATGTATTTTCAATACTACAATACTACAAATTAAATGTATTTTCTCTGAGGCCACTTTTGTAATGAAAAAAAAAACTCTTCTAAAATTTTATGAGCATTTTGCATCACACACAAACATTTAATCTATGAAATTGTTTAAAATTTTGTTTTATTGTTTTCATTTTAAAATTTGTTGTGTTCTGCTGACACGAAAACTTTTAAATATTATTTACAGACAAGAGGGTGCCAAAAATGGTTTGATTTTAATTTGTACAGCATTAATATATCTTTATATTTTTCTTTTATTCACATTAACACTAATTATAACTTGGGGGAGGCAAACTTTGGTTTTTGCACATAAACTACCATTCATTCCATGTATCACTGTACATAACTCTTGCATGGTGTATATTTTCAGTTTGCATGACACGTTTTCATCTCATAACGCGGTTAGTGAGAAGCTTTTGAGTATTTGACGAAGAAATTCAACAAATCGGGCGATACCCAGGCAGGGTGGAAAGACTGAGTTAACAAAACAAAAAAAAAATGTCTAAATTAACAATAAAACAGTAGATTTTATATATGCAAAAATTTTACATCTAATAAATTGTAACACGGTGCGATTATAACATTTTATAGTTCATATTCATTATAATTAAATTACTAACTTTTTAGGGGTGTCCCTTATATATTTTTTAGCCGTTTTAAATAGCATAACATTAAATCTATAAAGTTTAAATTAAAGACATTTTATCACAATGTTAATTAATAACATTGATGTATTTGGGTTAAAGTGCAATACCCTTGTTTCATATTACTCAATAAATCAACATTTTCTGTTGATTTGTGTGAAAATGAATCATACGAAGAAAAAAAAACATCTGTTACAATTTAGTATTGCATATTTATTTTGACAGTTTTATTTATTTTTAATATTTCTGCATAATGTTGATATATTTGTAATGTATTCTTATTTACAAAAAAAAAATATGAAAATTTTAATTAAAAATAATTTTTGTTAACAAATCTCATTTTAAATAATTTATTAACAGTTTCATATTTAACTAATGTAATAAGTTCATTTTAATTATTAACTTAAATAATTTACTTGGGATTTGTAGGGAAGGGACGTTAATGTTTTCACAAGAATGTGATTTGGAAATATCTTCCCTGGGAAAACATGATTTTGTATTGAAATATTTTATTCAAATGTGATTTGAATGCAAATTTTATAAATTGTGGAGATATTTAATTTACAAATGTGTACTATTTATACAATTTTCTCACAATTTAAATTGGAGGTATGTCAATTTTTTTTCTGCAGTATAAATCCAAATAGTATTATATATAAAACCTAAAAAAGTTTGGTTGACTTGGTGAAACTTATCAAGATTCCTCATGTTTACGATTATTCAAAATTCATTTTTCTTTTAGGTCTCCTTTTTTTTTATAAACAAAAGTTGTTTAGTTTTGATTCCTAAATAACACTTATTTATCTTAAGCGTATCATTCATTATTACCCATTATAACAAAATATGTTTAAAAAAATATTAGTAATTATAATTATACTGGGTTATCTGTTTAATAAAAATAAAAAACATAACCTCCAAAGTGAGTACAATTGACATTACATTCCATTTACAAATGTATATTTTTGAAATAACAGAGTACAAACACGGTGATAAAAAGTTACAAATTAAAAAAGTTCAAATTTACTAAGAATTTCCCTATGCATTAATTTTAAATTCATCCTTATGGTTGTTATTTCTATTGATATTAAAAGGACTCCAATAATGTTTTATTCTTGAATTTAATTTGTTTTTTTCTACTGAAATAGAGATATTCTGGACTGCGAGCATCCACAACTCCAATGTCCGCTAAAAATACACTTCAGGTAATAATAATTAAAGAATTAATACATATTCCATGCAACTTGATATTTTTTACAGATCTCCTGCTCAATTAGCTGAGTATTGAGACGCCATCTTGTGATATACTTAATCATATTATAAAATTCTATAGGTTAATAATTAGAAATAAATTCTGCACTATTTTTTGTCATATTGAATTCTACATTTAAATAATTTACCTTAAGATCATTGCAGTGTTTATAATTTTAACCTATAGGTAGCTGTTTTCTTAATTTTAAATCTGAGTATGATCAAAAGATGGCGTTTCAGGACTGCGTGGTATATTTCTTTTTTGTTATCTGAAAACCTTAAATAAATTTTTAATTGATAATATATTAAATAACTTGTTTTCTTGTATTTTCTTACATCATTCTATAATGTTATTAAGATTTGTATTAATCTAGTTGTTAATATTAATTTATATTTTGTAAATAAATTAAAAAATTAAGCTTTTGTATATTTTCTTATTGTCCCAACCTATTTCCCTTCCGATTACTTCTAGAAATACGTCGAGAACAATCACACCGCCTGCTGCTATACGACTGCAAGGAAATTTTAAAGCTACACAATATTTAAACAATGATTTAATATTATTATTATTATTTTGTTAAATAACTCTTTACATTATTACACTGCAAGATAAATCGATACAAAGAGTAGAAAATAGAACATTCATAGAAATATGTGAATAGAAATATGACAGTTATCTCTTTGTTGCTATTGTCATTAGAAGGTTCACAAATACTTAAGAATATTTATTATTTAAGAAGATGAAACTCGTAGGTGTTTATATTACTATTTAATATGGTAATTCTAAACTATGAAGGTCATCAACAATGACTCATCTCAGCCAACAGCTTAATTATTATTTGTATGTAGGTGTACATAATGAATTAGAATATCTGAATTATAAATAAAACATTATATACTCGTAGAGCTTAAAAAAATAACTTACAACTTTATTATTAAGTAGAGTTTCCATAGAAATAAAATTTATTTTAATCTTAAAACAATTTTTTTTTGTTCCGTATAAAAATATAATAAAAACAACCTTCGGGGCAGAGTGACAACAGCTATGACTGCTACACTGTGATAGTGTGATTCTTGCTCTGTCTTTGGTCTGGTGAAGAATTGACGTGAAAATAAAATGGCGATAGATTAGCTACTTATCACATGTCACAAGAATCAATATGATAGCTATACCCTTTACATTGATTTGGCTCGCGTTGTAATGATGTTAAAAGCTATTTGACAAAATAATAAATAATAAAATAATAATCTAATCGAATAAAAAATACAGTAGTGATTTAGCATTCAATTTGTTTACATAAACAAGACATCACAACATACAATATTTTCATTATTGTTATATATTATTTTATATAAAGGCACATCGAAGTACATTTGACAACAGTAGATTAGTAATAATATTTGAAAGATGTGAACTAAAAGCATGTCTGTTAAATGTTGAATAACGCATAGTCAAATCAGTGAAGTTAGACGCATCTTCTTCTTAGTTACAGTCCTGAGGATTGGTCTGCAACAAGTCTTACTTGTTCACTTCACTCTCAGTCTGTCTCCAGCTACAAGATGATGTTTAGATGCTTATTAAATAAGAATGTGTAGATGAATGAAATGTATGATTGTAATATAGAATATTGGATTATAAAAGTATATTTGCAAAAGTAATATTAATGGGATAATAAGTTTAGTCTATGAGACAGAATGGTACTTTGAATCATTGTATAGAAACATTTTGTTGCGTTACATAATATGAGATATTCTCAAATCAATGCAGACATTAACATAACTGTGTTGTTATCTGTAAATAAATACAAAGGACCATTATTCCATAAAAATATATATTATTTAATGGTCAGCCATGTTAGAAGTTAGGAGAATCGACATGCGTGTATGATTCGCTGTATAAATGTGTAGGACACTAGAGAGATGTGTCAGGATAGAGTAATATAGTAGTCCATTCTCTCTGCCTTCACCCTTACAGGGAAATGGTGTGATGGTTTGTTTGTTAAAAGATTTAGCATTATTAAAATCTGAAACAAAATATGGGGCTATGATCAGTGATGGTTCTAAGTTTGAAATTATATGGATTGTGTGTATAGCTAGCATAAAAAAAGCACTGTAAATTCCAAATTTCTGGTGTGCTGCAGTGTTGAAATTTATGAATGAGGTATCACTAGTAATAATGTTATATTAGCAACTAATAGGAATTATATCAATATTATATCAACTAATAGGAATCGAGTAAGAATATTTTCTCCTTTTTAAACCCTCTGTAGATATCAATTTATTAGAATTACATGAGACAAACTTTTATGTTGAGTATGAAAATCAAATCACTTGTTTATCTAGTTGTATGTACGAGTAGTAAAGTTGAAATTGTACTTTGATGTGAAACACAAGATCCGTCATGCACATTTAATAATTTTTATTTGATTTATTCCAATTATTTCATTCCACACAACAAAAACTATACACAGACAGATATTGTATATAATAATAAATATAAAACTAAATAAGAATTTGATAAACAAAATCAATGTTGTACAGACGCAAGCTGGTGTGATTGTAACTTGATTTATGGTATTCTGTAAAAAGTGGTACTTCAAAGGTAAATCTCATAAGTATACATCATATTATTTGGCAATTTTAAAGAAATAAATACACATTTTTCAACAATTCAAAATCAATTATTTATGTCAATTCTATTATCTTTATATTATTCAATTCTTCTTCTTCTTATGCCATATCAGGTTTCTCTAATGTTAGTCATCACTTCTGCAATGGCTTCTGTGTCTTATGCTGCCCGGAATAACTCGTCCACGATCCTTATTTCAATCTAGTCTTTAATGTTGCGCAGCCAAGACTTGCTTTTGGCCAGGACCATGCTGTCCTTCAATCTTGCCCATTATTATTATTCTACCTTGCTATAGACCTATGTGGTCTGTTCTCCAGATGTTTGCTGGTGATGAGGTGGATTCCCTGTTATCCTTCCATCACTTAGGAGCCTATTAATCTTCTTTTTCTTCTCCTTTTAGACCTTTGGTCTGTTCCTATAGTCAGGCTGGCCTCTCTTGGGTAGTTGACTCTCAGCTATCCCTCCATCTCTTTGGTGGTCTTCCGGGTAGCCAACATCTACCATATTATCAACAGCCTTTTAATCAATGAATTAAAAATGATATCTATAAAATTAGTTGAAAGTTGGCATTTTAATAAATAATTGACGAATTTAAATAAAAATAGTGAAGTAATATTTAATAATCTCACAAGCCTATACTCAGCAAAAAGGCTTTTATTGAAATAAATTATGATTCTTATGAAAGATGTTTCGTAATATTATTTTCTCTTGATACTGCAAATTTAGAATCTCCCGCGGGGCGAAAAGAGAAGGATGGAGTGCCGCATCGGTTAAAGTGTGACAGTCCATTCTTTCTGCCTACCCTTTCGGGGAGACGGCGTGATGGTTAGTTAGTTAGTTAGTTAGTTAGTTAGAAAGTGAACTGTATGAAACTATATATTAACGTCAATAATGTGGATTACAACAGTCTCCAAAATGCTTTATTTTAGTAGTTTTTTTATATACCTCTTTGAAGTACCACAATTTTTGAAACACTATATTTTTAGAAGTAATATCTTTCCTGGTGTATGAAATAAGATATCACATAGTTTGAAACTTCAATATTAGATGTGTGTTTAGGAGATACTACGGGAGAAGCAGCAGCACATTGAGAGGCTGATCAAGGAGCATGAGGTGGAAAGGGGGGAAATGGCCAAGTTGGGGCTGCAGATGGAAAGGACGCAGACTGCTCTCAATGCCAGTCAGAAGGAGAATGCCCAGGTAACTTTCTTATGGAATTTCCCAAATGCAATTACAGTAATGTTAACCATGTTGTTAGGTTGGGTTGAGTTATGTTAGGTTAGGATTTAACTTTGGTTATGATTTAGCTTAGACAAGGTTAGGTTGGATGTTAACCAAATTATATACTTAACTGAACTAATAGCTTCAAACCTTGTTGAGCAGAAACGTACCTACCTGTCCTTTTTAATTTATTTCAATTGTCATCATGTTACACCATTTTGTTTTATTATTACTTATATTCTTATTAAAAGCATAGACATTAAATTGTCTTCCTTTTTATAATATACTTTTTTTTTTAATAATTGAGCATCATGCCATATTTCCAAAAGGATTGGGAGCGTACTCTTCTCATTTGACACGCTCCTTTAGCACTCTACAAATTCACACACCAAGTCATGTTCACTTCTAAAATGGCCATCTTTTAGTAAACAAAATGAAATTTTTATATAATATATTAATATTTTTTTAAATATTGTGTTTCAGTATACAAAGGAAATCGACAAGCTGAAGTTGGAATATGAAACTCTTTCACGGCAGCTGGAGGACGAGAAGCAGAAAGTGGAAGACCTCATGTTCCGCACGGAAGAAGACAACATCCACAAGGAAGATTTTGCAGTTAGTATTAATCTATATTTTTTGACCACGTAACAATACACATAAAGACATATTCTAATAATGTTGTTTCACTCAGCCAAAATGTTGAATTATACAAGTAAATTTTTTAATGTTGATATTTGAATAACTTATTAGTGAATAAAAGTATTATTAGTGAATAAAAAAAATATAATCTATATAAGATAGGCATATACCAAGTGTGTACATAAGTCTTCCCCCGAACTGGCACCATATGACTATCACCTTTTCGCATCAATGAGGCACGCGCTCGCAGAGCAGTACTTATTTCGAGGAAGTTGTAAAATGGCTCGATGAATGGTTTGCCGCAAAAGACAAACAGTTTTTCTAGCATGGTATTCATAACTTACCTGAAAAATGGGCAAAGTTTGTAGAAGCCAATGGCCAATATTATGAATAAACAAAAAATAAATTTCCCTTGAAAATTACACGTTTTCTTTACCAAAAAAACTAGCAAAAACATATGCATACACCTGGTAGTCAATGAATTAGTTTTGAGAAGTCATCAAATCTTTCCATAACTATTTTTCCATATAATCTCGTTAATTATGATATATTAATTTCAATTATATCGTTTTCTCATATTTCTCTTTTTTCATTATAGAGATTCAAAGAAGATTTATTGGTGAGTTATTTTCATTCATTATAATTATTTCTAAAACTAATTAACTAACCATCACACCATCTCCCGGAGGGGTAGGCAGAAAAAATGGAGTGCCACACTGTTCTTTCCAGACATTAAGACACGCAGTTCGTTGATTTTTTCAACTTCGAACATGGCCACCTTTTTAGAATTTTCTTAATTTGGTCATACCAATTTTTCCCTGGCCTTTATTGAATATTTTTTCTATTTCAATTTAGAAATCTGGAATAGTAATAATACAAAATAAGTTTATTTAGAAATAGCTAGAATGGCAGTGCACAATGGTGTTCTTCTACCGACTCTTAAGCGAAGCATGGAACTTGTAAAAGAAGGATGAAAGTAGAATAAATGCAGTAGAAATGAGATCTCTTAGACGAATGTGTAGATACTCTGTGTATGATAGAGTGTGGAATGAAAATATAAGAAGTGAATGCGGTGCGAATAATGGTGTTATGAACAAAATAATGAAAGTTTTGTTTTCCTCGGTCGTCCTCGGCTTCTTTTCCCACTCACGCTGCTTGTGTACAACTTTTTAACCATTCTACTCTCATCCATTCGTTCCATATGTCCGAACCATCTCAGGGATCCTTTTTTAATTTTATTCATGATGCAGTCATCTGCCTTACATTTATTTCTTATTTCATCGTTCCGTATTCTATCATACGTTTTCCGGCACATTCTTCTTAGTGATCTCATTTCTACGGCGTTTATCCTGCATTTATCCTTCTTTTGCCAGCTCCAAGCTTCACTTCCATACATGAGGGTTGGCACTAGAACTCCATTGTGTACTGCCATCTTTGCTTCTGTGGATATATTTCTATTTGCAGTAATGACTTTGAGTGCGCCATTTATTTTATTCCCAGCACCAACCCTCCTTTCGATGTCTTTCTCCATTTTTCCGTCCCTTGTAAACATGCTTCCCAGATACGTAAATTCAGTAACTTGCTCCAATTTCTCACCCATCGCACTTATATCACAAATCGTCATACATTCTTCTTTCTCGAAAACCATCACTTTAGATTTAGACACATTCATCACCAAGTCACTCTTTATGCATGCCTCATACATCCTTGACACTAAGACTTGCAAATTTTCTTTACTGTCAGCGATTAACACAGCATCGTCTGCATATAACAAACAGCTGACTGACAAACAATTCATCTTAGCACCAGCGTCTATGCCTTCAAGTTCTTTCACACACTTGTCCAAGTATAGATTGAACAACCACTGGGACATCACACAGCCCTGTTTGACACCTTTGGTGATGTCAAACCAAGATGTGACAGCCCCACAAGGAAGACCGAGGAAAACGTGGCACGATCAAATAAATCAAATATTGAATGTCAGCCATGTGAGGAGTCAGAGAAATCGACGCGCGTGCATGACACGATGTAAGAATGTTGAGGAAGCGAGAGAAATATGTCAGGAAAGAAAAGTGTGGCAGTCCATTTTTCCTGCCTACCCCTTCGGAGAGATGGCATGATGGTTAGTTAGTTAGTTAGAATTATTCTAAATTATTAGAAATCTAAATCCGTTTTATGGAATAAATTTCATACTGATTTTTTTTTAGAAAGAAAAGGAGAAATTGAACGGCAGTGTACAAGGGTTGCAAGAGGAGTTGGAGCGCAATCAACACCAGCTGGTGGAACTACAGGCACACTGCGTCCTGCTGGAAGGACAGCACCGGGCGGAGAACGAGATCCTGTTGGCCCAGCACAAGGATGAAGTGCAAGCGGCACATGGTGAGCTATCACTACCTTCTGCACTCGAGCTTTTCTGATGCAATTAATGTTTAACTTTGAAAATTCGAAAAATTTCATTATTATAATATTCCTAGTAAGGGGGTTAGGCGTTAGGCCAATAACCTAACCTCGTAAAACAACCAACGTTACAAACACTTCAAGGAATTCGTTTCTTGGAGGAGACTGAGACCCACCACCGTTGTAGCACCGGAGAAAAAAAAATACAAAAAGTTTTTTATGAACAATAATATAACTAATGCTCATGACTCACCGTTCTACTACACTTATTGACCTTGTGCACACTTTCTCCTATCCCTTCTTCCTCCCCTCCATTTTATATTTCTTTTTTTATATATTGTGTTGATTTTATGTTTAGTGTCTTTTGTAACCCTGATGAAATTCCGGTGGGAGCGAAACCGGTTGGTTGTTGTAAATAATAAAGTGGTTTAAATACAGATTTACAAGTGTGAAATTATATTTAATAATGTCGCATCACAA
This sequence comes from Lepidostoma basale, assembly GCA_022606425.2. Lineage (NCBI taxonomy): Eukaryota > Metazoa > Arthropoda > Insecta > Trichoptera > Lepidostomatidae > Lepidostoma > Lepidostoma basale. The sequence continues at coordinate 208,964 of JAHDVF020000118.1, read as the reverse complement.
ATTAAGTGCTTCGTACGAAAGTAAAATAATATAATTTGTCGGTTGAAACCTTGTATACCATAGGTTTCCAATCTTTTCTGGGCCACCGCCCCCTTTACAAGAAAAATAAACGTTCAACGCCCCCCTCCCATAAAACTTATTCCAAATATTTAGAAACACTTAGTTGAATTTTAAAATATTATTAAATCTTTTATGTATCTGAAAACGACATATGGTAGAATACCGAACGAAGAAAAGGAAGAAATGATTAGCGTGTTTTTTTTTTTGTCTTTTTAGACTATATTTTTTATCTGCCCCCGCTCTCTATTTTTTCTGGGTCTTCTACTGCCCCCCTGAAAGTCTCAAACGCCCACAAGGGGACGTTATCGTCCACTTTGAGAACCTAGGTTGATCAAAATGAAATAAAGATATACAGTGTGACAACAAAGTTAATGATGATATTAAATAATAATATTCCAACATAAATATAAAACATTTGTTTTTTTTTACGTATTTTTATTAGAAATCTTTAATGCTTATTTTTAGCCCTGGCAGCTCAACTACAAAACCTATTAGACGAAGCACACGCCCTTCTGCGAGAGAAGGACGGAGACAAGGAGTCACTTGGGAAAAATCACTTTGAGGAACTGACCAAGATTAAAACAGAATCAGAGAAGACTATCAATGAACTGCAGTCCAAGCTGACAGAGGTTCAGCTGGAGTCTTCAGAACAAGTGAAGCTGCTCACCGGCAACCTCGGTGAGACGTCTGGCAAGCTTGCTCTGCAAAATGAGAAACTGGAAAAAATGGCCATTGAACACAGTCACGCCATCGGAGAGCTCCGTTCACAGTTGGAACAGAAACATCTCGCTCTAGATTTGAAGGTCCAGGAACATAATCAAGGTATTTTTAATTGAACAATATTTTTTAAACTGTCTGCTTTACGCGGACGATGTCGTTCTCGTTGCGGATAGTGCGGACGAATTACAAGTCTTGGTGTCGAGAATGTATAAGGTATGCAAGTCGAACGATTTAATGATGAATGTCGGAAAGTCAAAGGTGTTAGTTTTTGAAAGGGAAGAGCAAATGACAGTTTGTAATATAAGTGTAAATGAAGAGAACTTGAAACAGGTGAGCGAATTTGTGTATTTAGGTAGCATGTTCACAGCGGATGGCCGAACGGACAGTGATATTGAAAGAAGGGTTGGTGCGGGTAACAAAGTGAATGGAGCTTTAAAAGTAGTTATTGAAAACAAGAATTTATCAATGAAAGCGAAAATGGCCGTTCACAATGGAGTTCTGGTTCCAACCCTTATGTATGGAAGCGAAGTATGGAACTGGCAGAAGAAAGATGAGAGCAGAATAAATGCGGTAGAGATGAGGTCCCTAAGACGTATGTGTGGAAGAACGATGTACGACAGAATCTCAAATGCTGATATTAGGAAGGAGTGTAGAGCGAAAGAAGGTATTATGAACAAAATTATGAAAGGTTCGCTTCGTTGGTTCGGACATATGGAGCGCATGGGTGAAGAAAGAATGGTTTAAAAAGTATACGTTAACAATGTGAATGGAGTAAGGAGTCGAGGTAGACCGAGGAAAACATGGCATGACCAAATTAATCAAATATTAAAAGTTGGTCATGTCAGAAGCCGGAAGAATCGACGCGCGTGTATGACTCGATGTATGAATGTGGAGGAAGCTAGAGAGGTGTGCCAGGATAGAGTAGTGTGGCGGTCCATTCTCTCTGCCTACCCCTGCGGGGAAACGGCGAGATGGTTTTGTTTGTTGTTTGTTTGTTTTGTAACACAACACTCAATTAAAATTAAAAACAATCATGCTTCGGGACAAACAACCTCTTCAGAGTAAATATATAAATTTAAAATATTTGAAGTTACATATCGCACCTCCAGTCGTAAACCCGCTCATTCCAAAATTTTGTTGAATTGAGTTAGCGCTTTAAAGCACTAAGCAGCCAGGTTGCCGCAACCAGGTTGCGGCAGCCAGTCCGACATGGTGTATGGGAACCCCGCGCACTAGGCAACCACGATTTTCTGGTTGCGGCAGCCAGTAGAACGCGTCTGAGTCACGGCAACCAGCTGGCTGCTAGCAGCCAGAACTAGCGCGAACAATAGTAGGCGATTGTATGTGGCTGCCGTCGGTCCTCGCGCACTTGTTATATTAATAATAATAATATGCTAATTTTTAAAGCGCCGTTTTTGTGATGTAATCACCTCAAGGGCGCATTAAGACGTGTTTTAAATCTAAAAATCTAAATGTGACCGCTTAAAAAGCGATCAGTTTAAAAGTATAGTAGAACAAAGTATAAATGTTTAACTTGGGTATGAAATATGAAAAAGATGGGTTTAAAAGGTTATAAAAGATATCAGGATGAGCGGCCAGACGTATTTTGTGCTCCGTGACATTTTGCAAAATGATTTTCGATACGGAGAAATTTATTCTGGGTATTATTATTATAGAGTAAGAAGTAAATAATAAATGTTTTGAAAAATAAACAAAATATTTTTTTTATTTATGTAGGTACTCATTGGTTGCTATAACTGGCTGCTCAATATTTCTGGTTGCCGCAACCTGGCTGCCTAGTGCGCGGTAAGCCTTAAGTAAACAGAATGACTGAAAAAAGCGCGCTCTATCACCCAGTAAATCAAAAACTGCCCCAATAAGGCTAGAAAAGCTTAGCTTTTCATTTCATAAAGTTATAGTTTGATTTACCAAAAACTGTCGAGGACCGAAACACGTTTTCTTCATTTCCCAAAAAACATGAATTTTGGCCAGTTTACGACTGGAGGTGCGATATATAATATATTAAAGTAGGAAAAATGCCAGTAGAAATGAAGTCATTAAGAAGAATGTGCGGGAAAATAATGTATGATAGAATATCTCATAATGAAATAAGGAAGGAATGTAAGGCCGATGAATGCGTGATAAATAAAATTGATAGTCACTAAGATGGTTTGCACACATGGAACGAAATGATGAGGGAAGAATAGTTAAAAATATCAAGCAGTGTGAATGAAAAAAGAATTCAAATATGGCCAAGGAAGACATGGCAAGACCAAATTAATCAATTATTGAAAGGCAGCCATGTTCGAAGTAGGAACAATCGACAAGCGTGCATGTCACGATGTGTGAATATAGAAGAGGCGCAAGAGTTATGTCCGGATAGAACAGTATGGTGATCCATCCTCTCTGGCCTACCCCTCCGGAGAAACGGCGTGATGGTTAGTTCGTTACTTAGTTATAACACTAAATACATATTTTAAAAATTTAAAAAATATGTGTTCATGAATTTTAATTTATATTTTATTTTAACATAAATAAATAAAAATTCAACTACACATAATTCATTCCCTGAAAGTTTTGTTTTGAAATCTATCATCAGTAAAGGGGTCAAACAGGGCTGTATGATGTCCCGGTAGTTGTTCAATCTGTATTTTAATAAGTGCATGAAAGAACTAGAAGGCATAAACACTAGTGCAAAGATGAACTGCTAGCAGTATGGAAAATCTGGAAGTGTTAGTTAGTTAGTAAAAATCAAATATCATTTTATTCATATTTATAAATAACATTTATATGTTTTATTTTCAGTTCTTGCTATTTCTAAGGAATTGGAATTGACTCTCAAAAAAGAAATTGATAAATTGAAAATGGAAGCGAGCTCTAAGAGTCTGGATAATGAAACATTACTCGATAAAAATAAGCAGTTGGATGCTTCACTCAAAAGTGTACAAGCTGAGATTGATAAATTAAAATTAGATTTAACAACAAAAGAATCCGAAATAGAGCAACTGACATCCAACAGTGAGAATTACACTGAGGTTGCCCGAATTGAAATTGAACAGTTGAAGACTTCAGTAAGTCAGAAACAAGCCGAGATCGAGCAGATCACTGCAAAATCTCAAGAAACACAGCAGAATTACCAAAAACAATTAGAAGAAAACTCAAATAAGATCTCACTCTACACAGAGGAAGTTACTAATCTTAAATCACAAATCGAAATCCTGAATCAAGAAAATGCTAAACAAACAAATTCGTTGAAAGAAGAACTCAGCAAAACTTCTGGGGATCAAAACACTCAAATTAAATTACTAACTAAACAATTAGAAGAGAAGAATCTCTTGCTTGAAGAGAGTATTAAAAAAGCAGGTGTTTTGACTACGGAAAAAGAAGATCAACAAAATGAAGTAAAGAAATTGTCGGATATTGTATCGCAAAAGCAAGTCAAAGTGGATGAACTGACGACTAACGTTTCTGAAATAACTGCAACTCTATCAAATCTTCAGCTTGAAAATGGCGATCTCTCCAGGCAACTAAGAAATGAAACGGAGAAGAATATTGAAATTCAACAACAAAAAGATAAATTAGCCAACGAAATTTCAAGTCTAAGCAATCAATCCACAACCTCAGATGAACAGATAAACATTCTGACAAATAAGCTGAGAGAGACCGAGCAGGATATCGGCAAGTTAAAAGAAATAAACAGGGAAAAGGTCAACAATTTGGAACGCATTGAACAGGAATTAAAACAGCAGGTTGATCAAACTAAATCGCAAGCCGATAAAGATAAAAGTGTTTTAACACAACAGTTGAAGGAAATGGAAGCCTCCAAAAAGGAATGTGAAAACCAAATTCAAACTCTCAACTTAAAGTTGGTTGAAATTCAAGAAAAGTCCACTTCTCTTCTGTCAGATCTGGAATCCAAATATCAAGTTATAATATCAGAGCTAACTACAGCTGTGGAAATCAAAACCAATAATGAAAACAAGCTAAAGCACCAGATGGAGGAATTGGAATCCAATACCAGCAAAGTAATATCTGACCTAACACAACGTCTGGAAGTTCTTCAAGTGAGTGGGCAAATGTCCGAGGGACAATTGAAAGAAAAGTTAAACGAATTGGTTGCTGTACAAAACGAACTAAACCAGAAACTGGAAGCTTCACAAAAGAATGAAAAAGAATTGCAAGACGCTCATTCAAAATTGCAGGATGCTTTTAATTCAAACAAGCAAACTTTGGAATCTCAATTAAAGATCAAAGAAGAGAAAGAAGCTGCGCTAGAATTAGAAATCAGAAAACTCCACGATGAAAAGTTAATCTCTGGAAGTAATCTCGATGAAAAGGATAATATATTGAAAGATTTGCAACACAAAATATCTATGTACGAACTAGACATCAAATCAAATTCAGATATCATATCAGAAAAAGATAGACAAATCAATACCAACAGTGAAGATATTCAAAAATTGTTGGACGATAAACACGAACTAGAAAAAAAACTGAATGCAAATCTTTCAGAATGTGAGAATAATCTACAAAAAATAGAAAATTTGTTGGAAAATAATACTTCAAAAGAGATTAAACTAAAAGAACAGGATAGTGTAATAACAAAGCTAAAAGAGCACTTGGAGGGTATCGTCTCGGACAAGAAGTCCATGGAGAGTGAGAGTGTGCAAACGGTTGAAAACCTCAATCAGTTGAAATCAGCTAATGATACCTTGACCAATCAGATGTTAAAACTTGAGAACACCATGAACCAATTGAATGCAGAGATTAGCAGTAAAACTGATAAGATCGTTTTCCTAGAATCAGAAATTAATAATTTCAAAGATTTACACAATCTGGTTGAAAACCTAAAGACTGATATTAATAAACATGTTAATGAAATTGAAAATAAAAATATTGTTATTTCCCAACTAACTGAAAATGTTAAATCTTTGAAAAAAGACAGCGCGGATGAATTCACGGAAAAAGAACAGAAACACAAAATGCTAGAGAATGAAATTGCTGAAATCAAAACAAGTCACCTGCACGAGCTCAGCGAGATGAAGAAAATCATCCACAACCTGGAAATTGAAAAGAATGAATCACAAAAAAAATCTGTTCAATTGGATGAAGCAAACGCCAAGATTGCAGAACTGAAAACACATACGGAAAAGGCTGAAGCCGATATACAGAAGCTGACTGCTCTGAACGATGCCCAAAAAGTAAACTACGATCAGCTAAACAATCAACTCCAGGAAGATTTTGAAAAACTGAAGAGCGAAGGAAAGAAAGACCGCAAGCAGCTTAGGGAACAGATTAAAGGATACGACAAGCAGGTTAACGAGAACAATAATCTAATTAAAAAAGAGCAGGAAGAGAAAAAGGCATTTGAAACTAAGCTCGAAGAAGCAAACAACACAGTGAAGGAATTGCAGAATAAGATCCAGTATTTGGAGGCGTCCGGCGAGAAAAAGGCGGGAGACGAGAAATCTGCCTTACAGACAGTCATTCTTGAGCTCCAAAACTGCCAGAAAGCACACGACGAGGAGGCCAAGCTCCTGAAGCAGCAGATAACCGAGTTATCCGATCAAGTCCTTAAAAAGACTAACGATTCCACAAAATATATCCAGCACATTTCTACATTAGAAAATGACTTGAAGGTAACATTTCACCACATAACTGCTTTTTAAAAATTAATACATTACAATCTTTAATCTTTAATTTCATATTGTCCTATCTTTTTTTTGCACCTTCAACCCATCCAGATAAACTACAATGAACTAGATGCAGAATTCGGTATTTCTTGTGGATATCACCGTAATAAACCCTGGTTCCTTCCATAGTTATTGTTTTATTTTCACAATTGAATGCTTCAAGAGCTTTAATAAAAATAAATTATAGAAATTTAAAATCAGGGCGGTTATTATTAATTAGAAAATTATCTTTTATGGATGGAAAATACGAAATAAAAATACTGTATAACTGAAATTCGAAAAGAAGCACAGAAAAAAAAATCTGAATATGAAAATTCAAATAAATTCCCTTTCATCCTTTATGAAGATTTTATATGTATGTACTATAACAATATTAATTGTATGTTTGTGGCAATCTTATAATATAATTTTCTTAATATAATATCTAAAATATTTGATTTTTCACAAATAATGTATGTTTTATTGTTTTTTATTGATTCAGAAATATAAAACGCAGAATGATGGCCTTTTACAAGAAGTAGCTATTTTATCCAAAGAAATGATGGAGTCTAAAAAACCCGTGGTCAAAGCAGATCTCAATTCCAACACGAACGCGACCAAACCTCAACCAGTTGATGTGGATGCCAAGAGGTGAGAATAAATATATGCTGATCAGAAGATGGACCCACCGGGTGATAGTGTAGTGAAAATACAATATTTTTTATGTTATTCAAATGGTAATATTTTTATTCCATTTTTTTTATTGATATAAATTATACAAAAATTAATTAATATTATGTTAAATTTCAAAATGCAGAAAAATTATACTAAGGAAGAAGTATCTGCAGGATTTCTCTTGAATGACACTTATTTCTTGTTACTGAGTCACAGTTCATTTAGTTTTCAGTTTTTTAAATGTTATATTTCTTGTATGCCACTTGATTTCTCAGTAAATTCAAAATGATGCTGGGCTGTCATTGTATTTACTTTTTTTAATAGAATGCATCTCTTGCTCCTTGGTCGCTGACACAAAGTAAATCATACATACACAGTCTTTCCTTACTCTTCTTCTCAATATAGGCCTTGTGGCCTGTTTCTCAAGAGGGATTGGTCTGTCCCAGCTGTCGATCCATCTTTTTGGTGGTCTACCCGGGGGTCATCTACCTCGGGGTTGGCTGTGCAACTTTGTGCAAACGATCCTGCAACAACTGGCAGAAATTTTAGTGAGATATTGCGTACGCTGGATTCACTGCAGCTAACAGATAAGAGTAAAGTAGCAACACCTGCTGATTGGCAGGTTGGTGAAGATTGCATGATTCTTCCAACAATTCCAGATGATCAAGTCAAATATATTTGAGGGAGTCTAGATGAATCCATTATTCTCATGTTCGCACCACCAATGTCTTCTCCGTTGCCTCCCACTCCTAATGACATCTTCAACCTTGCATATTTCTCTTACTCTCGTATTCCTTATTCAGTCACGCAGTGTCTTGCCAAATATGCTCCTGAATATCTTCATTTCTGACATTATATTTCCGTGAATAAAAAAAAAACTTTTTATTTTTCTTCTTCAGTCTTCTTTCCTCCACTGTTGGATGTAGGCCTCTTCCATTTTTTCCACTTGTCCCTTCCGCATCCAGGTCATTCCAGTTATTCGGGGAATGTCATCAGTCCATCTTTTAGTTGGCCCCCCGACACTCCTTTTCTTTGTCCAAGGACTGCATTGGAGTATTCTGGGTGTCAATCTGGTACTGTCTGTCTTGGTATATGTCCATCCCATTGCCACTTCAATTTAGCTGTATGATCCATGATGTCAGCAACTTTGGTTCGGTGTCTAATTTCTTCATTTTGTATTTTATCTCGAAGTCTCACGAGATAAAAACTTTATATTATTTTTAATTATATCTCAATAGAGACGAAGAAACAAACTGGAAACTGACTATGGATGATCAAGGTGTTTACAGGACTTATGACCTGTCATTGGTTGGGTTAAGCGCACGCTTTATGTAATTACAACATTCCCCATTCCACCATTGTTATGATCATGTATGATACATTTTTTGGAAGTTGTATATATACTCCAAATCCATACTTATTTTTACGTGGCAGTTCCAGTCAGCCATCTATGTAGATTTGATTGTACTAATTAATTAATCTATACAATCCATCCACTAACGCCATCTATGAAGAATGATTGTTTTAGCATTTAGCAAACTACTTTATTAACACAATGCGAAGAGGCTACCGCCTCCTATCGCTCTGTTAGAAGTCGCCTGGAGTATCCACTCCTATTTTATACGCCAAATAATTTGACCAGAATATTTACACTTTTCACAAATATTTGTAAATATTCTGGTCAATTATTTGGCGTATAAAATAGGAGTGGATACTCCAGGCGACTTCTAACAGTGCGATAGGAGGCGGTAGCCTCTTCGCATTGTGTTAATAAAGTAGTTTGCTAAATGTTAAACAATCATTCTTCATAGATGGCGTTAGTGGATGGATTGTATAGATTTATCTTAAAAAATTAATTAGTACAATCAAATCTACATAGATGGCTAACTGGAACTGCCACGTGAAAATAAGTATGGATTTGGAGTATATATACAACTTCCAAAAAATGTATCATACATGATCATAACAATGGTGGAATGGGGAATGTTGTAATTACATAAAGCGTGCGCTTAACCCAAACAATGACAGGTCATAAGTCCTGTAAACACCTTGATCATCCATAGTCAGTTTCCAGTTTGTTTCTTCGTCTCTATTGAGATATAATTAAAAATTTAAATTAACCACCCACAGGTGAAAATCCAGGATTCGTATACAGATATAAGTATACATTTCACAAATACTTTATATTATGATTGAATTATCAAATGCTTAATAAATTTACTTTGTATTTACAGGTTAATGGAAGAGAAGGAAGAAGTGGAGGGGCAGGTGAACTTCCTGAACTCAGTTATAGTGGACATGCAGAGGAAGAATGAAGAGCTGAAGGCCCGCGTGGAAGTGTTGGAGATGGGCTGTACGCCGCAGGAAGCAGACGAGTACAACTTGTACGTATTGTCAGATTTTGACTTTCAGATATAATCGATGTTTTGAAATGTCTGTTACGCAATCAACCATAAGACATATTCAATGCATATACACACTCATACTTGCAATGGTACGCTAGACAAAGTTGATAATTTTTTTCTTATTCTTTGTATATACTGGACCCCAATTTTTAATTGTGAATTATTAAACTTTGTATAAATTATCATCGTCAGTAATTTGTACATTTGTTGACATAAATTTAAAGAAACAAAAAAAACATCACCTATTATCTGGAAGGGTAGGCAGAGAGAATAGACTGCCACACTACTCTACCTACCTCCACATTCATACAGCGAGTCATACACGCACATCGATTTTTCCAACTTCTAACACGGCTGACCTTTGAAATTTGATTAATTTGGTCATGCCATGTTTTTCCATATCTTCCTTGATTCTGTAATACATTCACATTCTTAATGTATACTTTCTGAAACATTATTTCTTCATTCATGCGTTCCATATGTCCAAACCATCACACTGATCGTTTTCCTAATTTTGTTCATAATACTTTCTTCCGCTCAACATTCCTTCCTGATATCAGTATTTGAAATTCTATAATATCTTACATCCTTATTACTATTTAAGAGATGACTGCTCTCATCCTTCTGCCAGTTCCATGCTTCACTTCCATACAAAAGGGTTGGAACTAGAACTCGACTGTAACAGTGTGAATGATTTTCACTTATAAATTCTTGTTTCCAATAACTACTTTAAAAGCTCCATTCACTCTGTTACATCATGATGGCCATCCGCTGTGAACATGCTGTCTAAATACACAAATTCTATAACTTACCCTAAGTTCCCCTTATTCAAACATGTCATCATTCCCTCATCCTTTTCAATAACCACTTTGACTTTCTGACATTCATCATTAAGTTTCACGCAATCTTTATTTGCATATAACGTATCCGTGGTGACATTTTTTTCTCCTCTTTCATAAAATTGTACCTACCACCTATTTCCTATTATGAATTGTCGCACGTCGACCGGTACAAACTGTTTGCAGTGTTCATTTTGGTAGGTAAACAGTATTAGTCCGGTTGTCTAAGATGTTTGCCCTTCCAATTGTATTTCTCCCGTAAGTAAATCCACAATGAAATGAAATTAATTTTAATTGCGGTTGTTATTGCAGCAACGGGTTGAAAACTCGCCAGCTAGCTCCGCGCATGTTCTGCGACATTTGTGATATATTCGATGCCCACGAGACGGAAGATTGCCCACGGCAGACCAGCGAGGCCGACTCACTCCCCACTCAGCACGGAGACAAGAAAAGAACGGTGCCAGCAGCCAGGCCTTATTGCGATATTTGTGAAAGTAAGGTCTTACTATACTGTTTTTAATATAAAATAAGTTGCCTAAAATTATCATTAACCGTTTGAATAAAAACAAAACAGCTGTCACGACAAAATATGAATAATCAATTGTGATATTTATAACAAAGTTTTTTATTCAAATAGTTAATAATTTATTATATCCATAAATAATTATCATTTTTGTTTGATATTCAAATAAATGCTTAAAATCTTATTTATTTCTGTAAATATAAACATTATCATCCGCATGCTAATCCCTACAGGGTTATTCTAATGATTACTTTAAATCATTAAAAGAATATGTAATCTTTATGAATGAAACCCCTTTTTCCAGTATTCGGTCATGCGACAGAAGACTGCGACGACGAAGAAACTTTCTGAAGAAAATTATTGAATAAATTTTAAGATCTACGACCATTTTCGCTGCCTTAAAATGTGTTTGCAGATTTAACTATTTATAAATGTTATAATGTTAATTATAACCCGTTTTCTTATGGTGGTGTTACCAAACCTAGAAAATTGTTGTATTAGTGTAATCATGTTACATTTTTGTATGTATTTTGTCTTGTTACATATCTCTATATAAACCAATTTACATTGTTTTTTTACCATCTGACCAGCAATGTTTACCTCCTGTTTAATTTATGTCCCAGAGTATTTTGAAGCTTTGTGATTGTGAACTAGGATAAAATAACTAACATCTGTAGATTTAGAAAAAAAAATACTCTTTAATGTTTTGTCAATATTTATAAAATATAAAACAACACACAATTTTTACTGTTTTAACATTTTTTACTGTTTATAATGATGGCAACTCACGCTACTGATGTCGGGAGCGACAATAATGTTTACCTTATAATTATTTATTAGATTAAATAATTTATTTTTCTAAAGATGACTTTTAATCCAAACCTTCCTTCTTCTCTTTTATTGCTTCCTGAAAATTAAAATGTACACAATCAATAAATATAAATAATTTTACATGTATTATTGAAAATAACGATTCTTTTATCATCCACCACGAGGAGAACCTTTAAGCCGAAACTTTTTGTATGAAAAGGATAAAAATACAATTCATATATATGCAAAACAATGAAAAATTCAAATCACCGGTGACTTGAATTATTCATTTTAGATAAACTTAAGGCGTTAACACTGCGGAATTCCATAATGACAATTTTTTTATGAATTAAAACACTTTTTCCACTTTTGAGTTTATTTTTTATCGACATGCAGTTTATATTGATACCAATATTTTCTAAACTACAATTTAATATTTTGTTATTTTATCATATTCTTACTGATAAATAATATTTATTATTACTTATAACAATTAGCCCAGGTTAATTTTTAAATTAAAATTATTGTATCGAATTTTAAATGCGTTTTTTTATATTAGTGTTTCATTGTTTAGATTTTATTATAAGGTATCCTCCGAAACATAATAATAATAAAAATTATGGATTATAAACAAAGTTATTTTCAAGTTCGTAAGTTTATATCGTTCTTCCGATGATGAAGGTGTAAGCCTTCGAAACATGTCGAGAAAAATAAACTCAAGAGTGGAAAAAACAGTATTTTAGTTCATAATTTTTTTAAATTGTTTATAGTTGGTGACCTACACTGATATACATATGAACAATCATATTGATACCAAGATTGACACCATAGAAAAATAACAGTATCGTTTTTAAAAATCCATACAAAATACATGAAAAACAACATTTTACTTTAGAGAATCCATGTCCCTAGATAATACCATGTAATATGTACGTGGGCTAAATAAAAAAGGTTGAGTATCCCTGTTCTAAAATATTAACTTAATTATTTGCACTTCACAAGTTTTTTTTTACGTACTACTAACATATTAGTTTATTTAAAAAATATATATATTGGAGTCTCAATTAAAAGTCTGATTAGAGTAGTGTAGAGCAAATAATTATATGTTATATATTTTTGTTAATTTAAAAAAAATACATCATATAACGTTAAGTCTAACTGGAAATAGTAACATCGACATTGGAGTGGTAAGGTTTGAAAAACAAATATTTGAAATAAGAAAAATACTGACAGAATGAAACTATTCTCTATGGCAGCTAAGAGTGTTCATAGGTGAGTATGTAAATATTAAGCCTTAAATAAGAAGGATAAGGCAAGTACTTACTTTAAATCTCTCTTCAAAAAGTGAAAGTTCAGAGATGAGGTCAGTGATAGCATTGGTGAGGGCTTCCTGAGGAGTGTAGTCGGATGTGGTCTGTATCCTAATCACAAACTTGTGCTCTAGTGGATGCGGCAACTTATACCCAGCAAACAGGACCTTGGGATCCTTCAATAGTTGGCTGAAAACAAAAATATATATGTTTATAACAACATAATTTAATTGAAAGCGAGAATATTACGCATATATTAAGACTTTCTCGTAAATACACATTTGAGGTTATGTTCTGCAACAATCTCAATTATTAACGTTGAATGGTAAGATCTCACTAATTTAACTCACTTTCTGATCATGTTTCCCAAAGTATGATCTTCTTTATTTACGGTAAAAACGGCGGCGTTAGTAACTTTGGTATCCTCTTCTTTTTGTACCCTGAAATAAATAAAATCATTGGTAATTTTTTAAGTCGCTTCGGGGCAATAATACATAAGAAATAATAATTAATACAAACTTTTTTTCTCCCTCATATAAAAGAAAGGATTCGAATGTTGGTGGCGCATTCATTTTTAAAGTTTAAAACACTTTCTGACGAAAACCTATAATTCAACTTCAACAATTGACAATTCAGTTGTCAGCTTGTCCATAGATTATCGAAAGTAAGCGCTAATTTCGTCTATGGTGTCCATAAACAACGAGTACGTTATAGGGTTGTGCTGTTATGAAAGAATTCGAGTACTAAATTCGATTACATAGTTCTACTAAATTACTCATTTTGATAATAAATAAATAAATTTGTTAATATAGTGCCTTAATTCGAATGAAAGTACGCCAAATAAAGTGTTCAACAAATGGGTATTAGGTGGATCAAAAAAATATTTAACCAGCTTTCAGGCCGTTTTAAGGCCGGAAAGATAGTCAAAAATAATGAATCGCCACAATGTTCTGTCCTCTTCGACAGGTATCATTGGAGAAAGAGTCTCAATAAAAATACATATTAGAACAGTGTAGAATGTGTAATTACATTTTTATTTATTTTAAAATTGATTAAATATAAAGTTATATAATGTCAAGCCTAGCTCGAAAGAGAAGTTGGTGAAAGAAATACTATGTCCAGCTCCAGCCACACTCGACATTGAAGGGTAACATAAAAAAAAAACAATAGTGGTTGTGAAAAACAAAAAATACCGACACATTTAAGTCAGAATGAAACTATTCCTTGTGGCAGCTGAGAATGTTCATATATGACTGTGAAAACATTTAACCATACATAAGAAGGAGTAAGGGAAATACTCACTTTAAATCTCCCCTCGAAGAGTGAATGTTCAGAGATTAGGTATGTGAAAGCATTGCTGAGGGCTTCCTGAGGCTTCCTTTTATGTCTTTCTTACGTCGAACCATCTCTCATGCGTTCCTTGTATTACATTTGTATTTATTTTATTTTACCTGTAATCAACAGATCCCTTAAATATTAATATTGTTTGTAATGTCTGTTGAGATAATAAACTGATTTGATTTGATTTGATTTGAAATTCATCTATATTTGTACATCATGATATCCATGCACATTGATTTAGTAAAGCAGATATTATAATAAATAATCTTTTGAATTGCCTTTTTGTGTGTTAATATAATTCATATATTTATTTATTTATTCCATGTAATTTAATTTGTTATAATTTCTTATATTAATGTCGATACATCATTTTTTGTCAATTATCAATGAGGGCAGGATACTCCATTAAAATAATTAAGATATCTTGTGTCTTTATTAATACAAAAATGCATTATTCTAATAATCGTATTTAGTTGTTTGATTATCATATCTACTGGCATCATCAGCGCTGCGAATAAACCACTCCCACACCCTGGACAAATCTGATTGGAAATTAATCACACTTGACCAGTGCTCATCATCCCGGGTTACAGCGCCATTGAATAATATTCATATCATTTATCTCCTAAACGCGTGATAGTATTGTTTATTTTTTTGATAAGAATGGGCATTTTGTCTTACCTCACGCTCAATAGCATAGTTCAAATTCTGTGTTTTAACAGAATCTCTAAAAATAAAAAGACGGCTTCCAATATAACTGGAATAATTTACACTGCTTACCTATAGGAAATTAAGAATTGCCTTTTCATTGGTATTTTATGTCGTTTTTTTATTGTTATTCATGTTTTCATTTGTATTAATTATTTAATATGGAGTTTTGTTTCATTGTTCAAGATATTCATAATATGTTTTATATGTTATTTTTATTGGGTATTAGAATGGCATAATTTGCAAAGACGCTTTTTTAAATACTGTTGGCTTCCAAAATAACTGATATAATTTACACTGCTTACCTATCAGAAATTAAGAATTACATTTTCATTACTGCTTTATGTCGTTTTTTATTGTTTTTCATATTTCACGTATACATTTTTGGATAAGAAAGAAGTTGTACAATGTGAAATATATGTAAGAGAATTCTTTTTAGAGTCAGTAGATTTAATGTGGGGTCCCACTTGCTTTGCTCCACTTATAAACACACGTTAACGTCAGCCCCGCGTGGATGGTGGATGGACCTAGGGAGTGTAGAACGAAACGATAGGGCGCCGTTGCGTCCTATAACAGTTTCGAGTGTGTGGCGGGTCTCTTATATGTTAATTACATTTATACAGTCTAATACAAATATTAAATTGAATGTATCATTTCGTCAGCTTGTCACCATCCACTGCTGGACGTAAGCCTCTCCACCTCCACGCCATCCCTCTCTATCTCTCGCTAGTGTTCTCCAGGCCCTTCCCGTCGTCCGCACAATATCATCGCTCCACCTGGTAGGCTGTCTCCCGACACTTCTCCAGCTCAACCTTGGCCTCCATTCGGTAACCCTCTGGCTCCATATTCTATCATCCCGTCGGCACACACGTCTAGCCCATTGCCACTTCATCCTCATTTTTATTATTATTATTATTATTATTATTTTGTTGAATCGCTCTTTACATCATCACAGCATGAGCCAAATCGACGTAAAGGGTATTATAGCTATCATAGTGATTCTCGTGATATGTGATAGGGTAGCTAATCTATCGCCATTTTATTGTCACGTGAATTCAAATTCGTGACACCAGACCAAAGACAGTGTGACAATCACACTGCCCTCGCCGGGAATCGAACCCGGAACCTTCGGGGTGGGAGTCAATGCACTTACCACTCGGTCACGAAGGTCGTCATAACTATATTTAAATAGATAATCAAATGATTTTACTAAAATCTCTTGATGGAAGTTCATTTTAAATAATAATGAAATAAAACGATGGTTTTTAACTGCTTCCACTTTTGTCTTTATTTCGACAGCGACCGGTTTCACCAGGCTCGCTGGCCCAGTCTGTCGATGCAAGCGAGCCTGGTGAAACTGGTCGCTGTCGAAAAAAATACAAAAGTGGAAGTAGTTAAAAAAAACATCGTTTTATTTAATATTTAAATAACTAACTAACTAACCATCACGCCGTCTCCCCGAAAGGGTAGGCAGAAAGAATGGACTGTCACACTTTAACTGATGCGGCACTCCATCCTTCTCTTTTCGCCCCGCGGGAGACGCGGTGTGATGGGTTGCGAACCTCATCGCCACCAATAGGCATCTCCCGCGCACACTTCAATCGTCCAACACCCACAAAATAAATCTTTAACAAATATTATAAAATACAATGATAGAAAATAAAAAAACAAAATAAAAATTATTAAACACAAAATGTTCTTTTTAGATGGTGCACATATTGTCTATTTAATTAATGTTCCACGAATCCACCGTTTTTTTAATTTAGCACATAATGTATAATAATAACACATAATGGTTTTATTTTCGATGTTGCACATGTTGACATGGACGATCCGGACTTTTGTGTTTATTTAATTTATGTTACACGTATCCACTTTTTTAAATTATCTGTAATTAGGCACTTAACCAGCAAGAACTTAAAAAAATATTGAAGAAATTATTCAAATTGTCATTGGAACAAATGAAAAATTTATTTTTACACCTGTCAAAATTCTTTATAAAAACGATAAAACTAATATAATTTTAACAGCAAAACAATACAAACGTATTACGTCTCACAATTAACCATTATAAAGTGCGGCAATAGTTAAATTGACCTAAACATTATTAATATTTAAATAGGTCGGTTTAAATGTAATTAAACGTATTGTAGACACGTATTTCTTTAATTTAATTAGGAATCATCATTAAAACAACCATCAAAGTTATTGTCATCGTTGATTATAAATAAATCAAAGGTAATCATTTTTTTGGGGAACCAGGAAACTACCAAGGCCAAGTAATTAATTTATTCAGTCCATTGTTTATTAGGTTGCGCCAGAAAATACTGTCAAATAAACAAAAACGGTCAGCGCCAACTAGTGTTCAGAGATAACAAATAAAATTGAACGTTGCATCGCGTAGCAGTTCACATTATCGTTTTCGCCACTTTAGTTCGGGCTGCCGCCGCACGCTGTTGTGTGTGGGTTCCGTTTTGCTCGCTGTTTTGAAGTTTCATCGCCGATTGTTGCTCGTATTCGATACGTACTGGTGCATAACATCACATATCGCTGCCGCCTTTCGTGTCAAGTTTTGTGAAAGTTCTTGAGGCAATCAATCGACAATGGCACCAGTTCCAGCCACCAATTTGAACATAGATGATGACCAGCGATTTGCTTTGATGAAGGTACAGTACAAATAGTTTCCCTTTAGCGCTGTCATAATTAGTTTCGACACCTTTTAAATATTTAATGTTCTGTAATTAATTTTGCTTTTATAAATTATTATATAGGTACCGTTTGAATATAAAACTAACTAACTAACCATCACGCCGCACACTGGATCCATTTGGCAAAAACAGGGACTTAGGGGTCGAACTCCGAATTTTGCCCTGATTTTTTTAAAATAGGTTCTTTGTATGATTCCAAACCACTTTTGTCTTTTATCTTTTTTTGATATAACTGCTAATTTCCAAGAAAAAAAAATGTTGTTGTTTTTTTTGTATGAAGCAAAACTGATTTTTTCAATTATTTCGGAATCAGGTGGATACGTCAAAACCAAACTTAATAAGGATTATAGAGGGCATAATCTTCTACATTACTTGTTACGACATCTACTTTATATCTCTGCCCGTTTAAAAGCAGCAGACATTAAAAACTAACTAACTAACCATCACGCCGTCTCCCCGAAGGGGTAGGCAGAAAGAATGGACTGCCACACTTTTCTTTTCTGACATATTTCTCTCGATTCCTCAACATTCATACATCGTGTCATGCACGCGCGTCGATTTCTCTGACTCCTCACATGGCCATTCATTATTCCATCGTGCCACGTTTTCCTCGGTCTTCCTCTATTTCTGGTTCCATTTACATCATTAACATATATTTTTTTACTATTCTTTCTTTGTCCATTCTTTCCATTCAGCAGACATTATAAATCTTAATTAATTGTTACGAGTATAAAGTGGTTTCGAATTTTTTGTTTGATGCATAAATATGCTAAAATCACTCCATTATTTTGTAAAGGAACGCGATGATCATTTATGCATCTAACAAAAATCCGAAACCACTTTATACTATTCTTCTTCTTTTTCTTCTTTTGATAGATCTGACGATCTGTGACACAGAAATCATATCTCGTCGGATGATGAGATCCATCTGTCCTTCCACCTCTTAGGCGATCTTACTGTATAAATAAAGATTTGCACGAAAAAACACCTTTATTTTATCAACATATTTTTAAAATATATATCAGAATTTTATTATTATAATATTTTTCACTGAAGACAATGCTTTTATCGTTAATCCTTTCCCTTTTTTTCAATTAGTATTATATCAGGTCCATATACAATAATCGTTTTTTTCTGAATAATATATCCATTTGTATTTATTATGGATTTTTCTATAAAACAAAAATAATAACTTTAATTCAAAACAATATTATTATTACAATTGTTTATTTTATTTTATTACAATTGTCGCGACAACTGTTTCACCAACGGATGTTGGCATCGTCATGTTTTTCAATCAACTCGAGTTTATAGTAACACCCGACGACAAATTTCATAAAAAAGTAAACTAATAATATAATTTTAAAAGAAACAAAATAATTACTTTATTTTTTTAATAATTTCACTTTGAATTGTCGATTCACACTCGATATAGGGCCCGCTGGAAAAAAAATCTGTGTCGAGTTTATCTCGACATAAGACCAGAAAGGGTTAAAATCTCAATCGAATTATTATAATCAAATACAAACATCGATAATTTACATACTAGGTTATCGAATGTTTTTATGTTTGAATTATTAAACAATAATAAAGATCAAATCAAATTAATCAAATCAGTTTATTTCATCAATAGACATATTAGGAAGACAAGGTACTCTCCAAAATCAAGAGTATTTGCCTTCTGAACGTTACTTTTACTTATATGAAAGACGTCGATCTCCGAGGAGACTTTTTCCCACCGGTGTCTCCAGAGGCAGGTTGGTTCTGGCGGCCGGTAGGTAAAACAATCTATGCTGGAGATATCTTTCAGGGACAAACGGCCGAACACCCTCCAGCACGGCTGAGTTCTCGAAATATCCCCTGAGTTATCTAAATAAATAGGTTATGGATGCCCATCTCTTTGAAGCTCCAGAGAGTTGGTCCCAAGCATGGGGTACTAATGATCCAATTTAAACAATTATATATTACTGCAATCCCAATTAGTTTTTTTCTTAATGTTACTCAACTAATTATGCAGTAACATAATTTAAATACTCTACTATATATGTATAATGTCAAGTTTAAACAACGGGTTCATTTCATTGCCGACTACTGGTTTCGATTTTGACTGCGACAACAGGTGCTAGGTGCTAAAGCGAATTCGGTAAAATTAACAAGAGATTAAAACTTCGTTTAACCTCGAATGAAATATACTCGTAATGAAATATACTCGTAATGAAATATACTAAACATTTTTTATGTTACCTAATTAATTTATTTTGAATGTATATTTTCAAATATTGTATTTTTACAATACTTTGCATTAACATTATACGGGGCACAGATGCCCTTTTTCAGTGTAGAATTTTTAAAACGTCTATACATAGGAAGGGCATCTGTAAACATGTTTTTGGAAAGTGCTGTGAAAATATAATGTTTTGAAAAAATATTCGAATGTGAATTCACAACACAGTGATGGTGAAGAAAGAGAAAGAAATGTGTACTTATACGTCTCGCATACTTTTCTTACTATTTAGTTTGATACATTTTAACATCATTACAGCACAAACCAAATTGATATAAATATGTTTTTAATATATATAATACTTAAAGGAAATATGTCAGTTCCATATAGCACACTAAAAGAGTTTCACTTCAGACGCCAACTCGTCGAGAAAACGAATCACTTTTAACACAGGAGAGTTTTGAAATGATTTCGTGCGGTAATTTGGAGCATAAAATAAATTAAGGGCTCTTTTTTAATTGCAGGGAGCAAACATTGTATATCATGTTATTATCTTATATATAGCAATAATTACATTTGCACATAACTATAGGTATAATATTAACTTAGCTCGAAGGACAAAATAATTAGCACCTAATATGCTAAATTTGTAATTACTTATCTCATTAAAGGTGTTATAAATTTAACATTTATCCTTTTTTACAAAAAAAACTGGAAATCGCATGTCGATAGTACCTACTCATCTACTTAAGCAATTGCTCGTATATTGTTGAGTTAATGAGTATAATATATGTATCGTGTATTGCGAACATGAATGTTCACTAATATTTCCATCCGGTTCTCGTAAACTGGTATAATAATAATATTTTGAGATTTATAATGCGCCATTTTTACGAATTAATCATCTCGATGGTGCTGTAGAAAATGTTGTATGTTATTATATAACCTAGTTAATTATTAAGCTGTCCGGTGGTGAGTTTTTTTCAACTCAACAAAATAAAAAGATATATACGAAATCACAGAATAAAAATTTACAATACATTTTTACTTAGGAACTACTACTACGAAAAAAGCAATATTAAAAGCCGTGCCACACTGTTTTAAAAAAGCTCTCTACATCGGTCTCCACCGGCGGTTTAAAACTGTGTAGACACTTGTTTGAAACCTAAATTCGTTTGACCTTCAACAAACTTTGTGGACGGACGCGCATAGTATGCGTGTGGATCCACCGTTTAAACACGCATTCCACATGTGGAGAGCTTGTTTACAACAGTATGTGGACGTTACACCAACCGTGGGCTCCACAGCTCTCCACCAAGGTCACCCCTGTGGAGAACTTGTTTCAAACAGTGTGGCACGGCCTTAAGCGGGAAAAAATAAATGCTTTTTCACAAATAGTCAACCATCAGTCTGTCAGAAAAAATAATTTATTAATTAAATAAAATTGCGATTCTCTCTCTCTCTGGTTTCAATCCTGGGATTGGTTTTCAGCAATTTCCTCTATTCTTCTCTTCCATTGTTCCATGTCTTGTGCGGTTCTTTTGAAATCTCCATATGATGAGCAGCGCACGTCCACCAACAGGTCCTCCAGGTACTCTCGGCGTGGGCGGCCCCTAGAGTTTGTCCCCTCGGCCATACCCTCCATTATAGCATGCAAGAGGCCTTCTTGTCGTATTACATGGCCGATCCATCTTGCACGCCTTTCGGACAAGGTCCTGAGCAGGTGCCTTCCTCCTTCGATTATTTGGAGAACCTCCTCATTTGTAATGTGGTCTTACACGCCCATCTTGCACGCCTTTCGGACAAGGTCCTGAGCAGGTGCCTTCCTCCTTCGATTCTTTGGATAACCTCCTCATTTGTAATGTGGTCTCTCCAGGGAATTCCTAATTGTCTTCTATAGGACCACATCTCAAAAGTCTCCGTTTATCTCTTTCGGATAGGCACCATGTCTCGCAGCCGCACATCAAGATACTCCATACATAGGTCTTGATGAGGAGTATTCTCAGTTTTAGGTCTATATTATTCGATTATATTATTTTCGACCTTTTATTAAATGCAAGCCTAGCCTGATGTATACCTCGCTCTTAGACCGACCATGTTATTTCGCTCCCGAGGTAGACAACGTAGTTCTTTAGTGGAACTCCTGACATCACTACTCTCATCTGATGTTGCGTTCGGCCTACAGTCAGCAGCTTAGTTTTGTCTTTATTTATCTTCATGTTGTAGTTATTTTGAAGAATGCTTTGCATAGTTGTTAAGGCCTCTTGCATTATGCGATTATGTCAAGATAAATTAGAAAATCTACTTTTTTCTTCACATAAAATTATTGATTTTTATTGTGATTAGTACATAAATCGCAGCCTGATATTAAAATGTGAAGAAAGTATATGTAAACAACGCAAACGGAGCAAGAAATAGAGAAAGATGAAGAAGACGATAATGGTCACGTAAGAAGTCGGACAAACCAAATCAAATCAGTTTATTTCATCAACAGACATTACAAAATTAATTTTTAAGGCATCGATAGAGAACAGGTAAAATAATATATTGTAGAGAGATGGTTCAACATTTGGAAGACAGGGTACTGGCCAAAATTAAGAGTATTTGACTTCTGAACGTACTTTCACTAATATGAAAGACGTCGATCTCCGAGCAGATTAATTGCTCTTCCCACCGGTGTCAGGTTAGTCCTGACGGCCGGTAGGTAAAACAATATATGCTGTCGCTCTCGGAGATATCTATCAGGGACAAAAAGCCGAACACCCTCCAGCACGGCTGAGTTCTCGAAATATCCCCTGAGTAATCTAAATAAATGGGAAATCAGGAAATAACAGTGTGGCGGTCCAATATTTCTGCCTTCCCCTTCGTGGTGGTTAGTTAGTTCATCTGCTCGGCGCTACATTCTCGGCCCTTCACTGGCTCCTACATGTTTTATCTGCTTCTTTATCCTTTTTCGCGATACATATATTACGACTTACTTAATTAAAATTGAATTTGTAGAAAAATCTTTGTGTCAATTCCTGAATCACTTGCGTTCGACTTTTACGTGACGTTTGGAGTATCCCTGCATTTAAATAATGTTATTGTTCATACAACATTATAAGGAGGTGTCCGCTTTTGTTTTTAAAAAATGTATATCCACTTAACTCATTAAAAAACGGGCTTTACCCATAGGGAACGTGTATTTTTTGTTCGTTTTTTTCCTTCTTCATATACTCCTAATTATAGGTTATTCCATACTTGAAAGCAAGCATATTCTATTAATACTGTTTAATTAGTTTGAATATATACAATAGACTAGCGGACCCGACAGACGTTGTTCTGGCTGGTTCAGCAAACGTTTTTTCCAAATTCGTATTTTCGATAAACTATATACTAAATGACATTTGACATCGAGTTTGAATTTTAAATCTACGCCACGCTACACCGCAAATGTGTGCGCATGCTTAAACACAGAATTCGAGATCAGCGCCATTTATGGTAAACAAACATAACTATTAATTATTATCAGAAGATTTTAACGGTCACCTACTAATTATAAATTTAAACCATCCAGGGACCTACTCAAACACACATAGAAAATATCATCAAAATCGGTCCAGCCGCTTAGGAGGAGTTCAACTACATACGCCCGTACGGAAGAATTATATATACGAGTATAAAGATTTGTATAGTCATTGCAGATGTGTGTATATTTTTCTATAAAAAATAAATCCGATGATAATCTCGGAGGGATGTAATCAGAAACATCTATAAACAAAATAAAAATCGAATTGGATAATCTATTGTTTTGACCTAGACTGACTATGATTCTTCAACAATATTAAATCTTTACATTTTGAAACACTGTTATTTTACGTATCACAATTTATTTTTATAAGATTGTAGCGACTGCTGTTTCGCGAACCTACAAAAACTGTTTTTTTTTTCACAAACGGCTAACCAATCACAAGCCTTTAAAGTTTGGGAAAAAAAAATTCTAAAATTATCTTCTTCTTCTTTTAATAGATCTGACGATCTGTGACACAGAAATCATGTCTCGTCGGATAATAAGATCCATCTGTCCTTCCATCTCTTAGGCGATCTTCAAGGTGAGCGGTGTCCGAAGGGGATTTCATAAGCAGCTGTATTTGCAAGTCTGTCACCATCCATTCGGGCTACATGGTCCCTCCAGTATCTTCTTCTGAATCTACTCCACTGAACGATATCCTCTATTTCGCAAGTTTTTCTTATGTCTAAAATTATACATCTAATAAATAGTTTTTCATATTCTACGTAAATTTCCGTGTCTTCCTGCGTAGTGCAAATACCCCGTTGTTAACACATAATGTACGAGAAATGTAAAAATACACGATTCTTTAAATTTAAACAGATTTCATTGTTACCATATAATAACAGTTACTGGCAATAGAAGGTTTTGAGGAAAGTTTTCAAACCAGGCTAGACTTGGACTTGGATCTTCTAGCTTACAGAGGTTCAACTCTAATGGCAATTCCTCTTACGTCTGTAGGAAACATTGTTGGAAATATGATTTGGTAGTTGTTTATATGGGGGCTAGATGTGTGGCCCTGGAGTGCTCCTCCGAAGAGGGTGAGGGAGGTAGGGACCAGACTAGTTTCAAGAGCTAGAAGTACTGTAACAATAGAACAATTATCTTAGTCTTAATTTACAGTAAATTTTCTAGCACAAACCCGCAAACAATGTATAATATTAAAATAATTTTCAATGTATTTCTGATCCCTCAAGTCTACAATAACGTCACGTGACAATAACATATTACGTAATTATTGTCTATGAAATTTGTTTTTTTCTGCTGCATCTCTTTGATAATAATTGCAGTGTTTAATTATTATAATTGCTAAAGTTGGATGGGCGTGCTTAATGCTAACATGTAGGTAATATACATAAATACTTTTAAATAAATACATCCTGGTTAAGTGCAATCATAACGTCATGACGTGATTTTAAAATAATATTTCAATCACGCTCAGTATTAACATTTTTTCTATGGTCTGGGTCCGATGTAAATAAAGATGTGTCGATGCAACGACTTTTAGGGAGAAAAAAAGCATGTTCGGGTTCCTACTCTTCTATAACTTGAGACAAGTCAGAATTAAAAATTTTCCAACGTAGCTACTAGATCTATGGTTATGTTAAATTTTCAAGGATGGTCTAAAATTTCAAATTTGGCTTCACTCCTGGACTCGGTTCCTAAGGACAGATAACAAATTGAAATCTGATTCTTAAAAATAAATGTGCATTATTTAACATAATATGAAAAGTAGAATATTGACAGTATACATGACGTCGTCCTATTTATCGATATTTCTATATATCTTATTTTTTTTATGTAAATTGACAGAAAACGGGCTATTTCATCGGTATCCAATATTTAATTTAGAGTTTGACATAATTATTTGAGAAACAATAAATTAAAATAAAATATCTTCCCCCTTGATACTAAATCATAGCCGTAATACGACATATTTTAAATATTATATGATAAAATAGTTTTAAATTACAATAGAAATATAAATATTTTCATTAAATCAAAGATTGGACATATTATAGATTTCAAGTGCCTACCTTTATGTATGGAAGTGAAGCTTAGAGCTGGCAAAAGAAGGATGAAAGTAGTATAAATTCCGTAGAAATGAGATCACTTAGAAGAATGTGCGGGAAAACGATGTATGATAGAATACCAAACAATGAAATAATAAAAAAAATGTAAGACAGACGATTGCATCCTAAGTAAAATTAAAAAAATGATCACTTAGATGTTTTTAAGATAAACAAATGATTTTTCTGGTTCATTTTAAATAATAATTAAATTAAGCGATGTTTTTTAACTACTTCCACTTTTGTCTTTATTTCGACAGCGGAAGTAGTAAAAAAAACACAAAAAAACATCGTTTTATTTAATTATTATCAGATGGTTTGGACACATGGATTTTTGGATGAGAGAAGAATGGTTGAAAAGTGTATACAAGCAGTGTGAATTTAAATAGAAGCCGAGGACGGGCGAGGAAAACATGGCAGGTCTAAATTAATCAATTACTAAAAGGCGGCCACATTTGAAGTCGGAAAAATCGACGAGTGTGCGCGTTAAGATGTATTAATGTAGAGGAATCTCGAGAGGTATGTCAGGACAGAGCAGTATGGCGGTCCATCCTCTCTGCCTACCCCTCCGGGGAAAAGGCGTGATGGTTAGTTAGTTAATTTAAAATTAAGTGAAATATCCTCACAGTTAAATTTTTTAATGACGTTTTTCGAAACTTATTGGTAGAAGTTTGTAAATAATGAAAAACTAGTTTTTTTTATTAGATATTCCTGTATAATATATTGCAAATTTTTTTAATTACACATGGTTTTATAGTTTCGATCAGTTTCAGCAGCTCAAATATATAAAATCAAATAGAATTAAACTAAACAAACAAACAAACCATTACGCAGTTTCTCCGCAGGGGAAGACAGAGAGAATGGACCGCCACACTACTCTATCTTGGCAAACCTCTCTAGATTCCTCCACATTCATACAACGAGTCATACAAGCACGTCGATTCCTCTGACTTCTAACATGACCAACCTTTAAAATTGGATTAATTTGGTCATGCAATGTTTTCCTCGGTCTGCCTCGACTCCGTACTCCATTTACATCATTGACGTATACTTTCTTAACCATTCTTTCTCCATCTATGCGTTCCATATGTTCGAACCATTGCAGCGATCCTTTCATAATTTCATTCATAATACCATCTTCCGCTCTACATTCCTTTCTTATATCAGCATTTGAGATTCTGTCGTATATCGTTCTACCACACATACGTCTTAGGGACCTCATCTCTACCGCATTTATTCTGGAATTAAACTATTAAATTAAAATATATATTATAAAGTAATTTTTAATTAAAAACTTTTTTTTCAGTATCCTCACATCACATACGAATAATTATAGTTATTCGGAAAGTGGGTTCATTTTTTTGCATCGCATTGCAAAATGTTTATTTGTATCTCGTCCAGACAATGGGCGCCACGATGCGGGCACTGGTTAAGCGGACATCTTGCGTTCCAGTTGAGATTTGGAGCATCATGTCGCCGATGTGTGAATGTGAAAGGCGAGAGTGGACGGCGGCAGCAACGGCACTCGCTCCACGCTGCGGGCCCGAGGAGACCGGGGCTAGCCGTCTTCAAGCAGAAATATGATTTAAATACATCTAATTTCTAATCTAAATAACTAACTAACCATCACACCGTCTCCCCCAAGGGGGTAGGCAGAAGTAATGGACTGCTACACTATTCTTTTCTGATATACTTATCTCCTTTCCTCATTCATCGTGTCATGCACGAACGTCGATATCCTTGATAGATTTCTCCGACAGCGACAGCACAGATTGTTTAACCTACCGGCCAATAGAACCAGTCTGCCTCTGGTGACACCGGTGGGTAGAGCAATTAGTCTGCTGAACGCGGTCTCCTCGGGGATCGACGTCTTTCGTATAAGTGATGGTACGTTCAGGGAACAAATACTCTTGACTCTAGAAAGTATCTTGTCTTCCTAATGTCGAACCATCTCTAATGCGTTCCTGGTACATGTTATGTTGTATTTTTATAATATTTTACCTGTACTCGACATTCAATATTTGATTTATTTGATCGTGTCACGTTTTTCTCGGTCTTCCTCTATTTCTTGTTCCGTTGACATCGTTAACCTATACTTTTTTTTACCATTATTACTTTATTCAATATTTCCACGTGTCCTTACTCCAATCCTTTAATTTTTTTGTTTATAACACTTTCGTTCGCACTGCATTCACTCCTTATATTTTCACTGGACACTCTATCATACACAGATTTTCCACACATTCGTCAAGATATTTAATTTCATGTACTGCTATTTTTTTTTTTTACTTGTGTCAAGATAGAAAAAGTGAAGACGTTTTGCCCCAGCCTCCCCTGATTATACTTATTGACGCGTTTCAAATGGTATTTTACAGTCATCGCTCATTATATAGTTTTTTTTTGGAACCAGAAGTAAAAGTTGCACATTCTACAAAAGAACTATCTCCATCATTGCACTCGCTACACGATGAATATTTTTTCGGTCAGCTTACAGCCAGTTTCATTTAACAAGTGAAATTATCGTTGAACCAATGGTACGTGTTTTAAAGATATTAAATTTCTAAACATATTAAACTCTAACAAACTAGATTTTATACAAAAGGGTTCTCTTATAAATTAAAACAATTCTTCAGGTTTTTTTTTACATTTACACAGTGTGTGTCATGCATACACGATGTTTTTCTCGGCTTTGGAAATATTAAATTTATTACATTTTGAATGTATACAAATACTTGTAGACGAATACTGGATTTTACCCATTGCGGGTTATAATTTTTAAGGATTAATTGTATCTCAATAGAGACGAAGATGGAATTGGAAACAGAATATGGTGGTCGAGGCGTTTACAGGACTTATTACTTATAGGACTTAACCTGTCATTGGTTGGGTAAAGCGCACGCTTTATGTAATACAACATTCCCTATTCCGCCCTTCTTACGACCACCATGTCTGACAATTTTTTGGAAGATGTATATATGCTACAATGTTGCACCACACTTCACATTATTTAGTTCAATCTACACTAGCGCCATCTATTAAGATTGGATTAAGCATTAAGCAGAAGATCTTTATTAAATTAAATTTATTTATTGAATTTATTGTTTTTTGAACAATGATGTGAAACTGCATATTAAATATTTAACTAAATAACTAACTAACCATCACGCCGTCTCCCCGAAGAGGTAGGCAGAAAGAACGGACACCCACAAATTTCAATCCTGATATATTTCTCTCGCTTCCTTAACATTCATACATCGTGTCATGCACGCGCGTCGATTTCGCTGACTCCTCGCGTGGCCGATATTCAATATTTGATTTATTTGATCGTGCCACGTTTTCCTCGGTCTTCCTCTATTTCTAGTTCCATTTACATCGTTAACATATATTTTTTTACCATTCTTTCCATGTGTCCAAACCATCTTAATGATCCTTTCATTATTTTGTTCATAACACCATCATTCACTTCTTTCTTAAGAAACAATAAATAGAATAAATATTTAAAAATTAATTCTAATGAAAAAGTATGTTTTCTAGAATTTTTTATATATTTTATAGGAACGACATGTTTCGCCTGTCTAAGGCATTATCAAATGACATTTGATAATGCCTTAGATAGGCGAAACATGTCTTCTAGAAAACAAACGTTTTCATTCGTATTTTTTTTAATTTATCGAATTTTTATTAAACTTATATATACTTTAATAATTTTATCACTATTCTTCTATGTCATAGTAAAACACCAACATAAATTTAAACTACGTACGAATATGGCTGATGAACAAAAATATTATTTATAGTTTCTTGAACACTATTTTAAAACTCCTTATAAAAATAATTACTACGAATGAAAGCGTACGTTTTCTAGAAGTTTTATTATATTTTATGGGAATGACGCATTTCTTCTTTATTAGCATAGCGTAACCAGTTATCCTCATTTATGTAAAGGCTCGGAAAAGATGTAATAAATTTCGTTCGTATCAGTTATGCGAATAATATTCCTAATGCCAGCGAAACCAAATTTTATTTATTTGTTTCTAAATATTCATAACTTTGTTATTAATAATGTTGTAAGGTTCGGATATGAACCTTTGTAATAATAAAGAATGGATAAGAAAGTATACGTTAACGACGTGAATGCAGTACAGAGTCGAGGTAAACGAAAAGAAGTGTGTCATTTTGTAAAATTAATTACACCCCTAGGAGGTACTAGGAAAAGCCTTGCCAAACAGTGCGGTGTTCAGTAGTTTCTTTAATCTAACGTCGGTAATGTGCAATCAAGCCAACCGGTTACTGAAATATTTTGTAAAACCGAATTAACGTGTTGAATTAGCTAGTATTGTGAAAGAGAAATTCGGGATGTTGTGTGAGGTGTTAATATACGTTTAATTGAATCCGTAGCTACTTCTATCAATGCAAACTATTATGTAAACGAAGTAATGTATAAAAAGTTAGCTAGAATTATTATTTGAATTATTATTGGAGTTCTAGTTACAACCCTTATGTATGGAGGTGAAGCATCTAACTTGCAGAAGAAGGATGAAAGCAGAATAAATGCAGTAGAAATGGGATTCCTTATATGTACATATGTGTGGTAAAACGATGTACGATTTCAAATGCTGATACCAGAAAGGAATGGAGAGTAGAATAAAATATTTTAAAATTTTTTTTGAAACATCAAACATTGCGATCTATTGTGGAGAGAACCCTTAGAGATAGGATACCCAATGAAGAAATTCGCAAATCCCTCAAAATTGAAAACACAGTAAGGTGAAGTAGGCAAAGAAGACGATTCTGGAAGGAACAACTCGAGAGAATGGATCCAGCAAGAATTCCTAAGATCGTGATACAGATCGTGATACTCCAGAAGGCCGTCGACCACCAGGACGACCACCTAAGAGTTGGAGAGAAGGCTAGTCGTCTTCATCACAGTAAAAAAAGTTGATAGCCTGCATAAACAGATCACAAAATCTACAACCCGAAGAAGAATAATAAGATTTGTTTTCTTTTTGTCTTTCTTCGTTAGCAAATGCCTTAGCAAAGCATAACATGTCAATCCCATAAAATATAATAAAACTTCTAGAAAACAGACGTTTTCATTCGTATTAATTAGAGACAGAAACCTACCCACCGCTTACCCTAAAATGTTACAGGACGCAGCAGCGCCCATTCGCCAGCTTCACTCATGACTTCTAGAAAACCGATGTTTTCATTCCTATTAATTATTTCATATGAAGTTTCACACCATTGTTCAAGAAAAAAACAATATAATGTGTCTTTATTTAATTGTATGTTTGTGAATATATATATCCATACAACAATCGCTGTACGTTACCCTAATAAATACAGATTATATTAATAACTTAATTATAAACTACCTTATTCTAAAGTACTTTCCCAGTTCAGAATTACGTAGGTTCATAGAATATTATTTAAAAAATGAAAGTGAACAGTCACTGTGTTATCGTATTAAATAGCCAGTCGTGTAAAAATAATTACCATACGCATGTACCTACGCAGATGCATATTTAAGCGTTTGTTTTTAGTTTATACTTCGATTCGAAGCTTTTTAAAAATATATTATAATTAAGTACTTTCTCGTTTTCTATATGGAGTAGCTACATAACTGATCTAAATTCATCTCTCTTAATATTTTTCCATAACATTGAAATGTATCGATCGATTTGAAAACCCAAATGCTGTAGCTCCATCAATGCAACTGGATGGGGAAGTGTTAAATAATTGTGACTCGTTTAAATACCTGGGCTCACAAATTCATAAAAAAACGAAGGTTGTGCAGCGAATGTTGATCACAGAATAGGAGTGAGGTGGCTGAAATTTAGATCTATGACAGGAGTATTATGTGACCCAAAATTGCCTGTAAAACTTAAAGGAAAAGTATACCAGACTATTGTCAGACCTGCAATTATGTACGGTCCGAGTGTTGGACATGGTACAGCGGCTTCACTGGGAAACGGCAGAAATGCGAATGCTTAGGTGGTCCGCTGGGGTATCACTGAAAGATAAAACGTTTACGCATTCGGGTTAGTCTGGGAGTTACGGATATAAATAGTAAGCTAGAAGAAAGGCAGATGAGATGGTACAGGCATAGAAAACGGAGACCACCAGACCACACAGTAAATAGAGCTCTGTGAATCTTCCTCGTCAACCATCCAGAGGAAGACCTAGGAACACATGGATGATTCAGTGCAATAGCGTCTTGCAGAGAAAAGGCTTGAGTGAGGGCGATACTCAGAACCGTGCGACAGCCTGAGATCGAGAAGAGCCGACCCCAACAGTCAATACAGACGACGAAGTGAAATGTATCGGTCAATTGTTCTTTACAAACGTGCAATTTGCACTGTTTTCTACTAGTATAGTTTCTATGAAGATGCAGGATTTGACTCTCTTTATTCCTCTTCTTCTTAAACTGGTTGGAGGCCGTTTGTGCAGTATTTGCTGCTTCTTGCGATGTGGTTTCCCAGCTGTCTTTCCATCTCCTGAGGGGTCTTCCACACATTTCTTCCCTCTGGTTTCCCATATAGGGCAAGGTGTGGTAATCTTTGTGAGTAATGAATATAATAATATAAATATTTAATAAAATTAAGGCAGGCAACAAAGTGAATGGTGTACCTAAAGTACATCGCAAACAAAATTCTATTCAAGAAAGTGAGGACGGGTGTGAACAATGGTGTTCTTGTACCGAGCCTTGTGTATGGAAGTGAACTATGAAACTTGCAAAATAAGGTTTGAAAGTGTAATAAATTCCGATTATTTTATGAATTAAAACAGTGTTTTTTCACTTTTTAGTTTAAGTAACTAAAAAGTGGAGAAAACCGTGTTTTAACCAACTAACCATCACGGATTACCAATGGATTACCACACTTTTCTTTCCTGACATATTTCTCTCGCATCCTCAACATTCATACATCGTGTAATGCACGCGCGTCGATTTCTCTGACTCCTCACATGGCCGACATTCAATATTTGATTTATTTGATCGTGCCACGTTTTCCTCGGTCTTCCTCTATTTCTGGTTCCATTTACATCGTTAACATATAATGTTTTTACCATTCTTTCTTTTCATATGTCCAAACCATCTTAATGATCCTTTCATTATTTTGTATGAACAGCGTTTTAATTGATAAAAAATTCATCATTATGAAATTCCACAGTGTTGACGCCTTAATTTTATCCAAAATAATAATAAATGTAGTAGAAATGAGATCTCTCAGTTAAGTCTGTATATGATGGAACTGAGGGAATTATGTCAAGAAACTGGCGGTCCATTATTTATGCTTACTCCTTCGGGGAGACGGCGTGATAGTTCGTTAGTTAGTTAATTAGGTGATTTCATGTTAGATAATTTTCTTATTAAATATATAATATTTTTTTTTTAATTGTATCTCAATAGAGACGAAGACGCAAACTGGAAACTGAATATGGATGATCAAGGTGTTTACAGGACTTATGACCTGTCATTGGTTGGGTTAAGCGCACGCTTTATGTAATTACAACATTCCCCATTCCACCATTGTTATTATGATCATGCATGATACATTTTTGGAAGTTGTATATATACTCCAAATCCATACCTATCTTCACGTGTCAGTTCCAGTCAGCCATCTATTAAATATATAATAGCTCAATTATTTAATCTTCATTACATAAACTATAACTAATTACAAATGTCATGCACTTGACTTGTCCTTTAATATAAATGTCTGTCATAATGTGGCGGTACTTTTTACTATTTAATACGGGTACTAAAATGGTTAATCATTATTATGTTAGTCACGATTTTGTTAGCGTTAAATTTGAACGCAGTGGCAAGCAAGAAACCTCACTTAAAAACACTGAATTTTTACACCGATTATATTTTATTATTCTACTAATAAAGTTTAATTATTACATAAAAAAAGTATTTAGTATTTTGGCGAATTAAAATGTTTCAATTGGTTGATTCAATCAATCTAATTTGAACTTCGAACTATGTATTAAACTTTATTTTTAAATTATACTAGCTAATGTATGCAAAAAGCAGTGAAGCATGCGTTTTAATCCTTCTTTCAATTATTTGTGTTTATTTTTAAAGTAAGATAAGCGCACATATACAAAGCATACCCATTTACATATCCAATATAAGCATAATTAATTGTGTTTTTTTAATAACAAACAACCGTGAACAACTCGTGTATAAGCCGTCATGTTATCTCACGTGGTATGTGGTATGCTATGCTGACGATGCAACGATACTGGCAGAAAGTGAAGACGATCTACAAAGAATGCTTTATAGGTTCCATCTTGCGTCTGAGACAGCCAACAATATCCAGACAGACAGTTTGCATCTTCTCAGACATCTGAGAAGATGCAAACTGGTTGTAGACGATAAACCCATGGAACAGGTCATGAAGTTCAGATATCTGGTTGTGGAGATATCTACAATAGTTGCAGCGATCTGTATAATGAAGTTAATAAAACAGACTGATAAAGCAGCAGTTATCTCCGGATGCCCGAGGGACACTGTCTGGGACAATAAGCATATGTTAAAGAACAGAAAGCAAAGTTAGAATTAATAAAACATGCATCAGACCCATAATGACTTCCGGAATCGAAGCAATAGCAGACAATGTCAAAACCAAACATATCTTAAGAGTAGTAATATTGCGACCTATTGTAGGAGAACCTTTAGAGATAGGATACACAAAGAAGAAATTCTCAAATCCTGCAAAATTGAAGACATAGTGAGATGGAGTAGGCAGAGAAGACGATTCTGGACGGACCACATCGAGATAATGGATCCAGCAAGAATTACTAAGATCGTGATGCACGAGACTCCAGGACGACCACCTAAGAGATGGAGAGAAGGCTAGTTGTCTGCATCACAGGAAGAAAGTTTTTATCCTGCATAAACAGATCGCAATATCTACAATCAGAA
The DNA here is from genome assembly GCA_022606425.2 of Lepidostoma basale. Taxonomy (NCBI): domain Eukaryota; kingdom Metazoa; phylum Arthropoda; class Insecta; order Trichoptera; family Lepidostomatidae; genus Lepidostoma; species Lepidostoma basale. Next base: position 174,415 of record JAHDVF020000118.1, on the reverse strand, counting down.
GATGAAAAAGTAGAGATAATCTCAACAACAAAAAAATTAACAACTTGTGATACCTTTGATAACATCATTTCAAAATTAAAACATAAATTAACATTTAATTATGTCACAGTACGTCTATGTTACTGCCTTAAAATATTATTTAAACCTGTAGGAAAAGTATGTTTTCGTAAATATTATATAATTAATGTTTGTCCTAGATAGATGCACTATGACAAATCCTACAAGTATCTTAAGTATAACGTAAATTTTGATACTAGATTACGTTATAAACATAAGATATTCCAAGTAATAATATTTTTACGACAAGTTATAATGTTTCAACACATTATTTAAGTATGTTTATACATGTACATTTAATTTTGCATTACATATAGGAAATTATTGACATTTGTTGGTTATAGCTTTTTTTATGTATCAATAAACTGTGTTTTGTAATAGTTATTTTAAACCCACCGTGAACTTTTAGAAACGATCATTGGGTTTATAGATATTTCATAAAACTTATTTAAACAGTTAATAAAGTTGTGTGAATTTTTTACAATTCATAGAAAATTACGTTTCCAACCCTTGCTGTGAACAATTCGTGTATAAATTAAATGAATTAATTACAAGATTTGTTTATGAATTAAAACACTCGACAACGTTTTTTACGCTAATACTACCGCCTTTTGTTTATTAATAGTAAATTGTATGAACTATTGTCTTGTTTTGCCTAATTTGTGAATTATTTTTTCATCACATAATGCTATTCTCTCGTTTTACCTGATTAGTTTAACTCTTCTTTATTATATACTATTAGGTCCTTACATATGAAATTGACGTTTTGTATGGGGGGAACATAAAGTTGATTTTTTTTAAATATAATATATTTATTTAATCAAAGTATGTACCATTGCTATCTATGCACTTTTGCCATCTCATAGGTAGTTCATCGATCCCTTTACTAAAAAAACCATTTGGACGGGAATCAATAAAGTCTTTGAAGTCGGTTTGGACTGCCCCATCGGAGTTGAATTTTTTCCCTTGCAAGAAGTTATCCAAATTTGAAAAAAAATAGTAATCTGTTGGGGCAAGGTCCGGAGAGTATGGTGGATGTCTTAGACATTCCAATTAAAGCTCTTCTAATTTGGTAGCCGTCTGTTGTGCAGTGTGTGGTCTAGCGTTATCATAAAGCAGCAGTGGCCTAGAGCGATTAACCAGCCTCGGTTGTTTAGCAGCTAGCTTTTCCATCATGGTTTGCAGTTGCTGACAATAGACATCTGCCGTAATCGTCTGGCCAGATTAATCGCAATGCAGGATAACGACATCATCGCGCTCACCGAAACATGGTTGAGCTCCGCTGTTCTGAGTTCTGAGCTGTTCGACAGGCGATATACAGTCTACAGGAGGGACAGGGGAACCGGGGCGCGCGGCGGCGGTGTGTGCCTAGCAGTGAGGCAGACGATGATTTCTTGTCGCATTTTGGATTTGGAGACCGAAGGCGAACATCTCTGGGTCAAGGTCACGAAGGACAACATTACAGTGTTTATTTGTGTAGCGTATTTTTATTGCACGGACGATAGTGCTATTAGATCTCAGTTTTATGAATATATGGATAGTAAATCAAATTTTTTAAAAGGAAAAAACATCATCATAATGGGAGATTTTAATCTTAATAACAAGCCGGATGAAGTTATTTTAGATTATAATTGTTTTTTAAATTCCAATGGTCTTGCGCAGACAAACTCAATAGTCAATAGTTTCAACAATATGTTGGACCTGGTGCTGTGTAATATGAATACCTGCGTTGTCACGCGCTGTGAGGAGCCCTTAGTACAGGAGGATCACCACCATCCTACTTTGTTTATTGTTGCTCGGTTATCAAAAACGAATCGAAAAAAGCGCACCAAGTGTTTCCGTGCTTCACAGCCCGTGTTAACGCGAGAGACTCGGCCTAACTATAATTATAGGTTAGCCAACTCTGAACTGTGTAAAAATATTTTGTACCATTTCGACTGGTCATTTTTGTATACGATACAGTCCGTAGATGAAGCCGTAAAATATTTTTATAATGTAATGTATGGTGTCTTTGACTTGTGCATTCCCGAAAGAAAACCTTCTGTGTCGAGTGGGGGCTACCCAACCTGGTTTAGCAGAAAAATTATCTCGACCTTAAAAAGCAAGGAGGTACTTCGCCGTCGATACCAGCGAAGTAATGATCAGTCTGACTACCTTCTGTATTCAAAGAAAAGGTCAGAACTGAAAAAGGATATCACAAGTGCAAAGGCAAAATACATAGAGGATGTCCAGAGTGGGATCAAGGGCGACATTGGGTGTTTTTGGGAATTTGTCAATTCTCAAAGAGCGGACGGGCGTTCGCATATTGCGCTTTCTGCAGGAGGTGTGAGTGTGGAGAGCCCGGATGCAGTCTCACAGATTTTCGCAGATTATTTCCAATCTGTATATAACCAGGAAGTCCCCAATTTGGACAATACTGGTCTTCAAAATGAAACACCCTGGAACATGGGTGATATCTCGCTAGGTACAGTGACAACAGAAGATGTGGCGTCCTGTATTCGAGACTTAAAGCCAAATAAGGCTCCAGGACCCGATGGTATTCCACCGAGTATAGTTATGGGGCTCTCATCTGCCATAACAGAGCCCTTATGCTATATTTATAATCGTGCAATACTATCGTCCACCTTCCCACAGCAATGGAAACTTACCCGAGTTAGTCCTATCTTCAAATCGGGGGACAAGACAGAGGTTAAAAATTATCGTCCGGTAGCTGTATTGTCCACGTTTCCTAAAATATTCGAAATGTTAATTTACCAAAACATTCACTCTCAGATCATGCCATTTCTCAAAGAAAGTCAACATGGCTTTCTTCCGAAAAAATCCACAGTAACAAATCTACTTTCTTTTTCGCACAATGTCGCAGTGGGACTAGATTGTAGAATTCAAACATATGTGATATACACTGATTTTGCCAAAGCATTCGATCGGGTGGATCACGATGTACTCTTAAGGAAGATGCATCATTTGGGTTTCAGCGTCCCACTGCTGAATCTCTGTGCGTCATACCTCAACTCAAGAAGTCAATATGTTAGAATTGGTGGATATAATTCTAAAGAGTTCCCCGCATTATCGGGTATTCCACAAGGATCGAACCTTGGACCATTGTTATTCCTAATCCTGATAAATGACATTCAAGACTGCATTCGGCACGGCACCTGTCTGCTCTTTGCAGATGATCTTAAGCTATTTTCGAGAATTCAGTCTATTGATGACTGCATAAAATTGCAGTCTGACATAGATGCGATAGAAAAATGGTCAATGGAAAATAAGCTGGAATTAAACATTAAAAAATGTGTTACAATGACATTTACGCGTTCTCCAAGACCAATTGATTTCATTTATACAATTAACAATCAGGCTCTGGAACGAGTTTCCACAATAAAGGATCTCGGTGTCGTATTTGATCCCAGGCTGACTTTTTCTGATCACGTGTTAATGTTGGCATCGACTGGCTATAAACTTCTGGGTTTTATCTTAAGAACTTGCAAACAGTTCCGAAATCCCGAAGCGATGACATCAATGTTTAACGGCATCGTTAGATCAAAATTAGAATACGCGAGTGGTGTATGGTCTCCATACCAGCACAAGTATGTGGAGGTATTAGAACAAATCCAGAAAAATTTTCTGAGATACCTCTACATGCGGATGAATGGGGTATATCCGAGGTTTATGCACCACAATGATCTATTGATTAACACAGAGTACCGCAGTCTCGAATCAAGAAGAAAGGGTACATTGAGGATCTTAGGATTTAAAATACTCCGTAACCTCATTGATAGCCCATACCTCTTAGAGTGTTATGGTCTCAATGCACCGGAAAGGTATGCTCGCGCTAGAAGACACGATCTGTTGTGCATACCGCATAGCAGGACAAATGTCTTGGCGCAGCATACAATGACTCGGGGTATGGTGCTCTTGAATGAGGTGTCAGTCGATGTGGACATTTTCCAAATGACCTATATGTCCTTTAAGGAACATATAGGTACATACCACAACTGTTAAATATTGTTTTATTTTATTTTAATTGTTTTATTTTAAAATGTATGTAAAATGCATGCAAAATTTATGTAAATTGTATACAGTAATAGGGTCATAAAAACCTGTTGTATACAAAAAAAAAAAAAAAAAGAAAGCTGTAGTGAACGACACCAGCACTAGTCCACCAAACGCTCACAAGTAACTTTTTTGGAGTCAATTTTCGCTTGGGGCATGGTTTGGCTGGTTTGGCAGGGTTCAGCCATTGCGATGAGCGCTTCCGATTATCAAACAGGATTCACTTTTCATCACAGGTAATGATTCGATTCAAAATCCCTTCATTATTGTGCCGGTTGAGTAATGCAACGCAGCAGTCAACGCGCGTTTGTTGATTTGCTTCACTCAATTCGTGACGTACCCACCTTTCAAGCTTTTTCACCTTCCCAATTTGCTTCAAGTGGATTAAAACAGTTTTATCACTAGCACCGCAGCCTGCAGCTAACTCGGACGTGGTTTGCGATGGATCCGCTTCCACAATAGCCTTCAATTCTTCATTATCAACTTTGGTCTCCGGCCGTCCACGGGGCTTGTTCTGCAGGTCGAAATTTCCAGAACGAAAACGTTGGAACCAAAAACGCACTGTGTTTTCTTATGCGGCACCGTTGCCATACACATCATTAATCCTTCGAGCCGTTTCTGCAGCACTGGTGCCACGGTAGAACTCTTACTCGTAAATAACGCTATATTTTAAGTTTTCCATTTTGTAAACTGAGTGACGCAAAGAAAACAAACAATTGAGGAAAAAACAAATGAATTATAATTTTTGAAACACAAATACTTGAGTAAATAGCTGTATAAATTTGAATTTGGAATTCCTAACCAAAGAGAAGATATTTGAGATCAAAGTTGCCAGTACGGCAAAACGCCAATTTCATATGTAAGGACCTAATATTTTTTGCCTTGTTTTACTTCATTTGTACTTTTCGTTATCTCACATTAATATCTTGTTTTACCTGACGGTTCTTTATACTGAGGCGGTACCAAATAGTTGAACTGCCAGTGTTAAGAACTTGGTGTGCACATCTAACTGAGCCATCCAATATGTTTTAATATACATATTTTTATTACTTAATACTATTATACATGAAATGCTTTGTTTGTGTACCGACAATAAATAAATAAAATATACTTTAACCGTAGATTAGTTTCACATTAAACAAAATGTGTTTTAAAACATTGCAAGTATGAATAGGTATATCCATGGTCGATTCAATCTAATTTGAACTTCGAACTCGAAATAACTTTTAATATTATTACTTTCTACTAACCCCTTTATGTTTGGTATATCTTGTGGGCATTTCATTAAAATTTTGCATATTCACATATTCGCCTTACAGGGGGTAAAATTTGATAATGCCTTAGCAAGGCGAAGGCGTTACATGTCATTCCGATAAAATTTAATGAAACTTTTTGAAAACGGACATTTTCATTGGTATTTTAACCTACCTTACACTAACATTTTAACCTCTGCTCTCTGAAATACGACTTCCCGACCATGTTGACTCAGTCATACGTTAACACGATGACGACATACTAGCAAATGTGTATACCCGACCTCTTCAAACTTGTCTCGGGTAAATAATACATCTTCTCATGATGCCGTCTCCAGACAGAGGTTGTCGATCCAGTTGACTTCTACAGTACATGAAATAACCGATGTCGGCAGACAAGCCCGACCCAACGGTGTTCATAGAAGCTACAGATGTTCTTTATTCTGATTTATTTTCTTCGATTTGTTCCTACGTGATTATACTCCAAATCTCGAATACATCGCCATCTCCAAAATACTTTATCTTAATTTTTTCATTAAAACTAATTATTAATTTAAATTTATCGAAATACGAGTATCATTCTCGTGCACACAATAATATGGTCCAGTCCAGATTTCGCGTTGATACAGTAGAACAGGGAAGATATAACAGCACAGTATCGATTTATTACATCAAGATAGCATACTAAGAAAACGTATTTTATATTATTGTTATTATTAGCAGGCAAAACACTGAAAGACCGCGTGAGTAACACCAGAATAAGAGAGATATGTGAGGTTGAGGATGTTATAAGATGGAGCAGACAGCGAAGAAGGGACTAGTACGGTCATGTTCAAAGAATGGACACCACCAGACTCGCCTATATTGCATTGCAAAACCAGCCTAATGGGACTCGTCCTCGTGGAAGACCTCCTAAAAGATGGAAAGACAGCTGGGAGTCTACCTCACAGGAGTAGGAACACTCTGGAGAACAGACCACATACAACAAGGAAGAAGAAGAAGAAGATTATTAATTAATTAAATTAACTTTACAATTACCTTTTTTTTCTTGAAAAACGTTTTAAAACTTAATAATAAATACTAATGAAAATGTCTATTTTCTATAATTTTCACTATGGGAACTTTGTATTTTATTTTATGGGACATTTGACTATGTCTTAGCAAGGCGAAACATGTAAATTTCATAAAGTATAATAAATCTAGATAAACTTAAGGCGGCGTTAACACTGTGACTATTCCATAATGACGATTTTTTTTATGTATTAAAACACATTTTTTTTCCACTTTTCAGTTAATTTTTCTCGACATGTTTCGAAGGCTTCATCATCGGGAGAACGATATAAACTGAGGGTAAACGATATAAACGAGGATAAACGATATGAGTTTAAGCCTTCGAAATATGCCGAGAAAAATAAACTCACTTCTTGGAAACAAAGGTTTTCATTTGTATTTAATATTTACACCATTACAGTGCAAATCAAATGGATATATAGACTAAAAGAAAAGAAAAATAAAACATTAAACAAATATGTAAGCAAATAGGATATTAATTTCCTTTATTCCCCCAAATGTAAAGCTCACAAATTTGCTACAGTTATCCGTTGTCTATCTAAAGAGATCCGTTGCTGATAAGACGATGATTTCAATGCAGGAGAGATTGGAAGGATTTCCGTGCGGCAATCTGGAGCATAAAATAAGATATGCTCCCCTGCTCTATTATAGCTGGAGGAAAGATATATTATATTTGATTTATTTAGAAGACAAATTACAATACAGGATTCAAATGTTTCCGTCCGACAATTGTGACATAAAATAAGAATGGTCCATTACTATGATGTAAATGTAGCGAACCTATAGATATAGTTCTTTCAGTATTACAGCCTGACATCGAGAAGAACCACCCCGACAGTCAATACAGACGATGAGTAGGGATAGCGCCAGGAAGAAGAAGAAAAAGAGTATTTCTGTATTATAAATACCCCCCGAATAACAATTTTTAAAGATATACTTTTTAGAAAGATCATACGATGCTTTTGAATAAAACAGAAGTTCAACAAACAAACAAACCATCACGCCGTTTCCCCGCAGGGGTAGGCAGAGAGAATGGACCGCCACACTACTCTATCCTGACAAAACTCTCTAGATTCCTCCACATTCATACAACGAGTCATACACGCACGTCGATTTCTCAGACTTCTAACATGACCAACCTTTAAAATTTGGTTAATTTGGTCATGCCATGTTTTCCTCAGTCTGCCTCGACTCCGTACTCCATTTTCATCATTAACGTATACTTTCTTAACCATTCTTTCTCCATCCACGCGTTTCTTAAGTCCGAACCATCGCAGCGATCCTTTCGTAATTTTGTTCATAATACCTTCTTCCGCTCTACATTCCTTTCTTAGAAGTTCAACGTTTAATAATATAAGTCTAGTCACAAGACACGCCGGACTTGTTTTATTATATTCTCGTAGTGATCTGTTTTTTGCGTCGTTTTGCTGGTTAACTATCGTTGCCAAATATTTGTGAGAGGACACTTGCTCCTAACAAGCATGTTAGATAAATACACAATACGAAACACTCCTATTTATCTAAGAATTGCGATTTTTCTCAGTGTTAATTAGCACTAGAGATGACTGTAAATTGGAAAAAACTATGTATTTGCTTAATAAAGGTGAATATATTTTGTAACAAGTTAAAATTCTAATATACCATGCTTATTTACCAAACAATACTTATATAATAGATACGCTTGAAAATGAAAATGAAGAAATTAACCTTAACACGAAAGAAAACGTTTTCTAGAAGTTTTATTATATTTTATAGGAATAACATGTTTCGCATTTCTAAGGCATTTTCAAATGTAGCGAAAAATCAAACGCGCAGCTGTTAATAATAATATACAGGAGTTAAACCCCAGAACGCAGGAAAGTATTACCTGGAATTAGTTAAATTTAAATAGAACTTCTAGAAAACAGACGTTTTCATTCGTATTGATTATTTAATAAAGAGTTTTAAAAGTTTTTTCTTAACATTTGATTGAGTTGTCGGTGTCTCGTTATTGTTTAAAAAAACTACCGTGAAGGGGTCTGCAATGATCTCCGAAACGTTGAAAAGGATACCATAATACACGGATATCTTCAAGATTACTACTTAAAAATACATTTGAAACAAATTTCTAAATCCTCCCAAAAAATTGGACATTTGATAATGCATTACATGGCGAAACTTGCCATTCCCATAAAATCTAATAAAACTTCTAGATAACAGACATTTTCTTTCCTATAAATTATTTTATATGGAGTTTAACATCGTTGTTCAAAAAATAATAAATTTGAATCTATATCATGAGATTATTTGTGCACACTAGCAATAGAAGACATTTTGTTCTACTACTGTTATGTTTTATATTAGAAGAATAGCTGTATCTGATTATACAAGGTCAAATTGAAGAAAAACAAAGGAAAAGATGAAAATCTTGGGTTGCAAGATAACCTTCAAGATTGGTTCAGTTACAGCACAACGTTAAAGATAGTCACGATGTTGGCTAACCTCCGATATGAGAGGAAGAAGGAAAATAAGAAGAATTGCATCTTCGTAAACTAACTAACTAACTAACCATCACGCTGTCTCCTCGAATGGGTAGGCAGAAATAATGGACTGCCACTCTTTTCTTTCCTGACATATTTTTCTCGCTTCCTCAACATTCATACATCGTGTCATGCACGCGCGTCGATTTCTCTGACTCCTCACGTGGCCGACATTCAATATTTGATTTATTTGATCGTGTCACGTTTTCCTCGGTCTTCCTCTATTTCTGGTTCCATTTACACGTTAACATATATATTTTTTACCATTCTTTTTTCATTCATTCTTTCCATATATCCAAACCATCTTAATGATCCTTTCATTATTTTGTTCACAACACCATCATTCGCACCGCATTCACTTCTTATATTTTCATTCGATCACTCTATCATACACATAGTATCTACACATTCGTCTAAGAGATCTCATTTCTTCTCGAATGTTGGACTTTTAATATTCATCATCAGATCATTTCGCATGCATACCTCATACATACTATTCACCAGGGCTCGTATTTCATGATCATTGTCTGCAAGTAGGACAGCGTCATCTGCATACAAGAGACAGTTTTCTGACACTCCGCTCATTTTGGCACCTACATCCAACCCTTTCAGCTCTTGCATACACTTGTTCATATATAGATTAACCACGGGGATATCTTCGTAGATCTTTAAAATAAAGTATTTCAGAATACGGTACAAACACATATGTATTTAGATAACAGTTCTATCTACTCACTCGGGAGAAGTGAGAGCGACATCAAAGAGTGAATATTTTTGAATATGCATTTCTTACACCTACTTAGAATACTTCGCAATCTTTTCTGCCGCTGTGTGACCAAGTAATTTTCATTCTCAGTCGTCCGACTATTAGAAAGCAGTTTTCGTTGGGACAATAATTTCATATTTGAAGACCTTTTTAGCAGCTCAATCTCGTTAATAAATATTTTTAGTATACTAGAAAGTTTTTTTATTCCCGAATGTATATTAATACACGTGCATAAATATGTATTTGTAATTTTTCATATGTGTATGTAAAAGCTGAAATTTGAATTAGTTATTGAAGCGTTCTCAACCGACTAACATCTCGAATATACGCACATCTTTCTAGTTTTATTAATTCGACCTCAAAGATCAAAGATCTCTAAAATACCACAATGCCTCAAGACTAAAGTCTTCAACCAGTGGGTCTTGCCAGTCATGACGTACGGATCCGAGACGTGGACACTGACGAAAGGTCCAGTCTATAGATTCTACAGATATTCTATAGAAAGTCTACAGATTCAAGGTCGCCCAATGCGCCATGGAAAGAGCCATGCTTGGAATAACATTGAGGGACAGATTTAGAAACGAATTTATTCGTCAACAAACCAAGGTGACTGAGGTGGCTCTGGGGATGGGCGGGCTAAAGTGGCGATGGGCTGGCCATATCTGTCGGAGAACCGACGGCCGATGGGGGAGACGGGTCCTGGAGTGGAGACCGCGTACACGAATCCGCAGAGTTGGACGTCCCTCTGCCCGCTGGACCGACGATCTGAAGAGGATTGCTGGACCTGGATGGATGGGAGCGGCAATGGATAGGGGGCGGTGGCGTGCTTTGGGAGAGGCCTACATTCAGCAGTGGATGACAAACGGCTGATGATGATGATGACCTCAAAGATAAATAATAAGGAAAATGTTTTGCAGGTATGAAGGGATGAGTTCACACTTACCCATTTCTTCAGACTTATTAGGGAATTCGAACTTGAAATAATTTTGATATATACACTGATATGAAATTATTTATTTATTTTATTTCGAAGATTTTCAACCTTCGCCACCCAGTGAAAACATGTGTTTACATTTCTTTTAACTTGCATTTATCTTCAACTATTGTATTGTCGTCAGGTGCAACGATTGTTGCTATCATTGACATCTCCATTGTTATAAATATCAATACAATGAATTACTTAAAAAACAAAACACGTCTTGACCTGAAAACATGTATGAATAAAATACTAAATAATATGGTTTACTGTGGGTCTAGAAGGTGTTGGGCAATGCTTACACGCCGAAGTATTTTAGAAATATTTGAATAGTCATTGTTAACGAATATTAGGTTGAGTATCTTCACTTTCTTATTCATAATACATATTCAAATGTCATCTTGTCTAGCGCACACTCTCCTCTGTTTCTTCTGTGATCGTTATTCCGACATTTTATCTGCTCGTCATGATGCTTTTCCTTCATCTGTTCATAGCTTGCGTCTAGCGCAATGAACACCATCTTTACGAGCCGTTTTGATTTCAATTTACAGGGTTCTTAATAATAACTTAAGATGTCATACCCTCTTCCCGAATGGTGGTGAGAAGTCCTAGAAAGATGGTGCAATTTGAATAACGCTATCAAGAATCCTTCTTGTGTCTAAACCACAGCCATTTACATTAGAATTCGGGGGTCCTTAATTTGTATTTGTTTATTATTTTAACTGTTCAATTATAAAACGCTGTTTTTATGGTATCACAATTATTTTTCGCGACAGCTGTTTCGTCAACCTGTGTTGAAATCATCAAGTGTTATATTTTTAAATTATTTTTAATTATGTTAAAAAAACAACGTTTTATAATTTATCAGTTAATAATGTTGAAGTATCGTAGTGTTTCGGCCAAAACAATGAACTATTTTTTTACTAATAGCTAACAGTTTAATTTTCTATTCATTTTCTATTCACAATATAATATCTAAATCATAGATAAAACATTTATCTTTAAACCTCTAAAAATGTGTGTGTTATTAATTGATAGTATGTATATAAAAACAACAACAAACCATCACGCCGTTTCCACGAAAAGATCAGCAGAAATAACGGTCACACCTCTCTAAATTCCTCTACATTTATACACCGAATATATTGTACATCCACGCCGATTCTTCCGACTTTAAAATTTTATTAATTTAGTCATGCTATAATTTCCTCGATCTTTCTCGCCACTTTAATCTATTCACATCGTTAACGTAACCTTCCTAACCATTATGTCTTCATCCATGCATCCCATAAGTCCAAACCAACGCAGTGATCCTTCAATTTTTTTTATTATACATATTGTTATATTTTCTTCGGCTCTACATTCCTTCTCATTTGAAATTCTGTCATACATATTTTGATCGTCTAAATGATCTTATCTCTACCGCGTTTATTTTATTTAGGTAAATATTTTTAAAATTATTATAATTGATATACCTAATTTATGGTTTTATCTTGGATTTGTCTGTCTCCAAAGCCAGTCTTCTTATGTTACACAGGCAGCCAGCTGATGCTTCTTGGAGATGCTCGTCTGTGGAGCCGACAGTTTCCAGTAGAAACTTCACCACTCCAGCCTAAAAGAATTAAAAAAACAATATCCAATAACTGAAGGATAGAGTGTTGTAAAACAAATTAAAACAATAAAATATAATCATTGACATCTTCCGAAATTTAAAAATCAAAATGCTGTCTCGCTTAACCGCTAATTGTTTAACGCAAAATATATGCAAATCTGTAAGAATTTCATAGTTTCAAATTTCGAATAGTGTTCTTGTACCGATCCTTATGTATGAAAGTGAATTATAGAACTGGCAAAAGATGAATAAAAGTATAATGAATGCGGTAGAAATGGGATCTCTGTGGTAAATTTATACATGATAGTTTCCATTGTAAAAATGAAAAGTGAATGGAAGCGTTCTGAACAAAAAAATAAGGAGTTTAATAAGTTGGTTTGGACACATGGAAATAATGAATCAATAAAGAATGATAAAGAAAGTATATAGTAAGAACGTAAATTTCCACGGTTATCATATACAGAAATATTTTTCGGGGTGAAACACGGTTTCACCCCGAAAAATATTTCTGAAGAAAGTATATGTTGTAGATGTGAACTTACCAATAAATCGAGAAAGGGAAAGGAAAAATAAATTACCCTGAAGTAGTAGACTACAACGATCTCCGAAACGTCGATCGAAGCGGATATCAAGAGACACAAATACGCAAGATCCCGGAGAATATAATTCTACCAACAACGATAGCAAACCATCACAACGTTTCCCCTGAAGGATAGGCTGAGAGAATGGAGCGTCACACCATTCTATCTTGACACATGGCTTTAGCTTCCTCCACATTCATACAGTGTGTCATACACGAACGTCGATCTTCCGACTTCTAACATGGCCAAACATTCAAATTTAAATGATTTGATCATGCCATGTTTTCCTCAGTCAATCTCGACTCCGTACTCCATTCACATCTTTAACGAATATTTTCTAACTATAATACTATTTCTTTATCCATGCGTTTTATATGTCCGAACTAACACAGTGATCATTTCATAATATTGTTAAAAAATACTTTAATCTATTATACATTCATTTCTGATATCAGCATTTGAATGTCTATCGTACATCATTTTAGACGCACACGTCTAAGGGATCTCATATTTACCGTATTTATTATGATATCAATCTTCTGACAGTTCCATACTTGCCTTCCATACATAACGATAGGGACCCGGTAGGGACCAGAACTTATATAATTCAAACAATAATTCTAGCAACCTTGTAAGTTTCTCGTTTACATAATATTTTGCATTGATGGGAATTAAACAATTAAACGTATATTAACACCTCACACAACATCCCGAATTTCTCTTTCACAATACTAATTAATTCAACACGTTAATTCGGTTACAAATTATTTCAGTAACCGGTTGGCTCAATTGCACATTACTGAAGTTAGATTAAAGAAACTACTGAACACCGCACTGTTCGGCAAGTCTTTTCCTAGTGCCCCCTAGCGGTAATTGATTATACAAAACAATACACTTTCGAAATATTTAATTATCAGATAAATAAAATGAATTACTAGAGACTGTTATATTGCAAAATGAACAACTGTAAAATTCTAATCATCTATTATTTTATAGTAAGATTCCCCAATGTCTGGAACACAAAATGTATGATCAATGCGTGCTTCCAGTACTGACATATGGAGCAGAAACGCTAAACCTCACCAAGTCGACAATAAGGAGACTCCGTGTAGCACAGAGGAAACACGAAAGAGCCACGCTACACGTAAAACTCTCAGACCGGATAAGAAATACTGAAATATGTGAAGGTCGGGAGTAACAGATGTCGTCGCAAGGGTAGCGAAGCTTAAATGGTCATTTGCGTGACATGTTGCCAGATTGGTAGACGATAGAGGGACCAGAAGGGTGGTGGAGTGGAGACCCCGCGAAGACAAAAGAAACAGAGGGAGACCCCCCACACGATGGTCCGATGACATTAGAAGAATTGCTGGCGATTGGATGCAAAGGCACAAGACAGGGATACATGGAGAAGTATGGGGGAGGCCTATGTCCAGCAGTGGACGACAACGGCTGTCTAAGTAAGTAATTATCTAAGATATAATTATTACGAATAAAAACATCCGTTTTCTACAAGTTTTATTACAGTTTATGGGAATTACACGTATCGCCTCTATAGGCATTATCAAATTTTATTTAAATCAACTTACATTTGATAATGACTTAAAAAGGCGAAACATGTTATTCCTACAAACTATAATGTAATTCTAGAAAACAGACGTTTTCATTCGTATTAATTATTTAATATGGAGTTTTACATCATTGTTCAAGAAACAATACACTCGTATTGCTCATAGACATTTGTACGCATAATGGCAAGTAGTTCAAAAAATCATCATCGCCTTTCCATCGTATGCGAAGTGGTCCGTCCTTTACGGATATGGACCCTCATGTGACTATAAAGTCCAATCCTAAACTCATTCACTTATGAGCATCTGGAGCAGGGGAAATGTTGATAGTGGAACCGCCACCGTCTCGCGATGGTATTTCCTTTCGTCTCTGCCTCTTCTCTTCGGCGTCATCTCCGCGCTGTGCTTTGAAGTCTTCAGACTTCGTTCAAAAAATATTTGTCTATCGAAAAAAAAAATGCATGAAGTATTTTTATCTTCTTCTTCTGATTGTAGGATATCTTAATCTGTTTATGCAGGATATCAACTTTCTTTATGTGATGAAGACGACCAGTCTTCTCTCCACCTCTTTGGTGGTCGTCCTGGTGGTCGACGGCCCTCTGGAGTCTCGTGCATCACGATCTTAGGAATTCTTGTTGGATCTATTCTCTCGATGTGGTTCGATTCTGTAGGTCATTATGGGTCTGATGTATAACGTCACGGATTAGAACCAGATTCTTGATAATACTTTCGCTTTCTATTTAGTAAAATATTGTTCAAACACCACAATTTGGTTACTGAGATATCTATGAAGTGCAAAAATAATAACCAAACATATTTAAAAAAAAACAAACTCAGGTTACATAGTTTGTCTATTAGATAACCCATTGTATTGGCGGAAACACTTTGATATTTCAACATTATTAACCATTTAATTAAAACACTTTGATATAATATCAAAATTGGTTTAATTTCTATGAAATTGTCGCGACGACTGTTTCGCTAATTAATGTTATCATCGTCAGGTGTTACAATTAACTAAAAAGTTTTGAACAGGGAAACAGCTGTCGCGACAATTTCTTAGAAATTAAATCAATTGTGATATTATATAAGTGTTTTAATTAAACAGTTAATAGTTTGATTATATTACAAATATATAAAAAAATTAAAATCAATCACATTAAATATGTTTTCAACCAGACGTTTTCATTCGTATTAATTAAAACATAAAAACATATTGTATTCTTCATTTCTCTATTATTCTTTCTAAATGAATTTATTTATTACCTTTTAAAATATGCATTTTCTTAATATTGTATTTTTCTTATGAAAATATTTCAAGAACAAATCTAATACCGGTTTTACATCTGACAGAATCTGGCATCGTAAATTAAACTGGCCCCAGCCTATTCGCTTATATTTCAAGTTCGACGTGTTACTAAAAAACATACTGGTCGAATTATTACCACATTATTATACTTGGGCGATGATTCATTTGTCGATATAGTACTATAAACCATAGTGCAAATACACACGATTCTACGATGACCTTGGAGCCAAATCGTTAATGGCTATTCGCTAATCGGATGTGTCTTGCAATAGCAAGTAGATGCTAGCACACCCATTGAGATGAATGTATCTTGTCTCGCGTTTGATGTCAATGAAACAAAACACATCAACTATTTTATTTTTTAAGTGTACAATTTGAAAGTGCAATGCCAATTACTTAATAAGAAAGAATATCTCTTTAACTTTCTCTTGCTTCTTTCGGAAGCAAGGTGTTTCACAGAGAAAACATGAAAGAGCCATGCTACATATAAAATACCGGATAAAAAACACTTAGATACGTAGAAGGTCAAGAGTAACGGATATCCTCGAAAGGGTGATAAAGCTCTGATGGTCATTTGCGAGATATGTTGCCAGACTGGGAGCCCAAAAAATGGAACAGAACAGTAGTGGAATGGAGATCTCGTGATCATAGAAGAAGCAGAAGGAGACTAAATAAGGAAAATTGCTGGTGACTGGATAAAGAAAACCCAAGATAAGTGTGTGGATAAGTAAAGGGAAGGCCTATTTTCAGCAGTGGACGAAATCGACTGTATAAGTACAAAATTTTTTTTTTTTACTGTACCGTTCATCATGCAACGTGATTTCAATATCCAATACATTTTCATACATGTGGGTTTTATTTACTTAAGGGGTTAGGGGAAGTCAGGGGTAAGAAAAAAAAGTTATTTAGTCAGTAATTTAAATTAATTTATAAAACCAACAATACAGACTTATTATAATATGTTTTAACTTGATTTGATCCAAATTTTAAAAATAAAAATAAACTATATATGAAGTTATCGCCATATTTGTTGGACCCTGTTCCATAATGCGATGACCATTACAACTTCTTACGGGTTCATCTTAAATCATTCAAATAAAATTAAAATAAAATAATAGTTAATCTAGTGCCCGATCTAATGTTTTTTTAAACTTTTATTTTTTATAAACAATTAACTGTTGCATTTTTTCTTGAAAATCAGAGAAAAAAATAATTATGAAAATACTTGTTTTTTCATATCTCTGACTACCCCTAACCCCTTAAACAGCCGTTGTCGTCCACTGCTGGACATAAGCCTTCCCCATACTTCTCCACATATTCCTGTCTTGTGCCTTTCGCATCCAATCGCAATGGGTTTTATTGTTCATTTTCTAATGACATAATAATAAAATGTGTTTTAATACCCACAAATCGTATACACATTTTTTAATCTCATTACATTTTGGTGATTATTTTATTCTAGAAAAAAAAAAAAAAATTCGTTCATTTAAATTTTCATAATTTTATATTACTTTTCATGGTTGACATATTCCACCTTGCTTTGGCATTATCCACAAAATGACGAAACATGTCATCCGTAAAAAAATATTATCATACTCTACAAAAATAATTATTGTAATATTTAAATTTTTTAATTTGACCAAACAATGTTGTTTGACTGTGGTCATTATAAACGTAATGCTACAAATACGAGTAGGTATGGTGTTTGCCGTGTACTTGCGCAAGGTTACAGAGAATCCAAGATGGAAGGTCAAAAACCATTATAAATTCAAGACATGGAGAATTCTGATCATTCGTTACATCTTAGTTACAAATTCAATCTCTCCCATTGGTGGGGCCATCATATTTTTTTATGTGAGTTTGGAACGCGCGATGGTTATATTCGTCATGTATAAAATAACAAATTATCAACTAGAACAGCGATTCCAACGTAGGAAATACTTCAGTTTATTTATTTATTCACTCAAACGATATTACAAACATATTAATAGTTTAAGGCATCTATTTGAGAAAGAGTAAAGTACCAGGAACGCATGAGAGATGGTTCTACTTTAGGAAGACAAGCAGTTAAGAGAATTAACTCTAAACTCTAAAGTTAAGAGTTTTTGTCTTCTGAATGCACTTTCACTAATATGAAAGACATCGATATCCCAAGTAATCTTGTTCAGCATACTTATTGCTCTTCCCACCGGCATCATTAGAGGCAGGTTGGTTCTTGCGGCCGGCAGAAAGAACAATCTATGCTGGCGCCGTCGGAGATATCTGTGGGGAACAAAAAGACCGTCACCCTCCAACACGGCTAAGTTCTCAAAATATCATCCGACTAATCTAAAGAAATGCGTTATGAGAAACCCGTCTCTTCGAAGCTGCAGAGAATTGGACCCCAACAATCCCAAAAGAAATTCTGTGGGATAGAGCTAAGGATAGCTACCATACTCCTTCATGTAGAGATACCTCAGATTTTTTTCTGAACCCTCTCCAGCATAAGGGAATATCTCGCCTCGTGCGGACTCCATAACACAGAACCACTTTCAACTCTACTCCGAAACAACGAATTGTATAGTACTCTGAGCACATTGGGATCTCTGAAAACTCTTCCGGTCCGAATGATGAAGCCCAACATGTTCAGCGCAATACCACAAATTGCCCATTGGCCATCCACCAGTGGGATTCGATTGAAGTCGCTTAGGTGATGATAAATAGTATTTTTTGGCGATTTTTTATATTTATTTCGGTTAATAAGCGTACTTTGACCACTTATTTATTTTAACTGAACGAAAAAGTCCGTTTTTAAAATGAAACGTTCAATATGTGTCATTTTTTCATTAGTTTCGATTATTTCATTGATTGAGAAAACAAAATGCGTATTTTACCTTCTTAACTACATTGGGCGATTAAAAAAATCTAACACCTTATAGAAGACCATATTCATATTTTTTCGTGTCCTGTCATTCTTCCGTGGTGTACAGGACCTCGAGGATCCAACCATATGATTTCATCACACGTCTGATGCCCAACGCCATTAAATGAGGCATGCAGCCTTAACCTCGTCCTGCAGTGTTCTTCTCCAGGTGCCTTTAGGTCTGCCTCGCTTCCTCTTTCCACCCACAGGGGACCTTATGGGGGTAATAAAGCAAAAATATTGGAAACATCTGGACCAGACAATAACACATACCGGTTAAGTATGTTTATTTTATTTTATATCTTCTTCTCTTTTTAATTCTTGACGGCCTTCGTGGCAGAGTGGTAAGAGCTCTGATTTCCAAGCCGAAGGTCCTGGGTTCGATTCCCGGCGATGGCAGTGTGATTGTCACGCTGTCTTTGGTCTGGTGTAGAATTCACGTGACAATAAAATGGCGATAGATTGGCTACCTATCACATGTCACAAGAATCAATATAATAGCTAAAAAATAAAAATTGTATACAGTAATTGGGTCCAAACGACCTATTGTGTACATAAAAAAAAAATCTGAAGATCTGTGATAATGAGGTCCAGCTGCCCTTCCATCTTTAGGCGATCTTCCAGATGGGCATTGTCCGGAGGGGATTTCATAAGCGGCTGTGTATGCGAGTCTGTCACTATTCATTCGGGCTACATGGTCCCTCCAGTATCTTCTTCTGGATCTACTCCACTGAACGATATCCTCTATTTCGCAAGATTTTTATTATGTCTGCGGCGTGGACATTCTCGGAGAGTTTTTCCAGTAATTGATTTTAGGACCTTCATCTCAGATGTTCTTAGTTAGACCCTTGGTTCGCACAGCATCGGCCCGCGTCTCTACAGCGTACGTCATGAGTCGCACGCATGTCTTATAAATTCCTTGCTGTCGATACGCGTGTGCTTGTTCTTCCAGACCAGATTCTTCAGACATCTTGACAAGGTCACTATGACTGGAGATCTCTACTCCCAAATATCTGAAACTCATTACTTGCTCTACCAGTATATCATCAACATATATTTTATTGTATGTGTTTTAATTTAAAATTATGGCTATAAAGAACTTCCATCGAGATATGTAATAAATTTTACAACACAAAAAAATCGTATATCGTGTGTCACTGCTATTGGTTTTGGATTATGAGTGATTCTATAATTTCGAATTATTATAAAAATAATTACAAAACGAGCACTTCAGGGAATGGTCAATGATTCACACCACACAAACGATAAGTACCGATTTCGAAATCGTTATTTTATCTATGTTTTTATTATTATTATTTCTAAATAATATCTGTTGGTACTAACATCAATTTAAATAAATTAAAGTTTTTATCTTGAATTAACTTTATGAATTATAAATGTCTGATTATGTTTACTGCTATTTTTTATATTTTATAGAAATATTGTATTCATTATTAAATATTATTGGCGACTTTTTAAAGGTTATTTGACCTTCACAAAATATTTTACAAGCCAATAACAAAATAATTTAAAACTGATATTTACAACTGTTCAAAATAGTACAAAAACACGAAAATGAATGACCTACTTTGAAATAATGAAATTTAATTTAAAATAAACCAAATCAGTTTATTATCTCAAATGACATTTCAAACATATTTATGGTTATTTATTGTTACTTGATGTTAAACTCTATATTAAATAATTAAATATCTCTTTTTTAGAAATTGGGTTATATTTTATGTCTACGTCAAAAACTCAATGTCAAATGTCATTTAATTTATAGTTTATCGAAAATACGAATATCGAAAAAACGTTTGCTTAACCAGTCAAAAGCAGGCAAGCCAACGTTCGGGCAGAATAACGTTTGTCGGGTCCGCTAGTTTTAATATAAATTTGTTATTATAATTACGTTATTTTAATGTAGCCAACTGATTTCTTGCTGGGTATGCTGGACTACCAATCGTTGGAAATTAGACGAACTATCCATTTGGGTCTTCATTCTTTTTTTTCAATTGATCCGTGGTCGAATACATAACTCTGATATTTTGAATGACTTGACTTTGTTTGTCCCCGACAATTATCTGCGACAAAGGCAACATAGATTATTTCACCTGCCACTGTGTAGAACCAATCTACCTAAGGTAATGCTTGTGGGCAGGGAAATAATTCTTCTAAACCGCATTTCTTCGGATGTGGACATCTTTCACGAAAGTGAAGCAACCCTCAGAAAGCATCTATCTCTTATATAATGTATAAAATTTATATTTGCTTCTCTTGTTCGTCTTATTGTTTCTTTTTACTTAATCGTTCTTAAATTTTTAATTATCTTGTGTTTTCTTGTGTTTATGTTTATTTTAATTTCACAATTGTATTATCTTTGTGTTTAAAATAGTTTTTTTTGTATTCTATAGTCATAAGCGATTTGGTAATGTACTGTGATGTTTAAGATTTTTTTTAAATAAATTTAAATTGAAATTAATGTTTTGCATAGGCATAGTTGTATTGATAGGCGAATATGTTTGTATGTGTTTGTTAACTTATATTGTATAATTATTATTGGCCGTAGTGAATGTAATAAAATTAACAACCCTGGACCATTGAGATGTTATGATGCGCCTTATACTTGATTACCTTGCCGTTGGCATGGAAATATTACATCATATTTTTTTAATCGAATTATTAGTATGCTTTCTTTGTCTTGTCATTTCTCGAAGCCTATTCCTGGGATATATATGTTTACTTTATTTGCCGCTTTTCTTATACTCTTTCAGAGCACGGTCTCTCCACGTGGTCTCTCCAGTAATGCATTCTCACTCTTCCCTATCGCGCAACTTCTTTGACATCTCAAATCATTCTTATTTTAGAATTTCTCACCCTGTCGCGGCAATCCGAATGAATCCTCCGATCCATTGCGGGAAGGACACTTCGTTCCCACAATGGATCGGAGAGTCCACATTTCTGTGGAGATTTTTTTGTTCTAGTGGTGTCAGCCCATCGCACACTGGGGCCGATCCAGGAATTGTGCGAATAAACCCCTTTTTTAAAAATAATATTAGGTCACAAATAATTCCTGGAATTGATAGTTAAATATACCTGGCATACAGCTCAGTACTCTAAAGTCATGGTGCAAGTCAACTTTTATCCCTGTTCCAGTCGAAACTTGTCCGTCATAGGCGAAGCTTTTGCCGTCTGCGATTTCAATACGAAAAGTCACCTTGTGTTCATGGCAAATACTTTATAGTGCTTCCAAATTTTGTTATTCTTTCAATATGGCATTATCACCCACATGTTGGTACATATTTTTTTTGAAAATATCTTTGATATATTCTGAATTGTAATATTTTAAAGGGGTATTTACATTACTGGGGAAAAAATTTGCTTTTTTTTAGTTTATTGATTTTATATGTAAAGTTTTAGTCGATATCAGTTCATATCATGTCTGTAGTTTTGGGCTTATTTGCTTACGTTTTCATTGTTCTTAAGGAAATATAAAAAACATTTTGCGCATATTTGCGCTTTTTCACTTAAAGGTCACTTTTGTCCAGGATGTGGAAACATAGTAAAAAAGAAAGCATTTATGAGTTATTTTAAATTAATTTCAATTATTATTTTTTCTTTCAGGATCAGGTACAACTAATATTTTCATAAGTAGACGTACCTTATTTGATCAAATGAGACAATCTGGCTACGTTAAATTGGCTGATCAAGTATCATGTTTGAAGGAATTTGTCGAAATACGTACTAAATGTCCAAAAGACCAATTACCAAGCCTTCATAAAACAATTTCATTTTTCGTGTCTGATTTTAAGAAGAAGTGGCAAAAGGCTATCAGAAAAGAGAACAGATTTTTGGTTTTTAATAATGACTGCCTAGATACTTCAATAGGTTTTCATAACTTTTCTATTGTTTTAAGTAAAAAAGTGGGTCGCCCTCAAACAAATTTTGAAGAATCTTGTGATAGAGCTAAACGCCAAAAGACTAAATCTTTGAGATCAAAGCACTCTCCTAAGGAATGAACATTCGCAGTACAGGTGACTTTGCGAGCTGCTGGTCAAGTGGATGCATCCAAAGTTTTGAACAACTTTACCCACAGCTGCCTCATACAAAAATGCATACAAGAAAATTAACATCTCTAAAAGGTTAGCAGCTTACAGAAAAATAAGCTCTTTTGATGTTTATTGAAGTAAAACTCATCAAACATCAATACAATATAATTCGAGAAAATGACAAATTCCTATTTCCATCTTGCAAAAAAATACAACAGGCGAAAAGCATATGTTACCCACCAAAGGAAAGCATTGCAGTCACAGATACTTTTGCTGAGATTAAATTGCAAATTTTACTTGATTATACTGCCACTCGTCTTTTGGAAGCTCATAAAGAAATTTTAGAAGTTCAGAAATCAGAAAATAAAAAAAATATAACCTTAATATGCAAATGGGGCTTCGACGGATCTGCACAGTCAGAATACAAACAGAAGTTTAGTAGCAATCCAAATTCTAAGGATAATAATATTTTTATATCG
The DNA here is from genome assembly GCA_022606425.2 of Lepidostoma basale. Lineage (NCBI taxonomy): Eukaryota > Metazoa > Arthropoda > Insecta > Trichoptera > Lepidostomatidae > Lepidostoma > Lepidostoma basale. The sequence continues at coordinate 151,223 of JAHDVF020000118.1, read as the reverse complement.
TCTTTAGTACATTTAAGATTGATATTGGACAATTTAGAATTACAAAATAAAATATTATAGTTTTTTGGCAAAATGAAAGACACGATACTGTAGACCCATAAACTCTTTGCGGGAAAATATGCGTGGTACCCGATGCCTCCAACTGTTCACAAAGTTTTGATTCACGGCCCAGAAATAATAAAGCATTCTTTATTACCTATAGGCCAGCTAAGTGAAGAGGCCCAAGAAGCAAGAAACAAAGAGTTCAAAAGATACAGAGAATGCTTCTCGCGAAAAATGTCACGTATAAAAACTAATGAAGATGTATTAAATTTACTTTTAATATCTTCGGACCCTCTTATTAGCAGCTTGCGAGAAGTATCTGTAAAGAAAGATGTAAATTTTGAAAAGGATACTTTGGATCTATTGGCTCCACCTAATATTATAACGTCCGACGTTTCCACGCAATCCACGATCAGTGAAAACGAAGCCGAAAATTCTTCAGAAAGTGAATAAAATTTTAAAAAATCCTGTTTTTCTTATTAAAATTACTTTATAACAATTTATTTACATTGTTTTATTTATTTCATATTTAAAAGACCACAAAAATAATTTATTCCGACAATTCTTAATTCGGCTCCAGTGTGCATCGTATCAATTATACATGCCATTATAGATTATAATTGTGAAGATTAATCCGGATCGTATCCAGAATTGAACCCACGTCTTTACATATAGAATTAAGCGTTCCGAATATCTCAAATTGATTTCCACTTAAGTCTCCGAGCAGAATTCGAATATTGTGTCGATCGGTTTTCGACAATCGTCATATGCGGATCTATCGTTCGGTGGTTTTTCAAACAATGTGAGCATTTGCCGATAATTTTTAATGTACTCGTATTCTAGCAATTATTTGAAAATGTGAACATCTTTGACTTCAACGGTAGTTAATTGAAGCAATATCGCAACATTTTTTTAAAATTTTATAATTCTCATTGCAAAGATGGCAGTACACAATGGAGTTCTAGTGCCAACCCTCATGTATGGAAGTGAAGCTTGGAGCTGGCAAAAGAAGGATGAAAGCAGGATAAACGCCGTAGAAATGAGATCACTAAGAAGAATGTGCGGGAAAACGTTGTATGATAGAATACCGAACGATGAAATAAGAAAGAAATGTAAGGCAGATGACTGCATCATGAATAAAATTAAAAAAGGATCCCTGAGATGGTTTGGACATATGGAACGAATGGATGAGAGTAGAATGGTTAAAAAGTTGTACACAAGCAGCATGAGTGGGAAAAGAAGCCAAGGACGACCGAGGAAAACATGGCATGACCAAATTAATCAATTACTAAAAGGCGGCCACATTTGAAGTCGGAATAATCGACGTGCGTGCATGGTACGATGTATGAATGTAGAGGTATGCCCGAGAGGTATGCCAGGACAGGGCATTGTGGCGATCCATCCTCTCTGCCTACCCCTCCGGGGAAATGGCGTGATGGTTAGTTAGTCTCATTGTGACATGTGTAATGATTACACATCACCGTTGCGAAATGCCATTTTTATCAAAGTAGAGTAAAGTTAAGATATGTTATAGAACAGTTTCCTACCCACCTGGTGCATGGTGAGGCAGTTGATCGGATGGAAGGAGAGATGGTAGAGTGCCAGGGCCGTAGCGCGGTGCACGGCGCCCTCCCTGGAGGTGAGGTAGCCCACCAGAGGCTCGATGGCGCCCAGCCTGCCGAACTCCTGCCGGTTGTCTCCCCAGTCGCAGCAGTATGCCACTGCCTCGGCTAACCCCCGCCTCAGGTTGTCGTCGGTAGTATTCACTGGCAAATACCATCTTTTTTGTTGTATTATTTCTTGAATGATGACCTTAAACTTACTCGTACAATATTAATGAGGAAAACTGTTTTCTTGAAGTTTTATTATATCTTACGGAAATGACCTTAGTAAGGTGAAATATGCCTTTCCTATAATACAGAAGGAAACTTCTAGGCAACATAATTTACTATGATGTAATTTGAATATCGACCGTCATTACTCTTTTATTCACCTTATATGGTCAATATATTTGTGAATATCATACTATATTATTGTCATTATCAATATCATACTCTCATGCGTTTCTGGTATTATAATGTATTTATAATATTTTACCTATACTAAAACGATGCCTTAAACGTGAATATTGTTTGTAATGTCTATTGAGATAATAAACTGATTTGATTTGTTTATTGTTTCCTGAACAGTGATGTAAAACTCCATATTAAATAATTAATACGAATGAAAACGTCCGTTTTCTAGAAGTTTTAATATATTTTATGGGAATGACATGTTTCGCCCTTCTAAGGCCTTATCAAATGTGTCATAATGCCTTAGATAGTTAGAATGTTTCAATCCTGGGATTGGTTTGCAGCAATTTCTTCTATTCTTCTCTTCCATTCTTCCCTATCTTGTGCGGCTCTTTTGAAATCTGCATATGATGAGCAGCACACGTCCACCAACAGGTCCTCCAGGTACTCTCGGCGTGGGCGTCCCCTAGAGTTTGTCCCCTCGGTCATACCCTCCATTATGGCATGCAAGAGACCTTCTTGACGTATTACATGGCAGATCCATCTTGCACGCCTTTCGGACAAGGTCCTGAGCAGGTGCCTTCCTCCTTCGATTATTTGAAGAACCTCCTCATTCGTGATGTTGTCTCTCCATGAAATTCCTAATAGTCTTCTATAGGACCATATCTCAAAAGCCTCTAGTCTCTGTTTATCTCTTTCAGATAGGCACCATGTCTCGCAGCCGTACATCAAGACACTCCATACATAGGTCTTGATGAGGAGTATTCTCAGTTTTAGGTCTATATTATTTGACTCTATTATTTTCGACCTTTTATTAAATGCAAGCCTAGCCTGATGTATACGGCTGTCGACCTCGCTCTTAGACCGACCGTCCCATGTTATTTTGCTCCCGAGGTAGACAAACTACTTGGTGTTCTTTAGTGGAACTCCTGACATCACTACTCTCATCTGATGTTGCGTTCGGCCTACAGTCAGCAGCTTTGTTTTGTCTTTATTTATCTTCATGTTGTAGCTATCTTGAAGAATGCCTTGCAAAGTTGCTAAGGCCTCCTGCAGTTCCTCCTCACTTTCAGCAACCATAGCAATATCGTCAGCAAACCTTATCATGTCTATCTTTTGCCCGTGTATCCTTACACCTTCTCTGTGACTCTATATTATTTGATTATATTATTAATGTCATTATTATTAATGTCACGACTTGATTATTGTAATGGAATTTATGCAAACATTCCAAAACAACAAATAAACAAACTTCAATCTGCGTTCAATGCAGCAGCAAGGCTCATTAAAGGCATTCCAAAAAAGTCTCATATAACACAACATCTCAAAGAACTTCACTGGCTTAAAAGTCCAGAAAGAATCCAGTATAAACTCTGCCGGACAGTCTTCAAAGCGCTACATGGAATGGCACCAAGTTATATATCTGAACTCTGTATAACGGACAGCCTAAATTCAAGGAAATCCACACTTCGCTCGGCGAACTCCTCAGCAATAGAAAGATTAGTTGAGCCGAAGCGTTGCCCCAGTACAAATTTCGGGGATCGAGCGTTCGCGGTAGCCGGTCCATCAGCTTGGAACAATCTCCCTTCACACCTTAGATGCATAAATGATCCGACAGATTTCAGATCTAAATTGAAAACCCATCTTTTTCATATTTCATACCCAAGTTAAACATTTATACTTTGTTCTACTATACTTTTAAACCGATCGCTTTTTAAGCGGTCACATTTAGATTTTTAGATTTAAAACACGTCTTAATGCGCCCTTGAGGTGATTGCATCACAAAAACGGCGCTTTAAAAGTTAGCATATTATTATTATTATTAATGCCTTAGAAGGGCGAAATATGTCATTCCCATAAAATATAATAAAACTTCTAGAATACTGACGTTTTCATTCGTATTAATGATTTGATTTGATTTGAATATTATTGATCGTGTAAAGGACGCTTTAGACAAATCAGGATTCAGATCAGCGGGTTTCAAGGGCCTATTAGCAAAGAGGGCAAGTGAATTATAGGCAAAGGGAGTTTGATTTGTTACTGTTAGTGAAGTGTGTGCTGCTTATTAGATATTGTAAGAGTGGTGCAGTGAAAGGAACAGGAGAAGCGCAGTGCTGTTTATGCGCACGATAATGCCCGATGAAACTTTTTCCCGATTTCTGAACGCGTTGCGTGCGTCCGGCGGCACTCGGCCGGCTGCGGGCGAGCGGAACGGCCAATAATTACCGCGCAACCTCCACACCACTTTCTAAATGACACTTTGCTCACAACGCAGACAGCTTTTTGGTCTCCGCCGATACACTTCGTATTCTTTTTATTCATTATACGAAAGTGACAGCTACTTGATAACTGATTTGTTGATAGATGTGACGGAACGACAAAATGGCCGCTCGCGTTTCGAACATTACGCAATAACTTTCAACGGACTTGTTTTACCATTATTCTGTGCATTAAAAATGATCTGTAATAAAATAAAAACGTTCAAAATAGAATTTTTTGAAAAGGCATTTTGATTCTTGTGAATACGTTTATTATAACATTCTTTCAAACCAATAAAATACATTGCATATTCTACCTACATGTTTTCATATATTTCCTGCAATTAACGATAATATAGATTAGATAATATAGAAATCGACGCGCGTGCATGACACGATGTATGAATGTTTAGGAAGCGAGAGAAATATGTCAGGAAAGAAAAGTGTGGCAGTCCATTCTTTCTGCCTACCACTTCGGGGAGACGGCGTGATGGTTAGTTAGTTAGTTAGTTAATATAGATAATATAAATTAAAAGTGTGACAGTCCATTCTTTCTGCCTACCCTTTCGGGGAGACGGCGTGATGGTTAGTTAGTTAGTTAGTTAGATTAAATATATAAAAAAGTATTTTCCTCCATAAATTGTTAATAAAATCAGAGATTTAAATATGAGAGGCAACACCAGAACTAGATACGACTATGAACTTAGTAAAATAATCCTAGTACTGACAGGTATACGACAAGGAGACAGCCTAAGCCCATTTCTGTTCAATCTGATAATGGACGAACTTATAGAGATCCAATCCAATCGCTACAACTGGGATATAGGATGGGAGAGCAAATTGTTAATGTGGTATGTTAACCTAATCTAATTAGTTTCATTCGCCCCGAAGGGTTGCTCCAACCCTTTGTTTAAAATCACTTTCATTAAGATGGAACACATCGATGTTATTAAAGCACTTATTGTACATGTCGCATGTCCGGTACACCGCCGCATTCTGAGCGTATAATACACACAAATAAAACATCTACAACACAAAGTATGGCGAACATAGAAGAAGTTTATTTTTTGTTTTGTTTTTACAATTTGCTCGCTATAGCCTTGTGTATATTGCGCAATCTCTGCAAAATGGCGGGTTAGGTGTGAAATTAATTGTGTTCGTTGGGCAGGCACTCACCCAAGGCGGCCAACTTGGCCACCACGCCGTGGTCGGAGATGACGGCGAGGTTGTCCCGGTCGCGCGCGATGGTGGCGAGCGCCGCGCACACGGCAGCCAGCACTCCCGTGTCCGTCGAGCGCAGCAATGACACGATCAGCTCCAAAGCCCCCACGAAACTGCGCACCAAGATCCCGGAATCCTAGACACAATTAATTATTATTTGTTGAAAAGCTATTTGCATCGTTACAACGCGAGCCAAATCGACGTAAAAAATGTAGAAAATAACATCAAAGAAAATATACATAAAACCATGTGAATAGATATATGATAGTCCATTGTTTTGGCCGAAACACTATGGGCTTGGACTTGGATCTTTTGGCTTTCAGAAGTTCAGCGCTAAGGCTGTTATTCCTCTTACGTCTGTAGGAAACATTGTTGGTGTTTTATGCGGGGGCTAGATGTGTGGCCCGGAGTGCTCCTCCGAAGAGGGCGAGAGAGGATTAAGGGTTTATTCTAAAGTCCTACGTTATTCTTGGTCAACGAATGGAAGACCGGTTAGGGTTAGCATTATAGAGTATGTTGATTTGAAAAAATACTGTGAGTTACTGTTAAAATTTAAAACACTTTTAATATCACAATTTCTTTTTATTCATTGTGAGTGTCGCGACAGCTGTTTCGCCAACCGATGTCGGCATCATCGAGTGTTACAATAAGTTTATTTCAACACCTGAATAGGTGTACTCTAGTACCAGCACTCTAAATTACTGCGAACCATTGCACACTGGAGCCGAATTAAGAATTTTTGGAATAAATTATTTTTGTGGTCTTTTAAATATGAAATAAATAAAACAATGTAAATAAATTGTCATAAAGTAATTTTAAAAAGAAAAACAGGATTTTTTAATTTTTTATTCACTCTCTGAAGAATTTTCGGCTTCGTTTTCACTGATCGTGGATTGCGTGGAAACGTCGGACGTTATAATATTAGGTGGAGCCAATAGATCTAAAGTATCCTTTTCAAAATTTACATCTTTCTTTACAGATACTTCTCGCAAGCTGCTAATAAGAGGGTCCGAAGATATTAAAATTAAATTTAATACATCTTCATTAGTTTTTATACGTGACATTTTTCGCGAGAAGAATTCTCTGTATCTTTTGAACTCTTTGTTTCTTGCTTCTTGGGCCTCTTCACTTAGCTGGCCTATAGGTAATAAAGCATGCTTTTTTATTTCTGGGCCGTGAATTAAAACTTTGTGAATAGTTGGAGGCATCGGGTACCACGCATATTTTCCCGCAAAGAGTTTATGGGTCTACAGTATCGTGTCTTTCATTTTGACAAAAAACTATTTTATTTTGTAATATTTAATTGTCCGATATCAATCTTAAATGTACTTAAGACGATATAAAAATATTATTATCCTTAGAATTTGGATCGCTACTAAACTTCTGTTTGTATTCTGACTGTGCAGATCCGTCGAAGCACCATTTGCATATTAAGGTTATATTTTTTATATTTTCTGATTTCTGAACTTCTAAAATTTCTTTATGAGCTTCCAAAAGACGAGTGGCAGTATGATCAAGTAAAATTTGCAATTTAATCTCAGCAAAAGTATCTGTGACTGCAATGCTTTCCTTTGGTGGATAACATTCGCTTTTCGCCTGTTGTATTTTTTTGCAAGATGGAAATAGAAATTTGTCATGTTCTCGAATTAAATTGTATTGATGTTTGGTGAGTTTTACTTCAATAAACATCAAAAGAGCTTCTTTTTCTGTAAGCTGCTAACCTTTTAGAGATGTTAATTTTCTTGTATGCATTTTTGTATGAGGCAGCTGTGGATAAAGTTGTCGTAACTTCCTTCAAAACTTTGGAGGCATCCACTTGACCAGCAGCTCGCAAAGTCACCTGTACTGCAAATGTTCATTCCTTAGGAGAGTGCTTTGATCTCAAAGATTTAGTCTTTTGGCGTTTAGCTCTATCACAAGATTCTTCAAAATTTGTTTGAGGGCGACCCACTTTTTTACTTAAAACAATAGAAAAGTTATGAAAACCTATTGAAGTATTTAGGCAGTCATTATTAAAAACCAAATATCTGTTCTCTTTTTTTGATAGCCTTTTGCCACTTCTTCTTAAAATCAGACACAAAAAATGAAATTGTTTTATGAAGGCTTGGTAATTGGTCTTTTAGACATTTAGTACGTATTTCGACAAATTCCTTCAAACATGATACTTGATCAGCCAATTTAACGTAGCCAGATTGTCTCATTTGATCAAATAAGGTACGTCTACTTATAAAAATATTAGTTATACCTGATCCTGAAAGAAAAAATAATAATTGAAATTAATTTAAAATAACTCATAAATGCCTTCTTTTTTATTATGTTTCCACATCCTGGACAAAAGTGACCTTTAAGTGAAAAAGCGCAAATATGCGCAAAATGTTTTTTATATTTCCTTAAGAACAATGAATACGTAAGCAAATAAGCCCAAAATTGCAGACATGATATGAACTGATATCAACTAAAACTTTACATATAAAATCAATAAACTAAAAAAAAGCAAATATTTTCCCCAGTAATGTAAATACCCCTTTAAAATATTACAATTCAGAATATATCAAAAATATTTTCAAAAAAAATATGTACCAACATGTGGGTGATAATGCCATATTGAAATAATAACAAAATTTGGAAGCACTATAAAGTATTTGCCATGAATACAAGGTGACTTTTCGTATTGAAATCGCAGACGGCAAAAGCTTCGCCTATGACGGATAAGTTTCGACTGGAACAGGGATAAAAGTTGACTTGCACCATGACTTTAGAGTACTGAGCTGTATGCCAGGTATATTTAACTATCAATTCCAGGAATTATTTGTGACCTAATGTTATTTTAAAAAAAGGGGTTTATTCGCACAATTCCTGGATCGGCCCCAGTGTGCATTGCTTCATATAGCCGACGAATCATCATGATCTATTCCCACTTGTGGATTGAAGTAATCCCAAGATGAATTCGATATTTTTATACATAGAAAGGTATCCACCGCTTACCCGAGGCTGTTATAGGGCGCAGCGCCGCCCTTCCGTCTCTCTCGCTTGTTCACTTCCTATGCCCGTCCACCGTCCATCCGAGACTAACATTAACAGTTATTTCATTTAAGCAAATCAAAGGGGACAGCAGGCCACATTTAAAAGCTAGTCTATATTTCCCCTTCTATGCGCAGAACAAATATAATACAATCACATAATATATAACTACAAACAAACAAACCATCACGCCGTTTCCCCTCAGAGGTAGGCAGAGAGAATGGACCGCCACCCTACTCTATCCTGGCAAACCTCTCTAGTTTCCTCCACATTCATTAAACGAGTCATACACGCATGTCGATTCCTCCGACTTCTAATATGACCAACCTTTAAAATTTGATTAATTTGGTCATGGCATATTTTCCTCGGTCTGCCTCGACTCCGTACTCCATTCACATCATTATCGTATACTTTCTTAACCATTCTTTCTCCATCTATGCGTTCCATATGTCCGAACGATCGCAGCGATTCTTTCATTATTTTGTACATAATAAAACAATATAATCATTATAACTGCAATATCCGTACACCTAAGATCATCATCATGGGCAAAGTGGAGGAAAAGCGACTTCAAGGACGACCACAAAGCTGTTGGTCCGATCAAATCAGGGAACTGACTGGTCTCTCATTAGTTGCAGCCTGGAGACTGACGGGTGACATGAGCGCATGGCGTGCCATGGTCAATAGTTTACAGGATGGACACGACTCTCGATCACGAGGAATAAAGTCCTTATACCTTGGCATTTTCGACGCAGGGACAAAGGGCCCGGCAGGCCGCGGCCTGGACGCGCGGGGAGTCGTTCTTCAGCAGCGACCAGATGAGGCGCACGCCGTCCAGCTCCTCCAGCTGCTCCATGCACCCCGAGTCCCGCGCGCACTCCGTCAGCACCAGGCACACGTTCTGTAGCAGCGGCTGGTGGCTGCTGTTCAGGTGGTTCACTAGGAACGGATTAAACAATTAATTTTTCATCATTTCTGCATGGAACTGGCTCAAGAAGTATAAATCTAGAATAAATGCATTAGAAATGATATCTCTTAGACGAATGTGCCCTGCAGAACGAGGTTAAGGCAACAGACCTCACTTGGGATGATGCTAGGGATCAAGCATGCGATAGAGTCGGGTGGAGAAGGCTCCTTGAGGCCCTATGCACCACGGAGGTGTGACAGGACAAAAAGAAGAAGAAGAAGACGAATGTGTGAAAATCTGTGTATGATTGAATGCAGTGAACGAAGTGAATTTGGTGCAAATGAAAGTGTTATGAACAAAATAATGAAAGGATCATTTAGATAGTTTGGACACATGGAAAGAATTAATAGAGAAAAAATGATAAAAAAAAAATATATGTTAACGATGCAAATGTAACTAGAAATAGAGGGAGACCGAGAAAAACGTGGCACGATCAAATAAATCAAATATTGAATATGTCGGCCACGTGAGAAGTCGGAGAAATCGACATGCGTGCATGACACCATGTGTGGATGTTGAGGAAGCAAGAAAATTATATCAGGAAAGAAAAGTGTGGCAGTCCATTCTTTCTGCCTACCCCTAAGGGGAGACGGCGTGATGGTTAGTTAGTTAACTAGTTATTTTCATCATTACTTTTAAATACAATTTTAAAAAATCTGTTAAAGTTCAATGCATATATTTGAGAACAGGTATACCAAAAACGCATGAGAGATGGTTCGATTTTAGGTAGACAAGATATTCTCTAAACTCAATAGTATTTGTCTTCTGTGCGTACTTTCACTAATATGAAAGACGTCGATAAAATATGAGGAGCCAATGTTCAACAGACTGATTGCTCTTCTCATCGGTGGCGGTGTCACCAGAGGCAGGCTACTTCTGGCAGACGGTAGGTAAAACAATCTATGCTGTCGGAGATGTCTATCAGAAACAAAAAGACCAACACCCTCCAGCACGGCCGAGTATATCTACGATGATGGAGTACTTAGGTCACGTCACTTTTATTGTGTGCCATGTAAGGCAGGTCAGATTCAGTGGCCGCGAATGCGAAAATCTGTGGTGGCAATGGAAAAACGTGTTTTTTTTATTATAACGATATATCATTGCCTGGCATAGAAATTAAATTACTTAATCTTTGTGTTATGCGAAACGCAATAAATTCATTTATTGTTTCTCGAACAACGATGTAAAACTCCATATTAAATAATCAATACTAATGAAAACGTCTGTTTTCTAGAAATTTGTGGGATTGACGTGTTTCGACTTGCTAAGGCATTATCACATATTTTGATTTAGAGGAATTATCAAAAAACATGGCGAAACATGCCATTCCATTAAAATATAATAAAACTTATAGAAAACATACGTTTTTCATTGTCAATAAATTATAATAAGATAGAAATATCTGGCAAGACACTACGAGAGAATAAGGTACTCAAGGATAAGTGACATATGCGAGGTCGAGGATGTCGTTAGGTGGGGAAGGCTAAGGAGAAGATGCTGATATGGACACGTGAGGAGAATGGATCCACCCAGACTCCCCCTCATTGTTTTTCACGGTCATCCCCAAGGTAGACGACCCTCAGGCAGACCACACAAGAGATGGATCGACGATTGGGAGTCGAACTCACAGGAGGCCAATTCCACTTAAGAAACAGGCCACAAGGTCTACACTAAGAAGAAGAAGAATCAAATCAAATCAAATCAGTTTATTTCACCAATAGACATTACAAAATTAATTTTTAAGGCATCTATTGAGAACAGGTAAAATAATATATTGTGTATAGTACCTATACAGCCAGAAATGCATGAGAGATGGTTCAACATTACGAAGACAGGATACTCTTCAGAATTGCCTTCTGAACGTACTTTCACCAATATGAAAGACGTCGATCTCCGAAGAGACCGCGTTCAGCAGATTAAAACAATATATACTGTCGCTGTCAGAGATATCTATCAGGGACAAATAGCCGAACACCCTCCAGCACGGCCGAGTTCTCGAAATATCCCCTGAGTAGTCTAAAGAAATGGGTTATGAGATGCCTATCTCTTCGAAGCTGTAGAGAGTTGGCCCCAAGCATTCCCAAAAGAAATGCTGTGGAATAGAGCCACGGATAACAACCATACTCCCTCATGTAGAGATACCTCAGATTTTTTTCTGAACCCTCTCCAGCATAACGGAATATCTCGCCTCGTGAGGACTCCATATCACAGAACCACTTTCGAATCTGCTCCGAACCAATGCGTTGTATAGGACATGAAGAATGAATTCACCTAGAAGTGGTATTCCTTCGGAGTTCCTTAGGGTTTCTCTCCCGATCCGGGTCTTGGCCGCCTCTGCCAGCGCCCCCGCCGCGTTGGTCAGCACCTCGTCGCACTCGTGGTCCAGCAGGGCTATCACCTCGGCGGCCGCGTCCCCCGTGACGAGCGGCGGCCCGCCCGCCCAGCATCGCCAGAGGGCGCCGGCCAGGGCGGACAGGAGCGGCCGCCGGGAGCGCGCCCCCGCCAGCGCGGCCACCAGCGGCTCCACGCCCCCCGCACTCCTCACGGCCTCGCGCGTGCCCGGGTCCGAGGCGCACTTGTATATAGCTTGGCTGCAGTACATCTAATGGAAACAACTCATCATAAGAAACCAACTGATCATCGCACCGTCTCCCTGACCTAACCTAACCTAACCTAACCTTCACACTCGACAACAGCTCTCTATTGGCTCTGGCTCTATGTAGTATGTCTGCTTTACATAATTAATAGTTATCAAATCAGTTTATTTTCTCAAAAGATATTACAAACAACAATTATAATTTAACGATATCAAAAGAACCGCTCAGATGTAAACTGATCATCGAAAACACACCTATTGAGCAAGTCATGCGATTCACTTACCTAGGCATAGAGATCGGTATCTACAATGACCTATATGACGAGGTGCGAGCACAGACCAACAAAGCGACAGAGGAACAGATACATGCTGACCGAAAGTAAAATCAAGATAGACAAGGCATGCGTTCGCCGCATCATAACGTATGGAATAGAGGTCAGAGCCGATACCAATAGAACTAAGAACCTTCTTAGAGTAGCAGAAATGCGAACCCTACGCTCCATCGCAGACAAAACTCTCAGAGATTGGATCAGAAATGAAAGGTCTGTCTGTGGTGTTGAAGACATAGTGAGATGGGGAAGAAGCAGAAGGCGATTTTGGAGAGACCACGTGGACCGCACGGAGAATACAATTGTAATGTCTTTTGAAAGTCGTTTGAGCAAATACAAGAATTGCAAAAATTGTTAAAGATGGAAACCCAAGCAGCAAGAGATTACCAGGAAGGCCGCCAAAGAGATGGATGGACATCATCATTCCAGGACAGCCCAACGTCACAAACAGGTCATACGACCTAAACTAAGAGGAAGAAAATGAAGAAGAATTATAATTTAAGGCATTTATTGAGAACAGGTATAAGTTTAATATATTATATAATACCAGGAACGCATGAGAGATGCTTCGACATTAGGAATACAAGAATTACTGACCCTATCGGTCCACGGTATACGGAGCATTCTGCGATGTATCCACATCTCAAACGCCTCCAACCGGTCCATTACATTCTCTATCAGAGTTCAAGTTTCGCAGCCATATAGTAGAACAGACCATATATAACATTTGATCATTCTCTCACCTTATCTATTGTTATAAGCGACAGATGTTGCGTGTTTAACATTGAATAAGTATAATTTGTTGCAAATGATGGGCTAGTTCTGAGGTAAATTGCTCCACTATAGATTGGACCCGCTTGAATCCATAAGAAAGCATGAGAACATAATACTAATCTAATGTCACATAAAAACGAACTCATCAATGGAAGAATATTTAAGAATTAATTGTATCTCAATAGAGACGAAGATGTAAATTATTTGGAAACAGAATATGGTGGTCGAGGCGTTTACAGGACTTATGACCTGTCATTGGTTGGGTTAAGCGATCACTTTATGTAATACAATATTCCCCATTCCGCCCTTCTTACAATTATTTTTGAAAGATGTATATGCTACTATGTTGAGAAACAGTTCACATCTAGCATCTTCAATCTACACTAGCGCCATCTATTAAGATTAGATGTAAGCATTAAGCATACATCTTGATTAATGTAATGTGAATCCAGTATTTGTCTACAAGTATTTGTATATATTCAAACAAAAGGCAGAAAAATTGTTGAGATTCTATCAAGTTTTTTGACTCACCATCAATTCGGTGTTAGTTCCGTGCAGATGTTTCACAATATCTGGAACCATTCCCTCCGTCTGAATCGCCAGCTGAAATGTCGATTCCGAAGCGCACTCCTGCAGCGTGCCTATGGTTGGGATGGCAATGTCGATGTGCGTGGTTTTGAGGAGTCTCTGAATAAGGGAAATTATCCCGTGTTTCCTCATCGCCTCCCTGTTCCTGCAGGATGCTGACATGGACCACAGGGCTCTGGTCCCGGCTCGCGTGAGGTCCAGTAGAACCTTTTCTTCTTCTGTCAAGTCGTCAACTTCCGTCGTGAGACACCTGAAGGAAACAATGGATTATGAATATTGTTGGTGGTTGGTGTAGATGGTAGTGCATAATGGTGTTCTTGTGCCGACCCTTATGTATGGAAGTAAGGCATGGAACTGGCAAAAGAACAATGAAAGTAGAATAAATGCAGTAGAAATGAGATCTCTAAGACGAATGTGTGGTAAATCTGTATATGATAGAGTGTCAAATGCAAGTATAAGAAGTGAATGAGGTGCGAATGAAAGTGTTATGAACAAAATAATGAAAGGGTCGTTAAGATGGTTTGGACACGTGGAAAGAATGAGTGAAGACAGAAAGGTGAAGAAGGTATATGAAGGTATATGGAACTCATGGACAGAAACGGGATAGAATTAGGAACTCTATGTGATAGAATTAGAAACTCAAGAATAAGGGAAGTATGCGAGATCGAGAATATCGGTAGGTGGGAGAGGCAAAGGAGAAGATACTGATATGCACAAGTGATGGGAATGTATCCATCAGGAGTATGTAGTAGTATCCATCATCCCTCTCATTGCCAGGAGACCAATTCGTCTTAAGAAACGGATCAGAAGGCCTACACTAAGAAGAGGAAGAAGACAAAAATGATGTTTCATAAATGTTATTATTATCTTAGTACTTTACAGGTTAATCAATTTTATGCAGGAAACAAAATTATGAAAGAATCGCTGCGTCAGTTTGGACTTAAGGAACCCATGGATGCAGAAAGAATGGTTAAGAAAGTATACGTTAACGATGTGAATAGAGTACGGACTTGAGGAAGACCAAGGAAGAAATGGCATAACCAAATCAATCAAATTTTAAAGAGTTAAACTGGTGTTAAATTGAAATAATCCATCTTAACTCATATTTACTTAACACTTATGTCCAGTAAGTCAACTAGTTTCGGGATGCCTCCATGTTTCCTGACGAATTTTCTCGCTTTCCTGACTTTACCCAAGTTGGCCACAGTCTCCGCGGCGAGGATTTGCAGTTCTTTGGTAGGATCAGACAGGATTGTCACCAGAAGAGGAACAGCTCCTAGGTCGGTGACTTTCTTCCTTATGTCCAAGTTCTGCGTTATCTCTTTTAGGACGTACAATGTCCCTATTTTACATTTCATATCTTTTGTTTCTAACAAGTTTATTAATATTTCTAATCCCCCAGCATCCTGTATAGCAACTTGGTTTATTTCAATAGTGAGATCGTGATCTTTCAAACATGATAATGATACCATTGTCGCAGTTTGGTTGCCAGCTTTCATATACTTTACAAGTTTCTGTATGTGGTAATAATCTGGCGGAATGTCATTGGTGTTTTTATGAGCCTCCGCGTCATGTTCTTCGTCTGATGAAGAAGACGATGCCGACGATAAATCACTGTCAGAACCTTCCGATACCAGCACTATTCGGGGTCCATCATTGAACGACTCAGAGTTTGTTAGAGACATTTTAATAACACAGAGCACTATTGAAACACCTGTCAAAACTTGGGTTCGAATGAAATAGTAATTGATAAAACTGCCGCGGTTACCATGGTAACAGAATCTTCAATTCGAATGATAGCCAACCGAGGGAGGGGCACCGAATATTTTTTAATATTCTCAGCTAATCAATGTTCGGTTTAGGCACAGTGAATATAATCTAATTGCATTTATACGTTGCCATTGTCATACGTTAATTTATTTGCCTACTTCCCACTCTTGGGGTGATACAATAATTTAATTGTTCAGAAAACGGTGCATATAAAATACAAACTCGGTGTATATCGTGAATAAACGCGTAACACGTTGAGAAAAATTAACTCAATGCTGGAAAAATAGTGTTAATAAACTAACTAACCATCACGCCGTCTCCCCGAAGGGGTAGGCAGAAAGAATGGACTGCCACACTTTTCTTTCCTGACACATTTCTCTCGTTTCCTCAACATTCATACATCGTGTCATGCACGCTCGTCGATTTCTCTGACTCCTCACATGGCCGACATTCAATATTTGATTTATTTGATCGTGCCACGTTTTCCTCGGTCTTCCTCTATTTCTGGTTCCATTTACATCGTTAACATATATTTTTTAGCCATTCTTTCTTCATTCATTCATTCCATATGTCCAAACCATCTTAATGATCCTTTCATTATTTTGTTCATAACACCATCATTCGCACCGCATTTCACTTCATTCACTGCATTCAATCATACACAGATTTTCCACACATTCGTCTAAGAGATCTCATTTCTACTGCATTTATTCTACTTTCATCCTTCTTTTGCCAGTTCCATGCTTCGCTTCTATACATAAGGGTCGGTAGAAGAACACCATTGTGCACTGCCATTCTAATTTTTTTGGATAGGTTTTTGTTTGCGATGACAACTTTAAAAAAAAAATGGATTTCTGCAGTATTAACTATTATTACGTTTGCCACATTTGGTCTTTGGTAACTAACTAACTAACTAACCATCACGCCGTCTCTCCGAAGGGGTAGGCAGAAAGAATATACTGACACACTCCATCCTTCTCTTTTCGCCCCGCGGGAGACGCGGTGTGATGGGTTGGATTGCCCAACGTTCATAAAATAAATCTAAAACAAATAATATAAAATACAATGATATAAAATAAAATAACAAAACAATATTTTGTAACTAATGAAAATAATAATTAACAATTTGATATAATTAAGACTGCATTTAAGTTTTAGTATTATATAAAACTAGAAATTTATTAACATTTGTATATAACTAAATACATTTTAAACTGTTACAATATGAACAAAATAATGAAAGGGTTGTTAAGATAGTTTAGACACATGGAAAGAATGAGTGAAGACAGAATGGTGAATAAGGTATACGAGGTCTGTTCAAAAAGTATCGCGAATTTTGAATTTCCGCTGGCTACGTATATTTGATTTTTGATTTTTTTGTAGCGTTATGTTGGTACTCATGTCCCTTACTTATGCTGACAAGGTCGGCCATTTTGAATGTTTAGTTAATTTTTGACAGCTGTTTTGCTTGGATGTGTTTTGGCTCGTCTTAGATTTTTGCCTATTCCAAAAATGGATCAAAGAATCTGTATCAAATTTTGTGTGAAAAACAAAATAAAGTGCGCGGACGCATTTCGAATGTTGACTGTGGCATATGGTGAAGCTACCTTGACCAAAGCAACGTTTATCGGTGGTACAAAATGTTCTCAGAGGGCCGAGAAGATATGAACGACGAAGAGCGTGCCGGACGCCCGAGCACGTCAACAACAGACGAAAACATTGATAAAGTGAAGAAAATAGTATTAGCCAATCGTCGAATCACCGTTAGAGAAGTTGTTGAGGACCTAAACATATCGATTGGCTCGTGCCATTCGATTTTAACCAATGATTTGGGCATGAGTCGGGTCGCCGCGAAATTCGTGCCAAAATTGCTCAATTTCGACCAAAAACAGCATCTCGTTAACATTGCTCAGGAGATGTTGGACTCGGTCCGTGACGACCCAAATGTGCTCCAGAGGGTCATAACTGGTGACGAATCATGGGTTTATGGTTATGACGTGGAAACCAAAGCTCAATCATCCCAATGGAAGCTGCCGCATGAGCCAAGACCAAAAAAAGCGCGCCAATATCGGTCGAACGTGAAGGTTTTGCTCACAGTTTTCTTCGATTGCAGGGGCGTGGTGCATCATGAGTTCTTGCCACAGGGTGGTACGGTCAATAAGGAATATTACCTGCAAGTTATGCGCAATTTGCGCGAAGCAATCCGCCAGAAACGCCCGGATTTGTGGAAGAACAAAAACTGGCTTTTGCACCATGATAACGCCCCTGCTCACACATCGTTGCTTGTGCGCGAATATTTGGCCAAAAACAATACAGTAATGGTGCCGCAGCCACCGTATTCCCCAGACCTGGCCCCCTGTGACTTTTTCCTGTTTCCAAAACTGAAGAGGCCCATGAAAGGACGACGCTACGCCACGATTGAGGAGATAAAGACGGCATCGAAGGAGGAGCTGAATAAGATCACAAAAAATGATTTTTTTAAGTGCTTCGAGGATTGGAAAAAACGTTGGCATAAATGTATTATATCCGAGGGGAATTACTTTGAAGGGGACAAAATAGATATTCATGAATAAATAAATACTTTTTGAAAAAATATAAAATTCGCGATACTTTTTGAACAGACCTCGTATGTAAACGACGTATTCGGAGCTAGAAATAGAGGAAGGCCGAGGAAAACGTGGCATGATCAAATCAATCAAATTTTAAATGTCGGTCACGGGATGAGTCGGGGAAATCGATGTGCGTGCACGAGAAGATGTATGAATGTAGAGGAATAGAGAGAAGTATGTCAGGACAGAAAAGTGTGGCGGTCCATTCTTTCTGCCTACACCTCCAGCGAGACGGCGTGATGATTAGTTAGTTATTTAATTTTCATTATTAAAAATAAACTTTAACTAAGAAATTTATTTTAACAATATTAACATAATATGGAGTTGTTCAACTTTATCAAATAATAAAAAAAACATATGACAAACCTTATTAGATTAAATCGAATTTATCGTGTGTAGTATTTGTTTGAATGAAAAACCGGTTGGAACAACTTTTTCAATGACCTTATAATTATGTGAACTGATTTTATATTCGTTAGTTTTATTATGACTGTTTTTTTTTCGTACATTTTGCGGTTTCGATAATAACATATAGGTACCTACGTCATATTATAAAATTTGACCTTAATAAGTATGCAATGTTCACGCAAATATTACGAAACAGACTGGTTCGGAATTGTTAAGTTTTAATTCATAGCGTACTATTACATTAAACATTTATATGATGTATTGGTGTAGTGCAAATGGAGATATTATCGTGATATATATTTTTAGTTGTATCCACCAGGCTAAACTTGGCTTCAACAAAAAATCTAAAATATTCGAGTCCAATAACATAGACCTAAACTACTTATAAAAACATTAGTGCCGACGAATTTCCCATGTTTCATGGAGGGACCACGTTACAAATGAGGAGGTTCTCAGCAGAGAGGCGCGCGAGATGGATTGGTCATGTGTTACGACACGAATGTTTCCTGCATGATGTATTGGAGGGAATGGCGAGGGATCGATTGGCAGAGGACGACCTCGCCAAGAGTACCTAGACCAGATTTTCCGAGTTATGGGCTGCACCTCTTATGCGGAGTTGAAGAGAGTTGCCGAGGACCGAGAGGAGTGGAAGAGAAGATGTGTCGCCTTGCTGCAGATCAATCTTTAGATTGGGACCGGAGAAGAAGAACATTTTCATTTGCACCGCATTCACTTCTTAATTTGCATTTGACACCCTATCATATACACATTTATTACCCATTCGTCTTAGAAATCTCATTTCTACTGCATTTATTCTTCTTTCATCCTTCTTTTTCCAGCTCCACGCTTCACTTCCAAAATGAAATAAAAAATAAAAAATTCCTTTATAAAAATATTCAGTTTTGTTCCACTTAATTTTTAGTTTGGCCATCTTTTGGGTATGGCAGCGAGCCACCGAAACGTCCATACTAAAAATGTAGTGGAAAATAATTAAATACATGTTGAAATGTTAACTAACTAACTAACCATCACGCCGCCTCCCCGAAAGGGTAGGCAGAAAGAATGGACTGTCACACTGTTACTGATGCGGCACTCCATCCTTCTCTTCTCTTTTGAAATGTTTATTTATTTATTTCCATGTTAAGTATGTAATAATGATGAAATCGTTATATCTTAGAAGTTTTGATATCTTACCTGAGATCTCTAAAGTATATTGTGAATTTTTGACAGAAATGAACTGTGTGCATTCATATCATAAACGACCCAGTATAGTCAATCCAGTACATAATACTCGTATATTCTTCTTCTGATTTTAATAGATCTGACGATCTGTGACACAGAAATCATGTCTCGTGGAATGATGAAGTCCAGCTGTCCCTCCATCTCTTAGGCGGTCTTCCAGGTGGGCGGGATTTCATAAGCGGCTGTGTATGCGAGTCTGTCACCATCCATTCGGGCTACATACTCGTACATGATCCCTCCAGTATCTTCTGGATCAACTCCACTGAACGATATCCTCTATTTCGCAAGTTTTTATTATGTCTGCGTTGCGGACACGACCTCGGAGAGTTTTTCTAGTAATTGAACTTAGGACATTAATTTCAGATGTTCTTATTAGAATCTTGGTTCGCACAGTGTCGGCCCGCGTCTCTACAGCGTACGTCATGATAGGTCGCACGCATGTCTTATAAATTCTGACCTTGCTGTGCATGTGATTGTTCTTCAAGACCAGATTCTTCAGACACCCTGAAACGACAGAGGCTTTATTGATTTTTCCTATGGCCTCAAATCTCTACTCCCAAATATCTAAAACACATTACTTGGTCCATAGGTATATCATCAACAGTCAGCGTACATCTTGTAGGTTGTCTAGATATACTCGTATACGGTTGCTTCTTGAAACCGGCTGTCGTAAACTCGTGAATCTATAGGTACAAAGCAGTTTTAGTGTCTTACATCTTATTACTATTTATTATTTTTGAGGTATCTCTACATAAGGGAGTAAGTAGTTATCCGTGGCTCTATCCCACGGCATTTCTTTTAGGAATGCTTGGAACAAATTCTTTACAGTTTCGAAGAGATAAGCATCTCATTACCAATTTCTTTAAATTAATCAGGGGATATTTCGAGAACTCTGCCGTGTTAGAGGGGTCTTTTTGTCTCTGATAGATTTCTCCGACAGCGACCGCGCAGATTGTTTTACCTACCGGCTACCAGAACCAATCTGCCTCTGGTGACACCGGTGGGAAGAGCAATTAGTCTGCTGAACGCGGTCTGCTCGGAGATCGACGTCTTTCATATTAGTGAAGGTACGTTCAAGGGACAAATACTCTTGACTTTAGAAATTTTCTTGTCTTCCTAATGTCGAACCATCTCTAATGCGTTCCTGGTATTATGTTGTATTTTTATAATATTTTACCTGTACTCAATAGATGATTAAACATTTTGCTGTTTGTAATGTCTTTTGAGTTAATAAATTGATTTGATTGATTGACTTGATTGATATAATAAATTAATTACGAATAAATTACGAATTACTTAAATTTCAAAATAACTGAATATTAGTACTCTTGGGCAAATGGAAAGAATGGTAATCATTTTGTGATTTAATAACTAATAAGTGGCGTGATTTGAAAAGTGCATTTAGTAATTATTGCATGCGTGGGAAATGAAAGATCTCTTGATACTATGTTGAATAGGTAAATGACATTTAATTGGATATACCTGTTCACCTCTGGCAGGGATCATCAACCCGAGAAAACCGTCGTCCTTCGTCTTCAGACCTACGAGCCACTCACTTTTACAAAGGTGCTTGCTTATTGGAATATGATAGTGCATACGAGCATTGGCGCACGTGGAGGGAGGAGATTCGATGGAAAAACTCGACAAAAAACAAAGCAGAGAAAAAAAAAACATGTTGTTTTTCATTTTTCTATCTAAAATATTATAGTTTAAAAAAAATTTTAAAACACTTTTAAATTCAATTTTACACAATTTTTTTGTTTTTGTATACAACAGGTCATTTAAACTTAATATCAATATGTTTTTAGATATTATATTGATTCTCATTACATGTGGTAGGTAGCTAATCTATCGCCATTTTATTGTCACGTGAATTCTACACCAGACCAAAGATAGTGTGACAATCACACTGCCATCGCCGGGAATCGAACCCGGGACAGCAGTCATGGCTCTTGCCACTCTACCACTAAGGTCGTCACTTTATTTGTTATAACTAACCAACCGGTTTCCCTGCCGCCAGGGTTACATAAACATTCTAATTAATAGTCAAAAAAATGTGCTCAAGTGGACATTTTAGAAGTTGTCAACTGAATGTTTCTGTAACCCTCACAAAGCTCTGGCGGGAGCGAAACCGGTTTGTTAGTTATAATATAACAAGTAAAGTGGTGCTAAAAAAACTAACTAACTAACTAACCATCACGCCGTCTCTCCGAGTAGGTAGAAGGGGTAGGTAGAAAGAATGGATTGCCACACTTTTCTTTCCTGACATATTTCTCTCGCTTCCTCAACATTCATACATCGTGTCATGCACGCGCGTCGATTTCTCTTCATCGACTCCTCACGTGGCCGACATTCAATATTTGATTTGTTTGATCGTGCCGCGTTTTCCTCGGTCTTTCTCTATTTCTAGTTCCATTTACATCGTTAGCATATATATTTTTTAATATTCATTCTTTCCATATGTCCAAACCATCTTAATGTTAAAACAAAATTTTTAAGTTTTACAAGTAAAGTGGTGTTAAGAATGACATATTTCGCCTTATTAAGAAATTAATAAATGCCATTTGATAATGCTCAAGCAAGGCGAACCGTGTCATTTTCATAAAATGTAATAAAACTTGTAGAAAACAGACTTTATCTTTCGTATTATTTTTTTAAATGGAGTTTTACATCTTTGTTCAAGAAACAATAAATACAGGATTATGTGCGCATCTTTAAAAAATATTTAGAGTCCGTATCTGAGTACGCCCCTGAACACAAAAACTAGTATTTTTCCTACACTCACACCACTAGAGCAACTTATGGCGTAAAATTGTGTCAAAGTGTGCATAAATCACCAATGCACTTGATAAACCGCATGCGCAACTGCAAAATATATTTTGAAAATCGAATACGCAATGATGAAACATGAAGTTTGCATAAAAATAGTTCGAGAAATCAGTTTTGCTTATAATTAATGGTTTGAATAAACTTTGAGCGTTTTTTACGAATTTATCTATTCTGATTGTGATTTACTAATGCTGATAATGTCATTAATTTGATAATATAATAGTTGGTTATAATGTTACTTGAATTTAAATCTAACCAATTCATCATTGCAGTCGTTCGTCTTGATTACATGGAAAAATTGTAAGATAATGACTTAGCAAAGCAAAAAATGTCATTTACGTATAAAATAATAAAACAACCTAGAAAATAACTAACTAACTAACTAACCATCACGTCGTCTCTCCGAAGCGGTAGGCAGAAAGAATGGTGGACAGAAAACCACACTGTTCTGTCCTGACATACATCTTTCGCTTCCTCTGCATTCATACATCTTGTCATGCACCCACGTCGATTTCTTAGACTCCTCACGTGACCGACATTTAATATTTGATTGATTTGATCGAGCCAAGTTTTCCTCGGCCTTCTCTGTTTCTAGCTCCGGATACGTCGTTTACATATACCTTCTTCACCATTCTGTCTTCACTCATTCTTTCCATGTGTCCAAACCATCTTAACGACCCTTTCATTAATTTGTTCATAACATTTTCATTAGCACCGCATTCACTTCTTATATTTGCATTTGACACTCTATCATATACAGATTAACCCACATTCGTCTTAGAGATCCCATTTCTACTGCATTTATCCTTCTTTTGCCAGTTCCATGCTTCACTTCCTTACATAAGGGTCGGCACCAGAACCCCATTGTGCACTGCCATCTTAGCTTTTTTAGATAATAAAATCCTTTACTACTTAATTAATTGAGTACAATTTTAGTGTTCCTTTACCCTTGAATTTTTACCCCGTAGATAGCCAACGTTTCATTTGAGGTTCTGTCAAATCTAGCTTAATATGCGAAATTAAATTAAATAAATAGGATTTTCTCATTACAAAGTAAGCTTGTCCAAAAATAGTATTCTTCTTGTCCTGTCACACCTCCGTAGTGCATAGGGCCTCAAGGAACCTTATCCATCCGACTCTATCGCATGCCTGATGCCTAACATCATCCCAAGTGAGGCCTGCTGCTTTGACCTCGTGCTGCAGGGCTCTTCTTCAGGTGCCTCTAGGTTTACCTCGCTTCCTCTTTCCCCCCATAAGGGACCAGTCTAATGCGCCCTGAGCGATGCAGGCTGGGTTCCGTCTCAGGGTGTGACCAATCCACAGCCATTTGCGTCTAGCGACTTGTTCTCTGATTGGCTTTTCGCCTACCATGGTCCAAAGAATGGCACTTAACACTGTTTGGGGCCAATTGATCTTGAATATTGAGCGATGGCACCTATTTATAAACACCTGAACCTATTTATAAACACCCACATCCAAAAATACTAACCCAACCAAATAAAGTTTTTTTTAAATACCTCTGGACTGGCAAAAATCGTTGAGGAGATGTTTCGAGCTGCCAGTGATAGATTCGCCTACTCTCAAGTGACGACATCGGGAGAAACTGACATGACACCAAGAAATATCTTTGAATCTTTATAAATCAAAACACTGTTTTTTTTTATTTCGTTTATTTATCGCTCAGTATTTCGGAGATATTGTACGTTCTTTTTCTGGAGAATAATATAAACTAACTAATTTTAGTTACCGTAAAACGGGGTTAAATTGCACCATCAAGGGTAACTTTGCATAAAAAAAAAAAAGTTTTTGGAGACATGTGTTGTCGTTGCTACTAACTATAACTTATTGTTTCTACAAACATTCAATAGATGTAACTTTTCACTCTTACCTGAGGTTATTTTCCATTCAATATGGTACTTTAGTGCTGAGTGATTAGCGGTTTGGATAGGTTGTGCAGTTTTTATGAATAATTACTATAGGTAATTCTTATCACATCTTCGACAGTGTATATCATTCTAAGGCGAGTAAAGTGGTTTCGTATGTTGAATTTTGTCATCTATTTGATAATACTAGTATTCCTTACAAAATTTACCAAAATATAATTTTACTGATTTATTTTTGGAAGTTATCACATTTTCAACGAATTTGGGGCTAGATTGCATCAGATGCAAAGTTACCCCATTTCTTATTTTTTTACGGTAAACTTTAGATATTTGAGTAATTTCTTTAAAAAAAATGTTTTTAGCTATGGGCAGAGTACCTATATAAAAGAAAGTTTGGAAGTAGGCGATATGCACTTATGATCTGTGGAAGTACTGCTGGAAAAATGTTGCCGCCATTCGTGGTTTATAAATCAGCTCACTTATGGACGACATGGACAGAAGGTGGGCCTGAAGGGTGTCGGTATCATCATTCAACCTCGGGATGGTTTGAAGCAGCAATATTCTATGATTGGTTTGAAAGCGTCCAAATATTTTAAGGGTGATTTTTATTTATTTTCTTTGTGATATGCGTGTAGGTAAATTTAAATAAAGTTATTAATCAAAACACCTGAAATTTGTATTTTATTAAGATTCTAAAATGTTTATAAAAATAAGGCTAGATTTGGAAGATGCCCGAAACTGTTTTATGAGGTTATTTTGCATTTCCATGTGGAAACTATTAAGATACTGAAGAAAAAAAAAGTGATGCAAAGTCACCCCCCCATAGGGGTTACTTTGCATCACTTTTCAAAAAATTAAAGCTTGAATATGAATCTACAAAATATATTTAAAACCACAAAAAAGTATAGGAAGTATACTATATAACCATGCCATTTATTGTCAAAAACACACCTCATCTCCACGATGAAAAAATTCAATTTTACTGAAAAGTTATTAAAAAGTGATGCAATTTAACCCCGGTTTACGGTATTTAACATTATTCACAATTACATGTAACAAGTGAAAAATGTATAACTATTATTCTTTGTACTTTTTAGTACCTTACGTATGTTTTTGATGTCTTATAAAATTCGATTAATTTGTTTGTATCTTGTACTCTGTTTATTTATTTTTGTTTGTGTTATATTTTTCCAATAATGTTTCGTTAAATTAACCCATAAAAGGTTTATAATAATGACGAATTTTTATGAAAATCTCCCGATGATGAAGGTGTAAGTGGAAAAAGCGGAAAATGGAAAAAACAGTGTTTTAATTCATAAAAAATAGTCATTATGGAATTCCAGTGTTAACGCCTTAAATAATAATTAAATAAAACGATGTTTTTTTACTACTTCCACTTTTGTCTTTATTTAGACAGCGACCGGTTTCGCCAGGCTCGCTGGCATCGACAGACCAGTCTGTCGATGCCAGCGAGCCTGGCGAAACCGGTCGCTGTCTAAATAAAGACAAAAGTGGAAGTAGTTAAAAAACATCGTTTTATTTAAAATGAACTTCCATCAAGAGAAAAAATCATTTGATTATCTTAACGCCTTAAGTTTATCTAAAATTAGGTTATATTATAATAATGTTTAAAATCGACTAATCTAGTATTTACTTTGGTTTATCAAGATATTAGTTGCGTATTATAATGATTATAACAGTTTTTAATATCTCCTATTGAATTAAAGCGATTAAATCCCAATTATATTTGTGGATTATGTTTTAAGTTATGTTAAAAATAGAAGTTGAATTAAAACTACTTTCGCGATTCGCTGTCGACAGCAGCATACGATGTCTGAATTAGAAAACAAGCAATTTTTCTATACTTTTAACGTAGACGTTTGCGGAAGAGTAATTTCTATTATTTTTATGACATTTTGCGGTTTGCTTACTTGCACTTTATTATTTTCTTTGCAATATCTTTTATTAAGAACAAATTACGCAGTTTGTATCTGTCATCAACATTCTAATTTCCTGTATTTTGAATACGTTAATACAATTTAAAGTGTGTTTTTATATTAGGTATAGTTCATTATTATATAATACAAAACAATTTATTTGTCTACAACAGGTCGTTTGAACCCATTGTTTTTTTTAGCTATTATATTGATTCTCGTCACATGTGATAAGTAGCTAATCTGTTGCCAATTTATTTTCACGTGATTTCTACACCAGACCAATGGCAGTGTAACAATCACATTGCCATTGTCAAATATATAAATCATTTATATTCCATCAGCTTATTTTTGTGGGATTCAACTGTACATCGTGTATTCTAATATATTAAGCCAAATAAAAAATGCATATATTTATATATTTAAAGTGGTTTTAAAAGTTGTTAAACTTTGCAAAACGAGGTTAATCTGTTGTGTATCATGTCGGCAAATTTAATTTTCTGAAATTTATGTCTCGGCATTTGAGTTTTTTTGTGATTTTGTTTTCTAATGAAATTACCTTCACCCAAAAAATAAAAATTTGAAAATAATACATCACCT
This sequence comes from Lepidostoma basale, assembly GCA_022606425.2. Classification (NCBI taxonomy): domain Eukaryota; kingdom Metazoa; phylum Arthropoda; class Insecta; order Trichoptera; family Lepidostomatidae; genus Lepidostoma; species Lepidostoma basale. Next base: position 124,140 of record JAHDVF020000118.1, on the reverse strand, counting down.
TACTTTTTGTTTTAGTTACAAATTCAATATTAAAATTAACTGATATCGACAATAAAAAAATAAGCTTTATGAAATATTTTGTTTTATAAACATTCTTCTCGGTTAAATAGTTTATAAAAATACGTTATATTATATAATATTTTCGCAACACTTTTTTGCACTCTTCACGAACATGTTTCGGACTGCAGACGTATTTCCTTATTGTTAAAAATTAAGACTGAGAAAGGTTTTTGTGAAAAAGTGCAAAAAAGTGTTATGAAAAAACAATGTTAACCAAAAATTATTCAAATGTGAGTCTAATATAGAAGGCGGTGGCAAATATAAGAGACTGTTTCTCATCGTTTATGATTTTTGTTTGTTTCTAAAATTAAACCTTTTTCGTATTTTATTTCCAGTTCCGTCGCAATGTGAAGGATGTGTGCACCAGACCAGAACACAATGACTATTTTCTTCTGCGGTGGTTGAAAGGTGAGAATATATTATTTGTGATAACATTTCAACAACCTCCCTCATCTGATCGAATCCAAAATTTTAGTATCTTCTTCTTCGCGTGCCGTATCAGGTCCCCCCGACGTTGGCAATCACTCCGGCGAAGGCTTCTCTATCTTGCGCAACCCGGAACAGCTCTCCCACATGTCTCATCCCGGTCCAGTCTATTATGTTGCACAGCCAAGACGTTTGCCTTCTACCAGGACCACGCTGCCCCTCAATTTTTCCCATCAGTATTAGTTGGAGCAAACTGTATTTATCTCCCCGCAGAATGTGACCCAGATATGAAATCTTACGGACCTTAACGTCCTTTAGCAGTTGTTTACTACAATTGGCTCTCCTCAAAAACCTCCAAATTTCTGACGATACTGTCCACGGTATGCGAAGCATTCTCTTGTGCAACCATATCTCGAATGATTCCAACCGGTTCATGGTGTGCACTTTCAGGGTCCAAGTCTCCGAGCCATAGAGTAATACAGACCAGACATATCACTTCAACATTCTCTGCCTTAGTTTCAAGTTCAAGTTGTCATTGCATAAAATATATTTATAAGAACACTTATTAGTACATATGAGTCTTTTCCCCGTCTGCATAAGTTTAAATTTATTTTGAATTACTTCCTCCGTTTCAGTAATACATATGCCAATTGTTGCAATAGTTTAATTGTTTCAAAATACTTTATAAATTAAAATGATGTTAAACAAGGCATAAAGGGTAATACTAATTTCATGCGCCAAGTTCGAAATAATTAAAAATGAATTACGGTTACAACATTAGCGTTTATTTACTAAGAAAACAATGTAACTTCCTATCGCATTAACCCATATTTGTTGTGTTTACGATTTTTGTAGTGCATGGCTGTTACTCAATCCAGCACGAAAACGCTGACATACCATTTTTGTGTGTATCTATGATTTTGTCATTTGCCCTATAACATTTTAGTTTGAGGTCATAAATAATCTATTGTGTTTCAAATATAACAATGGTTTATCTCTATGACACACACCATGCATGATGCATCATAAAGACATGGATCAAATCCGTGAAATCTGAGTAGGTATATCTATCAAAGCCATCTGATATTTGAAAGAAAATGCCCTCTTTCGAAACTGATATTTTCTGTCCGAATTATGCATATCTTAAAGAAAAAAAATTAAATTCCATATTTTTGTTATTAATTTTACCTTTACAAGAACCCAAAATAAAAATTAGTTAAACAGTATTTTTAATTGGCATCTTTTTGGTTATATTATCATAGTTTTCCATTACCCAAAAGATTCCTGCTCCTTATTTATTGTTTCTTGAACAATGATGTAAAACTCCATATTAAATAATTAATACGAATGAAATCGTCAGTTGTCTAGAAGATTTATTATATTTTATAGGAATAACGTGTTTCGCCCTTCTAACGCATTATCAAATGTGTCATAATGCCTCAGAAGGGCGAAATATGTCATTCCCATAAAATATAATAAAACTTCTAGAAAACTGACGTTTTCATTCGTATTAATGATTCCTGCTCCTTTTTTTGTTGTTTACAATTAGTAGAAATAACATTTTTATAATAAATATATTTTAATATCTTTTAGCTCGATCATGGAATGCAGAAGCTGCAGAGAAGATGCTAAGAGACGTAAGACTATTATATATTACTTGAAAACAAAAGTGACACAATACGAAATTTCAACTTGTGAATTTTTAAAAAGATTTATGTTCTAAAGGAACCTCATGATTAATGAATATATTGAAGTAATTTTAAATTATCTCAATAATAATAAAACTCTTTGTTCTAAACATTGTTAATTGTCATCTTGTAGTATTAAAATAAAAATATTAATATCAGACTAATTTGTTTAGCGCCATTTTTGTGAGTAACTCACCTCAAGGGCGCTTAATTTAAATGTAAAATGTAATTTTTGGTATAATCTAAATTTCACTTTCACCCTTATGATTGGATGTGAAGCATGGAACTGAGAACCTATGTGGTGGATTCCCAACTGTCCTGCCATCTATTGGTAGGTCTTCCACGAGGACGAGTCCCGTGAGGTTGATTATGAAAATTGGTATTGTCCATTTTCCAATCCCTCTTTCTCTGTCTACTCCATCTTATAATATCCTCTATTTACGAAATCTCTAAGAGCTTTTCTTGCTACCATCCTCAGTGTCTTTTCCTTAGTTATCAGTTTTCTGAAAATTCAATTTGGAAACAAAAGATTCATTGCTTATTTTATCTATTAAGTATTGATTTTAATTTTTGTTTAAAATGTTTTTTTCTTTCTTTCCTTATTCTAGTCTCTAGCATGGAGAGATAAGTGGGCTATAGACACACAACTCCCTCTTTGGGAGCCTCAGGAACCTCTCATCAGCTATTTCCCCAGCGGAATCACCGGCTTTGACAAGGAAGGTGCTCCTGGTAAGATTATCATTTGTATAACTAACTTCCATTGTACGACTGAATAAAACTGAGCACTTCAATATTACTTAGTGCGGAAAGCTAACTAAGTATGTACTTCAATATTCCAAAAGTTGTTTTATTTAGTGTGAGTGGAAAGAGAAGCCATGGAAGACCAAGGAATGCATGGCATGACCAAATTAATCAAATACTGAAAGGTGGCCACATTCTAAGTCGGAAAAATCGGCAAGCCTGTATGTTATGATGCATGAATGTAGAGGAAGCTAGAGAGGTATGTCAGGACAGAGCAGTATGGCAGTCCATCCTCTCTGCCTACCCTTCCGGGGAAATGGCATGATGGTTAGTTATTTAGTTAGTTTTGTTTTATTTATAAAATAAACATTTTTCATTCCAATTAAATTTAAATTACACATAAATATTACCGCGTCTCCCGCGGGGGCAAAAAGAGAAGGATGGAGTGCTGCATCAGTTAAAGTGGTGTGGTAGTCCATACTTTCTGCCTACCCCTTCGGGAAGACGGCGTGATGGTTAGTTAATAAGTTGGTTAGTTAAATTTTATATATAAATTTTGGACCTCCAAACCGATTTTTTTTTATTGAAATCTTATATTTTCCTAAGAAATTAAAATTCACTTGAAATTAATAAAAGTAGAAATGTTTAAAAATTACCCTAAATATAAAGTATATAGAATTTTATTAGCTAATATTGCGTAAAACATTTGAAAGAATGAGATATAAGATATACTATACTTTTTTTTTTTCAAAATAATTAATAGATTTGTATATTGTTCCAGTGATGATATTACCCTTTGCCGGACTAGACTTGTGGGGTTTATTACATTCAGCGTCCAAGTCTGACATGATCAGGATGGTGATCAAAGTATTAGAAAGTTACCTAAAGCTGGCAGAACAACAGAGTGTGAAACACGGACCAAATGCCCGCCAACTTCTCTGCATTATGGACATGGAGGGCTTTTCCATGCGCCAATATGCATGGAGACCAGGTATGTACAAATTATTTTACATATTCATGACAATTTAGTGTTATACTCATCATCTTCAATTAATCGTCCAGTGTTTGACATGCTATAGGCCTCTATTCCTGACTTTTATGACTCTCTATTCCTCACCACTCTGTGCCATTGACCTCATACAAGGAAGGATTTCCTGGAAAATCCCATTTCTATGGCATTTATCCTACTTTATTCTTTTTTGCCAGCTCCAAGCTTTACTTCCATACATAAGGGTTGACACTAGAACTCCATTATGTACTGCCATCTTTGCTGTAGTGGATGTATTTTTATTTGCAGTTATAGGATGCTTAGTCGATGTGCTCCTATGTGAGTCAATGAAAGACGTGTTTACTGTCGGATGTTGGTTTATTGACTGATGCAAAATATTTATACCATCAAAAGTTTTAATGTATTTTAATACTTGTAAGACACATTTAAATATATTTTGTATTTCTTTTCAGCTGGTGAGTTGGTTATTACCCTCCTCCAAATGTATGAAGCAAATTACCCTGAGATATTAAAGACTTGTTATATTATAAATGGTTAGTATTTTTTGTATGATCTTACTATATGGAAACATTGATAATTTATTATGATTATTGTTTTTCTTTGTATCAAAAGCACGCTAGTAGGGATGTTGTGATAGCCATAAAAAGGACCTTAATTAGCCTATAATGTCCTAGCAAGGCGTCACATCCATAAAATATAATAAAACTTCCATAGAACATATCTTTTCCAATGTATTGAATTCTAAATTTAGAGGTCTAATCGTTTTTCAAATATCAAAAAAGTCCTATTTTGCATTAGGATATTGGAATAACCAATACACTTTTTCTTGCCATCGTGGTTTCATTGTTATTTTTCAGAAATCATTTCCGATTATCGAATTTAAAATAAAAATATTTAAGTATTGCTTATATGAAATATCGATGAAGGTATGTTCAAAATTTATATTTTATTACCTTCCACGAAAATATTACACTTTTTGTTATATTATTTTCTATCAAAGCTTAAACCCACATTACGTCGCAATAGTAAACATTTTGTAATTAATACGAATGAAGATTATTTATTGTTTCTTGAACAATAATGTAAAATTGTATATTAAATTATTAATATGAATGAAAACGTCAGTCTTCTAGGAGTTTTATTATATTCTATATGGAATGATATGTTTCACCCTTCTAAGGCATTATCAAATGTGAAATTAGGAATAGAATAGAAGGGTGAAACATGTAATTCCATATTAAATATAATATAATATAATCAAACTCCTAGAAGACAGATTTTTTCATTAATATTAATTAACTAATGAAAATGTCTGTTATCTATTAGTTTTAATGTATTATTTGGCATGTTTTGCCTTGGTAAGGCATTATCAAATGCCTTAAAAACATGCCATTCCCATAAAATAAAATAAAACTTCTATAAAACAGATGTTTCATTCATATTAATTATTTCATATGGAATGTTTCATGATTGTTCAAGAAACAATTATTTTACATATAAATGATTTTTTACTAAAATCATAAAATTATTAAATTTTTTTTTTCAGCGCCAAAAGTATTCTCACTTGCCTTTTCTATCGTGAAGAAATTTGTGAATGAGATGACTATCAGAAAAATAGTTATTTATAATTCTGATCGTAAGAAATGGGAACCAGCTATTCTCAGCGCCGTAGATCCCGACCAGATCCCCAAACACTACGGTGGCACACAAGTGGACCCGGATGGCAACCCCAGGTGCCCTTCCAGGGTGAGTACCTACTTAATTATAACCTCTATAGTCACTTTGTTACTATAACACCTTTAGCAATGTGACAGTAAATGAAATTTTCCTCGTGTTTGTTTCCATTTAAATAATTTTTCCACCAAAATATGTTTTCATAATTAAAATTTTTAGGAAAACTATATATTTTTTTTACATTAAAATAGTTTTAACACAGTTATAGAATATAAACAAAACCCGCACATTACTAAACTAAACTATTTGTGCTGGCACTGTCGGATCTATTCAAAATATAAGATCTTGTCTTCCTAATGTTGAACCATCTCTCATGCGTTCCTGGTTTTGTATTGTATATATATTATATTTTAACTGTACTCAATAGATACCTTAAACATTAATATTGTTTGTAGTGTCTGTTGAAATAATAAACTGATTTGATTTGATGTACTTGTCACACAATAGCCTCCAACGTAACTGAGTCCTTGAAGCATCCCCTGATTAATCTAAAGATATGAATTAAGAGAAACCCATATCTTCAAAGCTGCAAGGAGCTAGTCCCTAACATTCTCCCAAAGAAATGCTGTCAGGTAGATTTACAGATAGTTACCATACTCTGTCATGTAAAGATACTAAGGATGCATTGTAGCTAACAATAATAATATTATAACAAATAATACTGTGACAATATGAATTTCGATGTATCTGATTTCAACTGTCATTGCTTAAAAAAAAAATTAATCATACATTTGCTTTTACACTTTTAGGTAAAGGTTGGTGGAAAAGTACCAAAGAAATACCACACAAGAAAGATGAATGAAGAGAAGAAAGCAAGCTACACAAATGCTACCGTCAAGAGTGGGGAGAAGCATTCGGTGGTGCTCATCTGTGCAGAGCCTGGGTGCTTTCTGAGGTATATTTCATAGATTTTTCTTCAATTGCAGTTCCTTCCTCCGCAAAGCAATAAATCGCATTTTATAATTATTTAATTATCACTAAAATCCTTACATTTTATTTTGCAATACTGTTTTAGTTCATTGCTACATTTGATACAGATAGAGAGGGTAGAATTTATTTGTTTACCAGATTTACATTTCATCATTTATTGCTACTTATTTTAAGAAATTTCTTCCATCATTACAGGTGGGAGTTTGGAGTAGAAGACCATGACATCAAATTCAGTATCATCAGTTTAGATGATGATGGAACAGAAACTGTTGAAGTTGGCCCGAGGAAGATCTCCGGGAATGTTTTAGAGACTGGGGTCATAGCTGCTAATGGACCATCAACATGTAAGTGATTAATTGCTATCAATAATTCTTTTCTTGAAATTACCAAATTGATTATTCTGTTGCAGAGTACTATCTTGACAGAAATGGATAGTAGGGGTTTTTGGCTCCCTAGAGAACATATTAAACTTTACCACTATGTTGATTGTCACTCCAGATAGTATTTTTTTCCTCTTTCAAATACTCATATTTTGTCATGTTCCGACTTTCAAATTTAAAAAATAAAGTAGTGCAAAGAGTAAATGCACTTCAACATTGCTTCAATCATCTCTTTTCGTTGTCATGATATTCACCCCCAAAGTACCGCATTTCTGCCGTAATGTATCTTTCTCTTTCGATCATTACCTGCTATTGTTCAACTCGGGTAGCAGGAGCGCTAAGTAACATAACAATTGCATTGTCCTTATCTACTTTGGCGGTGAATATGATGACAACGAAAAGAGATAGACCCATAGTTATTTATGGGAATTTGTAGATTATAATCATAAAATTTAATTATAAAAATAATCTATCTCAATGACCCAGTTTTAAAGTTATGATCTAAATTTAAAAAAATATATATTTTTTACAAATTTCAAAGTTTTTTTTAATAAGTTTCTGTTTGATATTGTTAGTTTTATATATTTTCTTAGCTAGGTAAACTTTCTAGCTTTCAAATAAGATTACTTTGAAGAAAATACGCCACTTACTTGAAGAGAAAAAAAAACAAAAGATTAAAAAAAAAATGAAGCGCCCCTATTTCTTGAGTAGGTAATCTTCTCTCTAAGATCTAAATCTTTTCTTCTAATCTTTTCCAAAAAAAAAAATACGCATTTTTATCGATAATTATTTGTCTAATATTCGCACATTTCGTTTGATCAAGTGTAGAAAATACACATTGTATAAAAGTTTAATTAATATTATGTTGGGCTTGAGATTCATAAAAATCTCATTTCTAATTTAACTTGTTTTGTATATTCTAGACACAGTGGTATTTGACAACAGTTCATCATTCTTGAGGAACAAAAATATCTACTACAACATTGCCATTACTCCCCCGCTCAGCAAGCTGGACATCGGCACAACCCCACTGGAAGAAGAGTGTCACGCCTCCAAGACTGAAGTCTCAGCTTTGTAAATAAAAATATTCCTATTGCTGGTATCTCACTTCCAATAAGGAATCCATGACACACACATTTGTTATGAGATAGCGTGTGTATTCATACTTGTAAATAAACATTTATTAGATATTTGTTTTAAGCATATGAATAGCGAAAGTATACATAATAAAATGGGATAGCATGCAACTTTTTTGTATACTAAAAATATCCACGATAGAAGAATTAAAATTTTAAAAATCGTATACTTTCAACCAAATAATTCAGGATATAATTATCCTATAAAGTTTATTTTTTTATTTAATTAGTAGGATTTATTTTACATGTATTTAAATATTTATATTCTTAATTATCTTCGCTCTTATGTCAAGTTGGAATCTCTATATAATGAAATGTTAATTTTAAATATTAATTGTAAAAATATATTTGCAGTTCTTGTTCAATATCACTAAACGGAAAATCTTTTTTATTTTGCAAAATAGTTTAGGAGACGGTGGAAGGTATAAAAAATATTTAAGAAGTGTAAATAAATGGTTGTTGCTATTCTGAAGTTCAGTTAAATTTCAAAGGGTTCTGTTTTATTGAATAATCTTTTTTTTAATCAAAATGTTTTGAAGGGCCATCTGAAGTATTCCGCCGTGATAATAAAATACTATTTATTTATGTAATTGTACATATTTTTAAAGAATTGTTATTTTCTGTTATGCAAAAGTTATTGTGATCAAATGTGATTTTTGAACTTTGTATATAATGTTATCTAATCTCTAAGTTTATACCATTGGTGCAAGAAACTCAAATATATTCAATAAATTCTTAAAACAAAACAAAATATGTTTTTAATACCATTAGCAATGAAAGTTGTGCTAACATAATTTTTATAAACTATAATAGAATTTGGATTATTATATATTTTAACTAATAGTAATAATTGATGGATGATTTAAGGGATTACAAAAATGAATTATAAAAACTCACACAACTTTCAAGAAGTGTAGAAATATCTAGTTGACACTTTTTTATTAATATAAATCTGAGAAATCTAAAAACCAATAGCTAAAGATTGTGATCAGAAAATTACTAAATAAAACACTTCTATAATCAAGACACATTTTTATTATTAATAGAAATTTTCTTATTTTGGTCCAAACTATGATATACTGACTCAATATATTATTGTAAACAAAGCGATCGCAGGTTTTTGACTACTATTCTCTCCCAAAAGGTATATAAATCTACAAATAACTAAAAAACATAATGATATTTTGAAAACTTTACATAAAGATTATTTTACACAAATGTAGTACACAGTATAACGTTGTTTGTCCGGACTAATTGGAACCGGAGGTGTTTTGAATACCGATTTTCCGGATAATCATAAAAATATCCTTCGGTGAATTCCTCAGCAGCACCTGAATCACTAGATAAACATTCTCCTTGAAACACTAACTCACGAATTCTTCAACCAGCCTGTGCTCACCTTAAAAACCGGACTTTTACCTAGCTTCTCATTCAAGTGCAACGCTTTCTCGCATAACAATGGTCCAGAAATAAGATCTCCCGTACTCCTTTTCTTAATGAGCCATAGGTAAACCGCGTCTTCTAATTTTTGATCCATTGCTAATCTCATAGTTTTTAACTTTGATGCGAAATCCAAAGTTTAATCTTTTCGATTCTTCAAATCATAAATTGTAGATTCTCACTCTCCCGTGAGGATAATGCAACTCACAACCAACATTGTATAGGTGAGGTAGGGTAAGCTTAGCAGAACGCTTCATCATCTCTGCTTGTCCGGAAAATTGACGTTCCGGTTAACTGACGTCCGGATAAACGACGTTCTACTGTATTATTAAAAAATTACAATTGAGAAGCTAACAAAGATAGCACAATTATTGTGGAAAATATTAATTTTTATTTAAAATATCTATACATATAACTAATTAATGACAATGAACAACTGAAATATCGGAAATCTTCATAAAAATAAATAATTAATTCAAATGATTAAAATCAGAATTCAGTTAAAAACATAAATCTGTTTGATTATCTACATTTAAAGTCTTTAGCATTTATTTTCTTTAAAGATTCTTATTATTGAATTTTACACGTGCAATTGTTTGCTTTTCTTATTTTTTTAAACCATTGGTTTACCTAACGGACGGACCAGATGACTTGCCTCAATACAAATAAGAAAAATATAATTTTTCTGGCAATCCAACGAGTTAAAGAAGATAATTTTCATAACTTTTATTATAATAATTTTGGCAATTTTTTATGAATAAAAACATTGTTTTTTCCACTTCTGAGTTTATTTTTCTCGGCATGTTTTAAAGGCTTTACATCTTCATCATCGGGAGAACGATATAATAAATGTTTATATCGTTCTCCCGATGTTGAAGGTGTAAAGCCTTCGAAACATGTTGAGGAAAATAAACTCAAAAATGAAAAAAACAGTGCCTTCATTCATTAAAAATTTGTCACTATGATATTCCAGTGTTAACAATGCCTTAAGTTTATCTCAAATTTACAATAGTTTTGATTAAAACCACAACAATACTGTATTTTTAATGCTCCTCAATTGTAATACACAGATATTTTTAATCATCAAAATCGGTGAAAACCATTTCTACAAGGTCTTTCTTGGCACACTGTTCTCCTTCCAACTTCTGCGGTCCTTTCCATCTGACCAAAGTAGGGATCACCATTAGCTTGGTTCTGGTATCTTTTCGGAACGAACAGTTTGAGTCTTTCCACCTACAAGCAATAAAAAAGAAAACATATGCTTGAAAAATATTATTTATACTCAATAAAATACTTATTCCATGTGATAATGTGATTTATTCTAACAAATAACTCAACGGAGAATGGAAGGACAGAAATGTTAATGGTAAGTCATGTTTGATTCATTAGTATGATTTTATCTTCAAAGCTATTTTATGCAGCAAAAATATAATACATATTAACAAAGAACTCACAAAATTAAATAGTAAAATTTGCATTATTCATCATATAACGGTTCCACACTGCTCAAATCATTTTAATTTCTCAAAATAATAACTGTAAAAATGTAAAGGGTAAATTTTTAAACTGAAAAAATTAATCAAATTGCTTTAATATTATGTTTCTTTTTATATACTTTGCATACAACACTCACATATATTAAAAAAATAAAATATCAAACATGTTGAAAATTATGGCAAACATAGAAGAAAATTAATAGATATATAAATATTGTTATTGGTTATTCCTTCTGCAGTAAATATATTATAATCTATTGCAGGCTTTCCCAAACATAGCTCTGCGATTAAATATATTAATAATGAAGCTTTTTTTTTTTTAATTATGACTGTAATAATTCTATATATAAATATTGTTGAGAAAGAAAAAATTAAAGGTTGCAATATTAATGAGCTTATAAATGTACTTTCAAATACAAATTTTTCATTTATAAATACAAAATATAAAAAACCTATTTATGAGTTATGAATTTAAATTAAAATAAATACTCCATGAAAAAGTGTTTGAATCTAATTGCTGTATACAATTTGTTTTAAGCTATTATATTGACTCTCATGACATGTGATAGGTAGCTAATCTATCGCCATTTTATTGTCACGTGAATTCTACACCAGATCAAAGACAGTGTGACAATCACACTGCCATCCCCAGGAATCGAACCTGGGACTTTCGGTATGGCAGTCAGAGCTCTTACCACTATGCCACGAAGGTCATCGATTTGGTTAATTTATTGATTATGTATTATTATTATTTTGTTGAATCGCTCTTTACATCATAACAGCATGAGCCAAATCGATGTAAAGGGTATTATAGCTATCATTGTGATTCTCGTGACATGTGATAGGTAGCTAATCTATTGCCATTTTATTGTAACGTGAATTCTACACCAGACCAATGACAGTGTGACTAACACAGTGACCTCACCGGTAATCAAACCCGAAACCTCTGAGGTGGCAGTCAATGCACTTACCACTCGGCCACAAAGGTCGTATCATTACCTACTCTTCAAATTGAACAGTGTACTCTGTCAGATTTTGAGTACAATTGTACAATTTTGAGAAATTCTGATCTATACTAATAGTCAAAAGCATATATTCTTTTAAGGATTTGCTTCGTTTCTCCAGCCCTAAATATGTGTATATATGAATAGAAGAATAATTACGTTGGTCTATCGCCAACATGGACCGTCACAAAGTTTAAATTCTCAGGCAGGGTTTCCAAAACACTTTCTATTACTGGTTCAGCTGAAAATATTAAAACAGGGGAGATAAGAATTCACCTCTCTAACAATAACTACAAACATTCATGTATTCTGTACTGCTAATGGAAAAAGTTAGATAATATACCAGTTAATTAATATTACAATGTACACAGGGATTTTCTAATAAATCTGTGTGTAATATTTTTTATCTTTTCTAGACCAAATTCTAATGAAGATAAATCCATAATATGATTTTTATCTTTTTAATTTTCTGATAGAACCGCATAAGGATATTCATTTTATTTTCTTGCTAACTAATTAACTAATGAAGGGGTAGGCAGAAAGAATGGACCGTCACACTATTCTGTCCTGACATACTTCTCTCACTTCCTCAAATCGTGTCAAGCACATATGTCGATTACTCTGACTCCTTGCATGGCCAGCATTCAATATTTAATTTAATGATCATGTCACGTTTTCCTTGGCCTTCCTCTATTTCTAGTTCCGTTTACATCGTTTACAAATACTCTCTTTCTTCATTCATTCTTTCCATTTGTCCAAACCAATTTAATGAACCTTTCATTATTTTGTTTACAACACTTTCATTCGCACTCATTCACTTCTTATATAATATTTTCATTCGACACTCTATCATACACACATTCATCAAAGAGATTAATAGATTATAAGATTATTTTCTTACTAAAACTAATATTATATATTTGATATATTGTAAATTTAAAAAAAAACATTTCGAAATAAAATTGGGTGAAAATGACCGAGTCTAATGTTCTTTACTGATGATACAGTATTGTCCATTCAATAAAAATAGTAGGAAATCGTAAAATGTTATTTTTAAACACATGGTTTTATTAAATTTGAGTTTACTTTTGAAGGTTTTATACCTTCATAATTGGGAGACTAACATTATATAAAGAATGTGTACTTGTGCTGAATTAAAGGTATAATAAAAAATAATTTTTATATTCCTAGATCCCTCACCTACCAAGTTTTTTATTAGAATGTGTGAGACTTTGATTATCATTTAAAATTTAACTAACCAACGCATTATTTCTCTGGAGGAATAGACAGAGAGGGTGGACCGAAACACTCATTGTGATTTATTAGGCTCCAGCCTCCACCAATCATACCACGTATAACAAGTGGAACTCCAAACATAGGCAACATAAACATTTTATTAATTTGGTCAAGCCATTAAAAATATATTATTTGTAATTTTATTTTACATCATTGTATTTTATATAATTTGTTTTAGATTTATTTTGTAGACGTTGGACGATCGAAGTGTGCGTGGGAGATGCCTATTGGTGACGATGAGGTTCGCAACCCATCACACCATGTCGCTCGAAAAGAGAAGGATGGAGTGCCGCATTGATTAAAGTGTGACAGTCCATTCTTTCTGCCTACCCTCTCCGTGAGACGGCGTGATGGTTAGTTAGTTAGTTAGTTGGTAAAGCCATTATAAGTTTAGATCTTATTATGTAACATAAAACTTTTTATTGTAATCAATTTTTTTAATTAGTATTCATTGAGCTAAAATAAACTTAGTTTACATTTTTGCTTGGGTGTAAACAATATTTCGATAATGTATTCAGAAGATTTCAAGTGTAAGATATTTTTAATTATTAAAAAAACTTTATTCACAAATTTATTTAGTAATATTGTTTAATAGGGTAAAAGAAAATTAGTTTCTTCATTGTAAACACAATATACATAAATAAAATATAGAATATTGAGCCAGCAATTATTTAAAAACATTAATTTGTTAAATATACTGTGAAGAATAATTATAAAAGAAATTATAAATATTGAATCAAATTCAAATAATGTTTAAATAGTCCATTGTTTTGGCCAAAACACGATAGTTCAGCATTATTACTGTTAAAATTTATAACACTGTTATAATATCACAATTTAATTTCATTCACTGAGAATGTTACGACAGCTGTTTCGCCAACCGATGTTGGCATCATCAGGTGTTACAATAAACTTGAGTTTTCCTACATCGGTTGGCGAAACAGCTGTCGCGACATACTCGGTGAATAAAAATAAATTGTGATATTATAAGTGTTATAAATTTTAACAGTACAAATAATGTTTAAAAAAATAATGATAATAAATAAAACATACCATCTAAGCAATCTGGACACCAACTTTTTCCGTCCACCAAAGAGCCTGTATATAAAATAAAGTAAGGTTCTTCTTTCTTTTCCAAGGTTTCGGCAAATGCTGAAAACGCTTCGAATCCTTCTACTGTTTGACGATTAACCATTTTGATAATATTATTATTTCGTCTCGGATAGGTTAAATAGAATGTTTACTGCAAGTAATGTAGAAAATCACTATTTAACAAGCAATATGTATAACACGTATCGAAAGAGCACTTAGGAAAGAGTCACTAATCGTACTATCAAACATGAATATAAAGATAAACCCGGTAGGCAGCGGCTTATCTTGACAGAACTTTTGACATATTTGTTATGCTTTTATAGTAGAATTTGACATTGACACATGTATTTGGAATAGACAATAATATATTTGCGCAGGCGTTAACTAATAGAAATGGGCCAAACATTAAATCGATATACCTGTTAATGAATATTTTATAAAGATATCCTCACACGTAACATTATGTACAAATCGAATGGTATATAAAATGATGCGAATAATTTATAAATATGGATGTTTAAAATATAACCCTGCGCACAATAAGGTGGAAACATGAGAGAATAATATTAGATGGCATCAAGCGGTTGGATACGTGTCTATATAGACAAATAAATACAAATATAATTTACTTTGGAGTTGAATTTAATCTTCAGACATCGATAATCGTATATTTCTCTTAATTCACCCCGATTCTGATTTCTACGTTGGGAATTGATGAGTGCATTAATAAACCAGTAAATTTATTATTATACATACATACATACACCAAAAAGA
Source organism: Lepidostoma basale (assembly GCA_022606425.2). Classification (NCBI taxonomy): domain Eukaryota; kingdom Metazoa; phylum Arthropoda; class Insecta; order Trichoptera; family Lepidostomatidae; genus Lepidostoma; species Lepidostoma basale. The sequence goes on along the minus strand of JAHDVF020000118.1, from coordinate 108,934 downwards.
ACTTACTTGGTAAATATTGGCCAGCGACTATAATTAATTAAAATTACACCTGATTATCAGCGAGGCGATCTCAACCGACTATCGTGTCAGGTTCGAAAAGTTATGCGGTTAGCATCATGCGATGAGGCTGCTTCTCATGACATGTGTATTCAATAGATTTTCTTTCAGATTCCTGATCTTCCCGATGTTTTCTTCTAGGCGATCCAAAATACAGTAACTACTCTTTAATATCCACGGAATTCAATAATACTATTGTATATGATATGACATATATGATATGTTGTTAACTTAACCACGTTAGATAATTGTACCGACTTAACAATTTTTGTTAACCAATGGAGAAAAGCGTATTTTGTCTGTGTAATATTAGAATTTCAGTTAATATGAAGATATTTCAACCATAAACGTTTATAAAATAGATGAGCAGTTTTTAACGTAATGTTTTTTAATAACTTGTGTTCCTCCATATTATATTGTTTCTTCTATGACCAATGTTTTGAAAATCATCGCAAACTCTATCGGATAATTTATGTGACATCAATCACCCTATAAATGAAATTGGTAACGTTTTCCAAAACTTCGATCAAAAAATAATCGAATTGGTGGTTGAAGTATAAATCAACTCCATTATTAATTTGTAATTGTAAACCCAATTGTTTAATGGTTTAACTTAGATTAAATTTACATAATAAATTATATAAACAGTAGTCGAAAAACTTGTTTGGCCTTGCAAGGGCATTCCTAAACAGTTTGAGAATGCCGTCACAAAGCTTAAGAAATTTATCACTACCATTTATAAAATTTATTATTTTAATTAAATCCAAGTAAAACCATTTAACAGTCGTGTTTACTATTATAAATTTAAAAAAAAATCATAATATACTCATTATAAGTCAAGTCATATTGACTTAATTCTTTTTGCTTTTATTTTAAAATTCTTTTCCATTATTTATGTTACTACATGTCTCTTTTTGCGTGAGCAATTTTTTTTTTTTGGCATTATCGCTCGACAATTTTAATAACTCGTGCATACATATTGGTAGTAGGTACACTTTTACATTTCAAAAATATCGAAGTTTTGTACTGGGTACATCCCTAGTCAAATCTTCCTGTTTATGGTGTTCCCGCAAACATGGCCGTGTTCGATGAGCGATGGTTCACGACTGTCTTTTACGCAATTTATCGCGTCATTTGCAATTAAATTAAAAAATTATAATGTCCAATGCATCACCACTAATCAGTTATTGCAAGATGTAAGTACCACATTCGCCGTTTTCCCTATTTAACCTATAAATTATTTCAGCAAAATATTGATTGCTGACCGACACACTAACGTATATAAAACCAATATTTTTGTTGTATTTCAGACATAATTGAGTTAAAATGTATAACGGTATCGGTTTACAAACACCTCGTGGGTCAGGCACTAACGGACATGTCCAAAGAAATTGGGCGCTCGTTAGAAAAACTAAAGATAAAGTCAACTACAAGACCGAAGATGAGATCGCTCTGCTGGACTCTGCATCAAACAAACAGCCGAACAAGGATATCCTGGATCACGAGAGAAAACGTAAAATTGAAGTGAAGTGTGCGGAACTCGAAGATGTTTTAGAACAACAAGGGTGAGTTGTTTTTCTCATTTATTTATATCATGAATGACAGCTTTGTAAAACAGCAAATAACGTCGTTTTTATGTCGAACTTATTGCGCAATTCTATTAAAGTTCTGATAAACACGAGTTTAATTAATAAATGTTGCAGTTCCTAAAATAATGTAATTATCCGATAAAGTAAGAGCTAAAAAAATATTTTATATAAAATAATTTCAGTGTCGTACATTATTTTAATGTAGAAATATTTTTAAATAAAGGTTACGCTTTTTTTCTTATGTGATATTACAATGGAAAAAATGTTTTTCACATTTGTTAAAATTGTATTTATTTAAAAATAATGTTTATTGTCATTTGGTGATCGCCAACAAGCATATAGAATGTCTCTTAAGTGTAATCTTTCAACAATACACTGATATTGTTTTCTTAATTGAGTTAATCTTATAATATTATATTCTGGATACAATTAACCTTAAAAATGTGGATGTTTTGGATATGTGAAGAATTATTATCACTCAAGGAATGCCTTATTTGTTTACTTTGTGATTATATTATTTTCTATCTTCACTAGTGCTATAATGAAATTATGAATATCTAAATATATTCTAGAGCAAACGGTATTTGTGAATCCATGAGCCAAAAAATCATAATTAAAAAATAATGTGTAATATTATAATGGTGCTATAAACGAGTATCTTGATTAGACTTGATTAATTGTTATACCTTTTTATTTATTATACTTTTTTATACTCCAAAATTTCAGTAAAATGGTCATTTATTCACAAAGAACAGATGTCTGTGAATTAGAAACAGATGATTCTCCGTGTAAAATAACTATTGATCTATCAATCAGTGGCGGTACTCCTATAGAAGCCGAGAAGTCCGGCTTGCGTGAGAAATTTTGAATCAAAACCTCTAGTGGATTACAGAGGTTCAGCTCTTATGGCTATTCCTCTTACGTCTGATGGGAACGTTGTTGGAAAGTGGTTTGGTGGGTTGTTGGTTTATGCGGGGGCATTACTTAGATTTGGGGGTTTAGATTCAAAATTTCTTACGCAAGCCAGGCTTCTGGGCTTCTATAGGAGTACCACTGCTGCTATTAATCATTTCATTGTAGAAAAACCAATTTTAACTATCAACTAACCATCACAGTGTCACTCAAAAGGGGTAGGCAAAAATAATGGACCACTTCTCTGTTTTTTCCTAGCATTCTTCTTGTTTCTTCAATAATCATACATCGTGTCATGCACACACGTCCATTTTTCCAACTCCACACGTGGCAGACATGTATTATTTGATCGATTTGATCTTGTCATGTTTTTCTTGGACTTCCTCTTTTTTATAGTTCCTTTTATTTGGTTAACATAGACTTTCTTTGCCATTTTTTCTTCATTCATTCTTTCCACGTGTACATATTATCATTTGTTTGAATAAATTCTAATTAATTCTCCTTCTTATCATTAGTATTCTTGTATTTTCTACATCTGCATCCGAAGTGGAACACTAGACACATCAATTTAAAAACAGGACAGTTTTGCAATGCTTCCGTGCGGCAATTATGATCATAAAATATTCCATGGCACTTACTCTATTGTAATTGTAGAGAATATATTTAGTTAATTTTATAGAATTAGTTCTCTCATTTTCTCTGGATTATGAATACCTTTTGATGTATATATTTTTAAAGTTTTAATATTTAACACTTTTCAAGAGTGCCACAAATGTTTTTTGTTTTTTTATATACAACAGGTCATTTGAACCCAATTACTTTTTACAACTGATTGTCATGACATGTGATAGGTAGCTAATCTTTCGCCATTTTATTGGCACGTGAATTCTATGCCAGACCAAAGACAGCGACGCCATTGACGGGAATCGAAGCCGGGACCTTCTGTGAGGCATTTTGCCACGAAGGTCGTCGAATGTTCTTGGAAGAGGAAGGGGGAGGTAGATGAAATAATTATAATATTTGTTTATTTTCATATAGCGTTTTATTTTATCTTTTGGTAAATCAAAAAAATGTAATCAGTAAACTCTATCCAGTGGTTTTTAGTTTTGGTTTATGTAAGATACACTGTGCCTTGTGTGGCTTCTCTCATATGTTATAGCGCTGTTCACTGGAACTTATAGTATTTCAACCGAGCATTCTACTTGCCTGTGAAGCGTACAGGTCCCAGCTAGTACTCACTCGCAGTACCTTTCTAACCAGTTTATTTGACGAATGACAATGCACATCCAAATCTTGCATATTTTATAATGTTTGCATTCTACTAAGAAAATATAAATAAAATTAAAATGTGTTTTAAAAAATGGGAGAGTGGAGAAGGAAATTGAAAGAAGAGTTGGGACAGGCAACAGAGCAAATGGTGCACTTAAAGCTGTCATCGCAAACAAAAGCCTATCCAAGAAGCCTTAGATGGCAGTGCACAATGGTGTTCTTGTGCTGACCCTTATGTTTGGAGACGAAGCATGGAACTGGCGAAAGAAGGATGAAAGTATTATAAATGAGATCTCTTAGACGAATGTTTGGAAAATTGATGTATGGTAAAACGGGTCAACTGAAAATATAAGAAGTGAATGCGATGAAATGAAAGTGTTATGATCAGAATATTGAAAGAACCATTAATATGGTTTAGACGTCTGGAATGATAGAATGGTAAAAAAGTCTATTTTAACGATGTAAATGTAACTAGAAATAGAGGATTACTGAGGAAAATGTGGCACGATCAAATTAATCAAATATTGAATGTCGGCCACGTGAGGATTCAGAGAAATCGGTGTGCATGCATGACACGATGTATGAATGTAGAGGAAGCGAGAGAAGTATGTCAAGAAAGAAAAGTGTGGCAGTCCATTCATTCTGCCTACCACTTCGGGGAGACGGCGTGATGGTTAGTTAGTTAGTTTGATAAGTTGTCAAATGCAGCTCCCATGACCAAAATAAAAACATTGTCAATATGCCCTTGAGATAAGTTATTAATGAAAATAGCGCTAAACAAATTAGCCTAATTATTATTGTAAATAGGACTCCATTTTAACACATTACTGATGTAAGATGCATATCTAGTGCTATCTGCTGATTACTAGTTTCTATTGATAACTGTTTTCTTAACTGTTCATATTTTCATAACAGTATTTACCGACATAAATCATCACTCTGTGGTTAGGGAGATAAATTTGATAAAGCTGTCATGCATCCACTTCTGAACACATCTTGTTTTCAACACACATAACAACATTTTCTAAGATAATCTAATGATTTTACTGAAATCTCTCGATGAATGTTCGTTTTAAATAATAATAAAAAAAAGACGTTTTAACTAACTAACTAACTAACCATCACGCCGTCTCCCCGAAGGGGTAGGCAGAAAGAATGGACTGCCACGCTTTTCTTTCCCGACATTTCTCTCAATTCCTCAACATTCATACATCGTGTCATGCACGCCCGTCGATATCTTGACTCCTCACATGGCCGACATTCAATATTTGATTTATTTGATCGTGCCACGTTTTCCTCGGTCTTCCTCTATTTCTGGTTCCATTTACATCGTTAACATATGTTTTTACTTACTATTTCCACATTTGTCTTTATTTCGACAGCGACCAGTTTCGCCGGGCTGGCTGCACCAATCTCTCGATGCCAGCCAATCTGGCGAAACCGGTTGCTGTCGAAACTTCGTTTTTATTCAGGATTTTTAATATACCTTATAGTAAGCGTGACATTGGCAATGTTGTGTGAATACTTTGATTTGGATTTGATTCCTAGCAAAGATAATATATATTTTTGAGTGTTGCATGAATCTGATATTTACCCAATGGTTATTGTATAATAATTGAGTTAAAAAACTTTTTCGGCTATGCTAATTCGTTGAGTAATTAACTAACCAACCATCACGCCGTCTCTATTAAGGGATAAGCAGAAATAATGGACCGCCACCCTGTTCTTTCCTGACATACTTCTCTCGCTTCCTTAACGTTTATACATCGTGTCATGCACGCGCGTTGATTTCTCCGAGTGCAGAAGATAGTGGTAGCTCACCATGCGCCGCTTGCACTTCATCCTTGTGCTGGGCCAACAGGATCTCATTCTCCGCCCGGTGCTGTCCTTCCAGCAGGACGCAGTGTGCCTGTAGTTCCACCAGCTGGTGCTGATTGCGCTCCAACTCCTCTTGCAACCCTTGTACACTGCTGTTCAACTTCTCCTTGTCTTTCTAAAAAATAAAATCAATATGAAATGTATTCCATAAAATGGATTTGTATTTTTAATAATTTAGAATAATTCTAACTAACTAACCATCACGCCGTCTCTCCGAAGGGGTAGGCAGGAAAGATGCACTGCTACACTTTTCTTTCCTGACATATTTCTCTCCCTTCCTCAACATTCATACATCGTGTCATGCACGCGCGTCGATTTCTCTGACTCCTCACATGGCCGACATTTAATATTTGATTTATTTGATCGTGCCACGTTTTCCTCGGTCTTCCTATATTTCTGGTTCCATTTACATCGTTAACATATAATTTTTTTACCATTCTTTCTTCATTCATTCTTTCCATATGACCAAACCATCTTAATGATCTTTTCATTATTTTGTTCATAACACCATCATTCGCGCCGCATTCACGTCTTATATTTTCATTCGACACTCTATCATACACAGAGTATCCACACATTCGTCTAAGAGATCTCATTTCTACTGCATTCATTCTACTTACATCATTCTTTTGCCAGTTCCGTGCTTCGCTTCGATACATAAGGGTCGGTTTATTAAAAAAAGTAATGAAAATGTTTATAAAAAAAAAGTAATGAAAAGAAATAATATAAGAAAAAGTAAATGACAATTTAAAAAAATAAGATATAAAAAGAAACAGTGTAGTACAATTAGAAAAACGAGAAATCGAATTAAGTGTTGTTTTTTTTTTAATATGACTTTCAAATATATTTAATATTTATCAATATTTGATTAATAATTACTTCATGAGATATTATAAATATTTTGAATTTAAAATAAAGAAAATTTGAAATATGTATGAATAAATTATAAACCAAATTCGCTTACCATTAAACTCGCTGAGTATTGTGCTTTGTGCTTACAGTAGCTTTTTTTAAGGTTTGAGTTTCTATAGGAATGTATAAAGTCAAAACAAATCAATACATTTAATTCTTAACTTGCATGCAGATTAGGCAACAGAACAAAATAAAGTTATTGCCCATGTACTGTTTTTACTGCCCAAGTCGATACTTTAATGGCAGTCGTAGTGAATTCAGTTAAAGGTCCCAATATGCTCTTTTATGCTTGGAATTTGTATATACAATAGAGCAGTGATGGCGAACCTTTTTGAGAAGTGGGTCAAATTTTGTTAATTTTTTTTTTTAGTACTAGGTCGTGGGTTACAAATCGTATAATCGGTGTATCGCTTTGTGCGCCTTCATTGACCAGGATCACACAACTGCACCTAGAATCGGGAATCCCGATGATAGATGAATTCATTCTGAAACTTCCCGAACGTTTTTACAGAGGACTCCCTTTACATTCTAACCCCATAAAATACCTCTCAAATTACGACCCAAACACCTCCAGCCGCCACAAGCGCCAATAATCGACCTCCTTCAGAGGAACACTCCGGACCACACAAATCATGCCCCCGCATAAACCAACAACCCACCAAATCACCTTCCAACAATGTTCCCATCAGACGTAAGAGGAATAGCCACATGAACTGAACATCTGTAAGCCAGAAGATCCAAGTCTAAGTCAGTGACGTCGCGTGGAAACGGGGAGGAGAGGATAGTTAAAAACTACTTTTGCATGATGTGATGAGGTGAAATATGGAATTGACAGAAAAAGGATTGGAGCAGAATAAATGCGATAGAAATGAGATTCCTAAAACGTATGTGTGGTAAAACGTGTTCGACAGAATTTCAAATGCATAAGGAAGGAATGTGGAGCGGAAGAAAGTATTACGAACAAAATTATGAAAGTTTGGACATATGAAACGCATGAATGAAGGAAGAATTGTTAATGAAAATGTACGTTAACGGTGTGAATAGAACACAAAGGCGTGGAAAACCGAGGAAAACTTGGCATGATCAAATTAATCTAATTTTAAAGGTCGGCCATGTTAGAAGTCCGAGGAATCGACGTGCGTGTATGACTCGATATATGAATATGGAGGAAGCTAGAGACGTGTGTCAGGATCGAGTAGTGTGGCTGTCCATTCTCTCCTACCCCTTCGGGGAAACGGCGTGATTGTTTTTGCTGTTGTACTTTGTAATGTGACATTGGATATACGAGTATATACGTTATTATTATATTTTTTATTATCATTATTTTCTCTCTTTCGTGATATAAAAAAAATTATAACGAGGGTCACAACGCATGGGTCATTTATAAATCCTGCGTGGGTTAGTGTCTGCTTACGGGTCATAAGTTCGCCATCACTGCCATACAGGAATGCTTCAAAAATATAAAAGCAAAGAAAAATTAAACTGCAACCATCGCTTGGATACTGTTTGAAATTTTATAACTAAACTATTTCCGATTTTATCAAATAAATAAGTTGGACATATAGAACGAATGGATGAGACCAGAATGGTTAAAACGTTGTTTACAAGCTGTGTGAATGGAAAAAGAAACCGAGTACGATCGAGGAAAACATGGCAAGACCAAATTTATCAAATACTAAAAGCCAGCAACGTTCAATGTCGGAAAAATCGACGAGCGTACGTGTTACGATGTGTAAATATAGAGAAAATTCGAAATATATTTGGATAGAGCAGTATGGTGTTTCATCCTCTCTGTTTACCCCTTTAGGAACATTGTATGTTCAATATTTTTTGCACTTCTCAATTCGGGACGCAGACGCCCTTTCTCAGTGTGGAAATTTTAACTCTCAAATAGCTCAAATTTCTACGCTGAAGAAGGGCGTGCGCCTGCAGCCCCTAAACATGTTTGTGAAAGTGCAAAATAAAATACAAAGTTATTTAAATGTGAGTCCACAGCACAAAGTGATGTCGAATGTGGAAGATTATCTAAAAAACATCGAGAAAATTAAACTTATTATTACGAAATATCACATCTATAACTAATTTTATGCTCCATTTTGCCACACAGAAGCTTTTCAAGATATACGAGTATATTCCTATATGGAAGGCTTTTATTTTGCGGTGGCATCATCGACGAAAATCGAATATTTTAAATCGAAAACGTCGCTAATAATGTCATCACCGTGATTATGTACTACATATTTGTATTTTCCGAGTTTATTTTATCCACATGGATTATTTTAGTTGTACTTAATATTTTTTTTAATGTAAAGAAATTATGACATTTATGAAGGGGTTTATTTACCTTTTCAGTGACCGATTTTTTACGCGTAAAATCATTGATAAATAGTAGTGTGAATGGAAAAAGAAGTCGAGGAAGGCCAAGGAAGACATGGCATGATCAAATTAATCAATTACTGAAAGGCGACCATGTTCGAAGTAGGTACAATCGACGAGCGTGCATGTCACGAAGTGTGAATGTAGAAGAAGCGCGAGAGTTATGTCAGGATAGAATAATGTGGCGATTAATCCTATCTGCCTACCCCTTCGGGTGACGGCGTGATGGTTAGTTAGTTAGTCATTGATAAATGTTTTATTTTGTATGGTTAATAAATTAGTTGTTCAATTAACCCTAGAAGCATTATCTATATAAGAGGTACACAAAGCCTAAACATACGTCTCAGAGACGTACACATATAAATGACAGTCTGTAGGCAAAAATATACCTATTTTAGGTAAATTATTTGAAGGAAATGTAGGTTAGGAAATAAACTAACAATAAAATCAATGTTATCAATTAAAATATGATCACAGCTCTTTATTATAAAGAAACTTAATATTATTGTTAAATTCTCAAACAAAAAAAATGACTTCTGAAAAATCAACTAAAACATATATTTTTTTTATATAAACTATTCAGTATTTTTTTTAAATCTTCTTCTTAGGACACACATTAAACACAATCAGATTTTAAGTGACTAGTAATAATTTAAACGCAGTCTACACACACATCAACTTTATGCTCGCTACATACTGACTTTTTACATTTACGGCGCACTAATTTTGACATTATTTTTTTTTGTACGAACAAAATGCGCAATATTTACGTTTTTTGGCTCTGGTTCTTCTAATTAGTGTTCATTACTTGAATTTGTAGGTTTTATGAGAATTTGACTTATATTGTCTCGTAAAGATCGTTTCAAAGTCGGTCCTTCAAGTCTTTTCTCCATCCAAGGCGTGACCAAATCTGTACTGAGTAGCTTTATAAATTCTCTTCTATTCAACGGTTTTTTACTGTCCCTGATCATGTTGGCCACAAATCAGAGTAGAATTTACAAAGGCCATGTTTAAAATTCCATAAAATACAGCCATAGGCCATCTATTAGTCTTGCGGCTGCACGACATTGAGGAGCACATTTGGTCGAATGAGTTTACCCCGCCTTTGGTTTGGTTGTAGAACATAATCATGTTAGGTTTGCCACTTGAATCATCAATTACTGGATTTTCATCGCAGGACGATAAGAGGTAAACCATATTTGCAGGTTTGGGCTTATACGATACTAGTGTCAGGGGACCATCAAAACAGAACATAGAGCTACCAACAGGTTGAGATCTCGAGTTTTTCAATTGTTCTGGGATTTCTCGCAAAGTGCCCACTTTGGTCAAATTATAAGGTTGTTGTTATAAGTTTTTGGCTAGAGGAACAGATATAAACCAACTGTCGCAGGTTATGTTTCTATTCGATCCATGAATAGTATTCGACAATTTCTTCATATAATATTCGCCAAGTGGCATCCCTCCAGTATTTGTGCTCCTGCCTATATATGGATCAGCGTCAATCATATATTTGGAGGTTGCATCACACATCATCGGAAATTTGATGCCGTATTTATTCGGCTTGTTTGGTTATGTGGTCTTCAATAATCTCGATATCCTCGACTTCAGAAGCCGAATCTCCCAGAGATAATGATCTTCCTCGTTTAAAATTTGCAAAATATCGTCACTGTCTAAGTTATTAAACCGTGACATACTCGTATAGTTATCTGAAAAAAAAAACGACAAAAATAGATATAAAATACACGAAAAAGTAACAAATGATAAATCGCATAAACTTAGTACAAAGTTACACAAAGCCTAAACATACGTCTCGCAGGCGTGCAGTACCTCAATAAGTCAAAAATGGCGGGACTTACCTTAGCGACACAGGAACCTTCCGCTAGATCCCGTTGGCCACTGAGTTGGCTAAAAAGCACGTGGGGCTAGCTTCAACCGTTTAAAAGATACAAAGAATTTTCGAAAAAGTGTACGCCTCGCAGGCGTAGATTAGGCTTTTAGGGTTAAATTGTATAACCATATTGGTGAATACATCCGTTTTCTAGAAGTTTTATTATATTTTATCATCAAATCTCAATCAAAATCTTTTGATAATGCAAGGCGAAATGTGTTACTTGCATTGAATATAATAAAATATATAGAAAACAGACGTTTTTACCAATATTTAATGTGGAGTTTTACATCATTGTTATTGTTATCTTGTAGAAGAGCTCTTGACATTATTACAGCGCGAGCGAAATCGATCCAAAAAAGAAAAAATATCAAAGGAAATATGCTTAGAACCATGTGAATAGTAATACGACAGTTATCTCTTTGGTGCTCTTGTCGTTGGGTATTCGTGAATTCGGTATTGATGCATGTAAAGAAGTCTATCTTAGTTGTAACCTCTTCTAGAAGACAAATCACCGTGAGATAATAACCAATTTAGTAAAAAAAAAAAAAAAAAAATCAACTTTGGTACATTATCGGAGAGTGTTTCTCTGTTTAAGGAATAATATATTTAATTAACCCCATCTGTCACTTCCTAATTGAGTTACAATTCTACCCACAAACACCCTTATCTTCTTTCCAAACGAAGTAAATTAATTTATACCCTAAATAGCTTTCTGGAATCTTGTTGGCCATTGTTCTTTGTATATCTTTCTGTCGGTCCAACTGTCCTCGCGTATTAACGCAATGCGGCTAGTTCCTCTCCATTGTATTATACATATATAGGGCAAGCAATCCTTTCTAAACCATCAGTTTCTTAAAGCTAAAATGATTTGGTCGATTGCCAAGAACAGCTATTCCGTATGTTTGCGGTCGTATGACAAAATGACATAAATATCTCTCTATAATAATCTTAAAAACAATGTACAAAAAATAAAATGTATACCCACTGCAAAGAAATTCAGTAGATTTCCTCGCGAGCGGGCATAGAGGACGGGACCATCGCATACATTAGTCAAACTACTTCTCAAATTTAACCACATTTATGCTGTAATCACACCGTTTTTTTTTTTAGAAAAAAAAACGGAAACGCAGTAAGCTGAGTATATTAGTTTTAAATGACAATTTTAAAGTACTTACTCACTTTATTCTTTAAATTTATTTGATCACATCGCTACCGAATCTCGTCATCCTACTCTCAGGAAGTTTGTCATTTATCCATAATCCCAAGTATGATTTAATATCACATGATGTAACCAGCTGACGTGGCGTGTATTATTGAAATGTTTTTTTTTTCTTTCTAAATAGAACTGATTTATGGCCAAATGCACAACATTTGTAATAAGGTGCATTCCGTGACGTCATGTGTAACAAGCACCCTCGTCACGTGCCGTTTGCATGTCGGGCAACCCCATTTTAAAAATACGAGTGTGCCGCTTGTCTCTTTTCCCTCATAGTTTATTATACAAAACTAGGTGCCATTAAAAAAATCGATTTCATCCCCCCGTATGCCACATCATTGTTATTATGCCTCCCCCCTGTTTCTGTGTAACGCGTGCTCTTTCGATCGATATACTACGTACATAGCACACAATACCCCCTCCTCCCAATAACATAATTTACCTCTTTACTCGTTGGGCCCGGTCGCCTCATTCCACAACCCACCCTCCCTCGGGTAGGTGAGTTAATACCGCGATCCCGACCTACCTATACGCAGCAGTGACACATCTGCATATTTCAATGTTACATTTCTTTAGTGAGCGGTGTTCTTTTTTCAAAATTATTTTAGCTACGCGGTAATATCGCATTTTGATATTCAATTGTCTTTTTTTTGCTATGAATGTTAAGTTTTGGAAGAGTTCGCGTTAGTAATAATGGATTTTCCCCCGAATACCTGTGATAAGTGAAATGAAACTTTCGTGACCGTAAACTTTGTGTTCGCGTATTTCCCAAAAGAACAAACGTCGATTTATTATTCATTATGTAGGTTTTTGTCACAAATCGCGTGACGTGTACGGCGATGTTAATTTTGTAAACTTTAATACTAAAAACATACTTTTGGAAATGTTTTTTTTTGTTTGTTATAAAGTTTTTGTTTGACAACATTAAACAATACCAGTGCCTTTTGTTATTTTTGCGGTGTTATTCGTAAATACAACTTTAGAACATTCTCTCTTATTACCGCCGTTAATATTTGGATTACAGAAACATGTTGAGTGTTGCTACAACTTTTCACAGGTTTTTAATTATTATTTTTTCTTTATTTCTTTTTCGTTAATTTTCAATCCTAGGGATTGGTTTGCAGCAAAATATTACATTTTTGCTGGTTCTTGGGATGGTACTTGAGCCTTTAATGTGGTAGTTTCCCGTTTGTTCTAAATAAGTTGAAACATTTGTAGGAATGAAGGCATGTTTTAAAAAATTGTACGAGTTAAGAATGGGGCAATCTATTTTGTGTGGCAATTAGGTAAATATTATTTAACATCGCGAATTGCGTCTAATTTTATCGATCAACGTAATGGTAGGACAACTTAGTCCACATTATTATACATGACGATCCATTTCTAAAAACAAGAGATTTCCGATATTTAAGAATGCGATGTGTTGTGCGTACTATAAAATTGATCTGTAAACCACTTCTTCCCGAATTCTCTAATCGACGTGTTGAAGTTCGTTTCAAGAATATAGATATGAAAAATACATGAGATTATAGCCATGTTATAGTTTCTGCTTTAGTTTTATTTTTTTGAACACCAGTAATCTTCTTATTCTTAAATTAGATCAGGGGATTGTCTCGGTAAGTTGTCGATTGTCAGTACACAATGGAGTTCTAGTGCCAACCCTCATGTATGGAAGTGAAGCTTGGAGCTGGCAAAAGAAGGATGAAACCAGTATAAACGCCGTAGAAATGAGATCACTAAGAAGAATGCGGGGGGAAACGTTGTATGATAGAATACCGAACGATGAAATAAGAAGGAAATGTAAGGCAGATGACTGCATCATGGATTAAATTAAAAAAAGGATCCCTGAGATGGTTTGGACATATGGAACGAATGGATGAAAGTAGAATGGTTAAAAAGTTGTACACAAGTAGCGTGAGTGGAAAAAGAAGCCGATTACGACCAAGGAAAACATAGCATGACCAAATTAATCAATTACTAAAAGGCGGTCACATTCGAAGTCGGAATAATCAACGTGCGTGCATGGTACGATGTATGAATGTAGAGGAAGCCCGAGAGGTATGCCAGGACAGAGCATTGTGGCGATCCATCCTCTCTGCCTACCCCTCTGGGGAAATGGCGTGATGGTTAGTTTTTTGTCTCGGAACTTGCCTTCTCTAGCAATGCAGTAGACCAGCCATTCCTCCATCTTTTAGGTAGCCTGCCAGGTGGATGTTGACATTCGGGTATCCCATTTGCAGTAGTGTATGCGATTCTGTGAGTGTCCATAGTTTACATGGTCTCACCAGAATCGTCTCCTCGATCTGCTCCATCTGACGATGTCGTCAGTATTACAGATTTTCTTAATTTCTCACCCTGTCTCTTAATGTTTTTCCTGCAATGGCGTGAAGAGTTTCATCTTTGAGATTCTGAGAAGATTTTTAGTTGTTGGTGTGTCGTGCTTTGTATTTGTAAATTCGTACTTCGTCGTCTGATTGCATAGGTTTATTCCTCCATAATAATCATATTATGATGTTGTACAAACATCCAGCTATTGCAAAAGCTTTATTGGTCTGTTCTACAATTTTAATTAATGGCATAAAATGCCGAGAACTAATTGTTTGGAAATCTCTAAAAATGGTCACCACCCTAACAACAAGACTCGCGACGTTTCGCTATCCGGGCGAGTGCTATGAGCCACCGAGCTTTGTTTACGGCCATTAGCATTAATATTCCGAATCTTATCATTGAATCTGAATCAATACTCTGAAAATTCGAATCAAACAATTGCATTTTCCTTGACGAATAATTATATGGAAGCCGTATTGTGTTTATGCTTAAATCTTTATGCAATAAGAAATTATTATAATGTTCATTATTATTTTTTTTTTATTTAAAAAAATCTGCTGGCGGTACGGTATAGCGTCATAGCAATCAGAAATATATCGTTTGCGCAAGGTTTTAATAGAGTCTTCAAAAATCTAACGCCGGTTACAGAAAAATCTATGGGACGTGATTTCAAACAAGAAATGTCACTGTCATCCGTGTAATGGAGTTTGTGTCTATTAGAATATTAACAAAAAAAACTATTTGATTCGGTTGTAAGAGCGAAGTGTGGTTGCAGGTTCTCCAGCCGGGAGGTGGAGGAGAAGATCGCGGAGTACCGGAGCAGACTGGTGGACGGGGGAGCCCTGGACCGACCGGCCAAAGACGAGTTCGGGAGGGTCATGTGAGTAGCATCATATCATTGTTATGTTACTGTTTAATTATTATTATGATGATTTGTATTTTAAGTGCGCCGTTTTGTAAAATCAATTACTCCAAGGGCGCACTAGGAAATGACTGACCGAACAGTGCAGTCTTCAGATGTTTCTTAAATTTAACGTCACTATCCTCATACTTAATACTAACATGGAGGGTATTCCACGCCAACGGACCCGCAACGCTGAAAGCACGATCATAGAAACATGCTTTATTGGCTCTGACTGGAATCGCTATGTTGTTTGCACTTGTTTCTACTGATCGGAGTGAACGTTGCCTTTCCGTTGGCATGGGTGTCACGCAGAGGTCCGATATATACGCTGGCGCTCTCTGGTGTCGAGCCTTAAACACTGTCAAACACAATTTATATTTTACTCGCTCTCGGATTTTAAGCCAATGAAGGTCCTTCAGGAGCGGCGTGATATGACAGTATTTTTGTTGCCCCATAATCAATCGGGCAGCAGCATTAAATACGCTTTGTATTCTGCTTAATTGATTATTTGGCAATCCAGCGTACATTCCGTTGCAATAATCTAACCGTGACACTACAAAAGAATTTACGAGGGTCCTAGCTTCACCAACAGGTAAACATCTCCGTATGTGCTTTAGCTGTCTCAGTTGGAAGAAACCAGACTTAACAAGCCCTGATATGTGCGTATTGTAAGACAGATTGCCATCTAAATGAACACCTAGAAAATTTAAACTCTTTGAAGGAGATATTTCTATCCCTCCTATTTTCAAAGGGTCAGAATCTAGAAGATGTTGTCGCCGAGGAGAGGCCACCCACATGAGTTCTGTTTTTGTGGGATTTATTTTAAGTTTATTCTCGGCCATCCATTCTGAAACTCGGTCAATACATCGCACAGTATCAGCCCTTGTTTTGTCTTTCTCGTCAAAATCGCACAATTTATAGATTAAACGGTCATCTGCATAACCAAATGATTCAAATGGTTTATTACATATGAAGGTGTGCACTAGAAATAAGCTATGTGGAAACCTTAGATTTCAAACTGACATGGAGGGTAAATATGTATCTACGAGTATATAAAACAATGAATGTTTGAACAGACAAACTTACATTTTTTTATATACTCGTAAATAGGTATTTACCATTTTTATATACTCGTAAATAGATATTTATCCAGACAGACAGCTGTCTGTCTCTCGAAAATTACTAGACCGATTTCGCTGAAACTATCACAGTTTGTTCTTATTAGCCCTAAGAAGGTTTTGAGGGTAGTTTGAATGTAATCCAATTTTCTTATTCTTTTGGAAAAAAAAACGATTGCTTTGAAATTTTGACACAACGTTGCATTAGAATACGCGCATGTTTTTATACACTCTTCTTTTTCTTCTTCTTCTTCTTCTTCTTGAAGGCCGATCTTTACTTACACAGCATCGAGTCTCATAAGAAATCTCCAAATCGTGCATAAAAAGTTCATGATTATTAATAGACCAGGATCACCCAACTGCATATAGAATCAGGAATCACGATGATAGATGAATAAACTCAGAAGTTTGAAAAACATTTTCACAAAGGGACTCTTTCGTAAAATAACTATAAAATATCTTTCAAATTACGACCCGAACAACTACTAGCCGTTACGAGCGCCCAAAATCGATCCTTCAAAGAAACAACTTTGGGTAACACAGATCAAGTTCCAGCTAAAATTCACACAAACCATATTTACCACAATGTTACATTTAGACGTGAGACATCCATATATTTAAAGATCCAATCCCTAGTAAGGTTGTTTCTTTGTTTATAGGTTATTTTATTTTATTTATGTTGGTATACATACGTAGTTTGAAATAAATTCCTTCCTAGAACAGGCAAACTCATTTGAAAAGCATGTTCTCTGTAAATGATCAATAAAAAAAATTAACATTGTTGCCTTCTTCGTTTTACGTCTCCTGACGTTGGGATTATTGCCGGTCAATAAAAAAAAATTAACTACATACTGTAGAATTAACCTGAAAATCTATTAATTATAATTAATATTTTAAAAAAATTAATACGAACTTCTACCAAGAGCACGTACGCTCAAGAAATTAGTGGTATTTAGCTCAGCTTAACACTCGAGTTTCCCTTTCATTTTACGCAACTTAACCCCTTTAGAGCTAATATTTCTCCTGTTTATTAAACAGGTTAGACTCGTTATGCTTGTGAACACTTGAATCTTAAATGCCATTTAGCAGTTCAAAATATATGGTTTATCGTATTAATATTTGTATTAGAATTGACAAATTATCCCGAGTCGTATGAACACGCAATGCGCAGAACGGGCTAAATATTTCAACAAAAATATTTTACAACAACAAAAACGATTATTTTTCTAATTTTATAAGTTCAATGCTTTATAGATTAATAATATGAATCGGCTATTTCCCATATGAATTTTTCGTTTTAACAATATACCATATAACAGATAGATAAAAATATATACTTAATATTCCCTGTTGTATGAACAATGATGTAAGATTTGTGTCAAATCGTATTTTTTTCTCGTTATTTTAGCCTCGGCTTGACACTTTCGCCCTTCTAGGACTTTATTAGATGATTAGAAACGAGAAACCTCAGACGAATTTGTAGCAAATCTTTGTATATTAACTAGAGTGTTACAGCCGATACAAATAAATGATGGGCGTATGAAAACGTTATATACAAGAAAATAAATGAGTCATTAATGAATTCAGAAAGTATCCTCCGATTATGAGAATGGAGCACAAAATCGAGGAAGAATGATGAAAACATGACACATAAATTTCGACTATTGACACATTGTATGCATGGAGAGGAGTCTTATTTGTGAGGATATAAGAGTGTAGCGGTCTAATCCTTTCGGGAAACGACGCTATCCCAACTCATTGTCTGTGTTGACTATGAGTTGGGATAGCGTTGGGGTAGGCTCTTCTCGATTTCAGGCTGTACTTCTTACGGTTCTGAGTATCGCCTTCACTTAAGCCATTTCTTTGCAAGACGCCATTGCACTGTATCATCCACGTGTTCCTAGATCTTCCTCTGGATGGTTGGCGAGGAATATGATTAGTTTGTTAATTTCATTATTTAGAAATCAGATTATCCCCCGTTTTTATTGTGTATTTTCTCATTTACAGTTGATTCAGTGCTCCTCTTAATTTAATATGTCAGCTTTTGACTGCTTTCTTATTTCTCATTTTTTTCCTGACATTTTTATTACTGTTCAATATTATTTCTCGTGATTTGTTTTTATTTATTTATGCGAGTTCAATTATTTAATTTTATATGTATTGTTTGCATTAAAACATTGTAGACATTTAAAATCTAGCGCAGCGCGATGAACGGTGGTTCTTAATATTTAGAATTCTCGCAAAGTTATTTTGTATTTTCTAAGGTACTCATTCAAATAATAATGATTACCTCTCAACACTAGGAATGAGTAATGGGTCCAATGGCAGTAATCCCTAATCCGTCATACTCAGCCGACGAGTATTATAGCACTTAAATTAATCACTATTAGATTTGGTTGAATTCCTTTTTTTGAGTGTATTGAATAAATCGATTTTTTTGTATATAAAAAATGGGTTGCCATTACACTGTGAAAATATGTAATAAACGACCTATTTATGTTTACTTTACTATTATTAGGTACCTACTTTCTTTTTATTAGCGCTAATAAAACCATACGCTATTTCTCCTGGCCGCACATGTAAGCGTTAGCAATTTATTATTTTTACGACTTTCTGTTTCTTATTTGCAAAGGCTACATAAAACTTGGCAACGATCATGTAGGCCTGCCTGCCAAAAAGAGTCTTTATATTTTCAGATAACCTCTCGTCTATTGGCCATATAAAGAACTTTTTTTCCCGTGCAAGGTCGAATTTTCCAAATCGGGATGAAAAGATACATTATTACATAGCGCGTGGGAGGGATAGATTTGGCAACCGATTCTATATACTTTTTTCGAATTACGATGTTACACGGTACATTAGTCGACTGATATTTTAATGGGGGAAATATTTTGATAACGCCCTGTATTGTAGGAATCTTATGAAGGACTCGCGTAGCTTTAATGGGTCTTTTGTTACAGTAGAAGGTTATTCTTTATTTATTGTGATTTATTATGGTGCCGTTGTTGATGGCGTCTTTTTTAACACACGAAAGTTCTAAAATATATTCGGATCGACGATTCCATTAGTAATAACGAAACATTAATATTACAATGTAATTTATTCACGGAACGGTGTCTGTATTATTAACCTCGAGTTGTATTCAGGGCTGAATTCAAGTTTCCTGGATGACGAGCTTAACGTTCTGTCCCCTAGACCAGTGGTCGCAAACATCGCTCTTTCCTTTTGATTGCGGCTCCTTCACGGATGACGCGTTTGAAAACATTTTCTTGATTAATTTAATAGTATTTAGTATATTTTAATACAAAATTCCATCAGTCTTATTGATGAGAACCTGAAATCAATGACACTAACATACAAATCTGATTTGATCTCAAACTTTTCGAGGAAATGCAATGCCATTGTTCACGTTAAAAGTGACAATCTTTTAATTTATAATAGTAAACACAATTGTTTAGTGGTTTTCTTCTTCTTCTTCTTTTTGTCCTGTCACACTTCCGTGGTGCATAGGGCCCTCAAGGAACCTTCTCCACCCGACTCTATCGCATGCCTGATGCCTAACATCATCCCAAGTGAGGCCTGCCGCATTAACCTCGTCCTGAAGGGTTCTTCTCCAGGTGGCTCTAGGTCTGCCTCGCTTTCTCTTTCCCCCATAGGGGACCAGTCTAGTGCACCCTGAGCGATGCAGGCTGGATTCCGTCTCAGAGTGTGACCGATCCACTGCCATTTGCGTCTAGCGACTTGTTCTCTAATTGGCTTTTCGCCTGCCATAGTCCAGATAACGGCATTTGACACTGTTTGGGGCCAATAGATTTTGAATATTGAGCGAAGGCACCTATTTATAAACACCGAACGTTTAGTAGTTTTACTTGGATTTAATTTATATAGATTATTTAAATTGTGACAAATTTGTTTCGCCTTGCGAGGGCATTCTCAAACTGAACCTAATCGCCAAACAGTGTGTCCTTGTGTTGAATTTAAAAATCTTAAGGGTGGAGGAGAAAGTACATAATGCAAAATTTTGAGTTTTTAAATAAAACAATTTTAAGGTTTTTCTTAGAACTAATGATGAGTGATAGGTAAAAGATATACCTAATATATAATTTATATAAATTAAATCCAAGTAAAACCACTAAACAATCGTTTTTACTATTATAAATTAATAATGGAGTTTTACAAAACTAATACCTCAACCATCAACAATCTTTTAATTTTAAAAATGTATTTTTTTATCAATAAATAAGATTATAATGAATTATGATATCTAGTTATATTCAGTGTGCTAGTTTTAACTGACTTCTGAGAACATGGTTCCTGTGAAGATATTTGACTCTCAAAATTCTATCATTGTACTGCTGATAATTGGCTCTTTTCCATAAAGTATCCAATGCCCTGGGTGCTAAGGAGATCCAACTGTTCCAACACGGAGACACTGCTCACGTGCTCTTTTGCGCTGGTCTGGTCGCGTGCTGTGCATGAGCGACAGGCTCCCCAAAACATTTTTATATAGCGATCTAATAAAAGGGAAAAGGAAGCGCGGAGTCAGCGCAAGAGATATAAGGACAACCTGCATACTGCGTTGACGATTGTAGACAATAAAATGAACTTGGGAGCAATTGGCAACCGATTGGGGGAGTCAATGGGAAACTCTCCGTTTGGTATCCTATCTCTAAGGTTCTACCCACGACAGGTCGCATTGTTTTCATTTCAGCTGCTATTAGAAGATGTTTGGTTCCAAGTGTCTGCTCTTGCTTTGATTCCGTAAGTCATTATGGGCCTGATTCATGTTTTGTAGATCCTGACTTTGCTTTCTACTAATATGTGCTTATCGCCCCAAATAGTGTCCCTCAGACATCCGGAGATAGCTGCTGTTTCATTGGGGTTCTTTAACTTCATTATACAGATCGCTGCAACCAGAGTATATACTCGTATTATAATTGCCTCTTTTGACTAATGAGTTCGCTGATCACTCCCCTAGACCACCACTCGAGTTGTTAGACAAAGATATAAATATTAATATTTAAAATGCATTAGTTGACAATTTCTGAATACTAAACGCGAGTGATGGCGCTACGATTTTTATTATCTTAGCCTTAGATGGAACCGTCGTCTTTTTGTTAATAAATTCCTTTTAAGTACGCTTTTCACATTGTATGCATCTCGAGCAAATGTGTTTTTTATTCCGTTTGACAAAAACGGACGACGCTCGGTGCGCCAGGGGCGGGGGGTGGAGGCGGCGCTCGTATTGATCTTCCTCCCCTTCCCCGGGGCGCGGAACAGGGTTCCCGCCGCCTGAATATTAATGCGGCCAGCTGGGCTCACGAGCGTGAAGCTACAGCCGGTCGGCATTATGCACTTTGGAATGGAGCGACTAATCGGGGAAAAACGGGTTCTTTTTACTACTATTTTATTAATACGCGCGTGTAAACCAACCGACCTGGACTTCCTTGGACAATAAATGTTATTAAAAATTGACATATATACAATACAACTATATATAAGATATCCCGTGCAGTTATCATAAGAACACCTACAGACATAAAAAAGGACAACACTCGCTACAAACATAACCATGCGGAACCAATCACTAAAAATTCTTATGCACAATGACATTATTGATATCTCGGACCCAAACTCTACAATATAATTAACAAAAATTTTAAGTACTCACAAGAAATAACAAAAGACTAATAAAAAAGGTCGACTTGAATGTAGTATACTTTAAAAAAATAAGTAAATTGTACAATATTATAAAATTGTTAATGTATCATATGTTTTATTTCCCTTGCTACCTAATTTTGTATTTAATGCCTCCCTAGAACGTGTCACAAAATGTTAAGGTATGAAATGTCCATATCCTCGGTAAAAGTTCAATAAATAAATTGGCACGAACTTATGGTTTGGCGAGCGTTGCCGCTGTAATCACGTCTAGGGCACCTAGAGTAGGTACTGGGGAATTGTTATATTGAGAATAAGTAATCACTGCAAGCCGTGAGGGCGGCTTCGAGCGGATTCAGTGAGGCCGCTTTATCTGTAATAGGCAGATGAATGACCGCCGCCGATTTACTATTGTTTGCCCCCGATTTTGCGTATATGTTTCCGATAGAGAACCGCGACCATAATTTGAGTGGTCGATTTAAATCGCGTTTATCGAGAAATACGCGTTTAACGGGCCATTCGAATGCTTTATACAATACTTCTTCGTATTTGATTTCACGGAACCAAATGTCTAAGTAACTTCGATAGAGTTTTTGTATAAATACAATATAGGTCATATTTTATTTACGTTTCAATAGTGTCCAAATTTATTTAAGTATTTTTTAATGGCGAAAATCATATCTAATGTACAGCCTTTAATCTGCCTAAATTATTCTTTTATTTTGAATGGAAACTATTTTTCCGATTTTCGGCAACCCTTCAGGACTCTGCGCGCCTCCCACCCCCTCCCTTCCTGCCCCCACCCCAGCCGCCGCCGGCGCTCATCTCGCGGCGCTCTCCCGAACTTCCTGTTTGCCGTGCAGTTTCCTCCCGGTCTCCGCTATGTGTCTAATAGACGACGGAGGATAATTCCGTTATTTCCTTTCACAAAGCCACGCATTAGCTCGCACCCGCGATGGCAGTAAACCCGGACAGAGAGGACGAGGTGATCTCGCGCGGCCCCCGCGCGGTGCTGGCGCCGCCGCCTCCCGATTTCGATACAAATCCCTCCAAATATTGACGGGACGGATTTGAGATGCTAGTTTTATGATAACCTAGAACTTAATCGCAAAATCAAATATGTCTTCCAAAAAGTGAGTGGTTCGAATTTTCGAATCTGTGTCACTGTGACTTCTGGTGTCTTCAGAGTCTTCCATAGTATTAATCTAGCATAGTTCGATGTAATAAAATTTATATTTATCTACAAAAATATTTACACTTAATTAAGCTTACGTTTTATACATATACATCGCGAAAATTCATTGTTATTCTGAAATGCTCTACCGCGGTGTCAAGTCTGACAAGAACGGGCCCGGCAAGAGGGATGCCCCTGATGAGCGCGCGCTATTCGGCCGGCTGTGGAGGGGCACCTTCCAAGCCGTGTTCGCTGAGAAGAACTCCAAGTACCGTCGCGCCCTTCTAGCCGAGAAGGCCAAGCAAGCTCTTGGAACCGCCGAGTGCGTGGGCAGTGTCACCCAATCCTATTCCCGCTGCCAAAGGACTTCCTCCTACCTCATGGGGCACCCCCAGCGCTGCGAGGAGAGAGAAGAGGATTGCGTGAGCCCGGACCTCCGCAGCCTCCTGGCCAGAGTGCAGAGGTCCTGCTGCTGCCACTGCAGCTGCCTGCCCCCGCAGGTGGCCGCAGCAGACGTAGACAATCTGCAAGTCTACTTGGCTAACAATGGCCACCAGCGAGCCATGCGCTCCGTTATAAGGTGGATTCATATTTATCATTTCATGCGCATTGTTCAACAATATTTGTTATTGTATCGTAAGAGAAATTTTATAATACGCAATGCTGGTGAATGTATCAGCATATCGAGATATAAATGGAAATAAGCTGCTATTTTTTTTTAAGTTAAATGAGGTTCTTGTTTGCCCGATTTCAAATACTTGAACATTTATTGAGTTTCACTCATGTTTATTCTTTATGCTAAAGTTAGTTTGTTACTAAATAAAATATATGTTTTCAGTGTCCGCGAGACGCACCAGCTGGCGGAAGCCCAGCAGGAGAAGAACGCTCGCCTGCGTGAGGCTTTCGGCATCTCTTCCCAGTTCGTGGAGGGCAGCAGCCTGCGCGGGGGTGCGCGCCGCGGGCTCCCCGAGACGACCTACCTGCCGGTGCACACACCCAGCCCCGAGCCGCAGCCCGGGCCCAAGAAAAAGAAGAGGCACGCCAGGTAACATTAAGACATTATCACTTGGTCACAATGCTAACCTATAATGAATATAATGCAATGATGTATATCTTTAATGTTTTAAATATATCTTTTCTATGATATAATGTATAATTTGTTTGAATTTTAGTGTCAAAAGTTTTATTTTCACATTTTTCTTGTAACTTTAAAAACTTTTTTTTTTTTTTGTATTTTATATTTTCGATCAAATAACTTATTGAACAATGTTTATAACTTTGTTAACAACACTTATTTTATTTAAAAATATTAAATTAAAATACAAACATTTTTCGGACACAGTTTGTTAATTTTTGTATATACAAAATAAATATTTAAACTCTTTGAACGTTTATGCATTTGTTATAACAAATATTTTGAATAAATCTAAAATCTTTCTGTGTCCGAAACATGTTTGAATTTTTATTTTAAAAAAAAAATTATTAGTGTTGTTTACAAAGCTATAAACATTGTTCAATGAATCCGCAACACAAAGTTTTGGCGAATATAGTAAAAATAACATATTATTTTGAAAAATATATATAATCGTTATTTTCAATACATAATAGCTATATATTGCAATTATTTTTTAAAAGTGAATTTCTAAATATCTGATCCAAATTGACCATAATTTGATTGAATACTCTATGCTAAGTACGCCAGCATTAAATTTCCTAGTTAATGGTATTCTTTTAATTTTATTTTACAGCTCTTCTCCAGAAGTCCAGAAGAAAGATAAGAAAAAGAAGTCAAAGAAAAGCAAGAAAGACAGGTACGGAATTAGATTTTGTATCGCCTCTAGAATTATCTCACTTGCCACTCCTTCATTATCAATGGACTCTTCTAACTTTTTAATCACATGTTTTGGATTCTCAGACTTAACTTCATTTGTTTAGCTGCCCTGTAAGTATTAATTTCAGTACTCTTTGATTTGCTAAATTGACAATCTCACATTAATTATATGTTGTAATGCATTATAAATTAAATCTTTGTTTTAAAATATCTTAACAATATTTATATCTGCATTTATTGATACAATGTAGAGAGTTTAGCAAATTACAACTGGTAATTTTTACTTTAAAAGGCTAAGATGTCAGCATATATTGCAATACTTGAGTTATTTAAATATTTGATCCAAACATCCTGTACTAACTTTGATTTCATTAACTTAACTAAACAGTTTGCCAACCCTTGAAATCAAATTCCCCATTGTATTAATTTTTTTACAGTATATATCACAAAAACAATTCATTCTCAATACTCCTTTACGATCATCCGAGTACTTGTGAACCTTGCCATGTGTAAATAATGAATTTGAAATGTTTTTTTTTTAAATATATATAACATGTTTGTTATTAATGATTTCTGAACTATCAATTTGGCGAAACATTTACACAACGGGTAAATCTTTTGTTAATTTTCTTGATAATTTAGATTACGCATGCCGCAATAAAAATAATTGAAAGTCCCGTATCTTCTCTCTCCCATTGTGTTTCAAACATTGGTTGAGTTGTTTTTGTTAGATGATAAGTATTTACAATTCAAAAACTTTGGTTCTGATTTCTGTATAACTTTGCTCCTAATACCCAGTGTTTTAAATTAGTGAATTTTCATTGCTGATATTTGTTACATTATAATAAATTGTGTGTTTTTCTAAGATCTTCAAATCATAAGAGATTCAGCAATAATAAGTAGAATAAGCAGTGTCCATGTATGTGTGTAACTTGTTTTTAAAATGCCGAAATTATTTTTAATCGCCATCTTATTTCTTTTATAAGTCATTCCTAATCGATGAACAAAAAGGTAAAAATACTGATATCAATTTAGCAAGACTGTTACTTTAAACTATATGTGTTGTATTATAGTGTTATGTGTTACACCTCTCTCACCAGCGCCAGGCTGTGCCAACCATCCGCCCCTTCACTCTCACCTCTAATTTCATTTCATTTTGTGTCCTAACTTAAGGCAGTTGGTGCATTAAGAAGCTCAGATTCAATTACTTTCAACTTTCTGTTGCAATACATATTTTATTGAACACTTGTTTGTGATTAATCAATATTCAACTCCATTGTTGGCAACTGAAGCCTGTTGGCCCACTTCTCATATATATATTTCCATTCAATTTAGATCAGCGACAGCTAAAAAGGAAAAGAAGAAGAAGCGGTCTCGCTCGAGTGATTATTCTTCGAGCGAAGGCGACAGTGACTCGGAGAGCGGCGCATCCGAGAAAAATCGCCGCAAGAAGAAGGTAACGACCGGCCTTGTACGTTGCCCAACCCATTCACACTTGCCCTCTCTCACTAAAGTAACCGGGGCCGCCCGACTCCACCCCCGCTATGGAGACTGATTCTGTTTTAAGCCTTGACTCTTGCTGCATTACTTGACTGTATAGATGGATTTGTTTTGTTTATATTTTGTTTTATTACCTCAAAATCAGAAGTAAATATGTTTTGTTTATGACTGCGCATCATTTCATAGGATAGCCTCTGTGTGAAGAGAACCTGCAGTAAGTATTCCTAAAACACAATGACATTTTTGGAATAATTTAAATATTTATACAAAATCTGTTGAATGTTTGGCGACACATGACATGTCCACGATCCTTCCATCGGCTTATACCACACTCGGTCCCACTCGCAACTCCGGCATACCAGGCCCACGCACCACACTTCTCCCGAGACCAGCTCCCGCCTCTCAGCTCGCGATCTCCTTTTAGCCTGAACTTAAATGTTTTCATCAATATTACTTATATTTCTTGTCAACTTTAATAATCAATTAAATAAACTTTTTATTTTACCATGTCATTTGCCTGATAATTTCATCCTTGCAGTCGATTGACTTTAAGATATTTGATGGATTAGAGTTGTACATCTCCTTGCGGACTTCGCCAACATAAACAGGAACGTATTCATGAACCAACATTCGTGCCGCACTCGCAGTATCGCTTTACTTGAGAAAGATTTTTCTTTACTGTTATGTACTTGTGTCAGAGTGTTACCGTAGTACTATTTAGTGAATGCATGACAATAGCTGTTCTTGAATCTTTTATCAAATCTAGTTCACATTCTTGGCTGTGTGTGTTCATCTTTCCTTTGTCATTCTGGGGGTTAATGATATTTTTCTTTCGATACAGAAAAAGCACCAAGAGTCCAAACAGAAACTGGGAAGTGAGCGAGACAGTAGCTGCGAGAGGTAAATAAAATAAATATTTTAAGCTTTATTAAGATTCTTGGTGTTTTAAAGGCATGGCAGAGATTAATCTACAATTTTGTTATTTCAACAGCTCTCCAGAAAAAATCTCCAAAAAAAAATCTAAAAAGCAAAATTCAGAAGAAAGAGAGAGAGTCAGCACTAAATCTCGAAAAGGTGACAAGGATTCATCAGATTATAAAGGGCGTGATAAAAAAAAGAATTCTTCTGAAAATGGGGACGAATTTTCTTCCAAGTTTTCTCGGAAACATGACAAATCTGAATCAGTAATTGATAAATTCAGCAGTGCTGGCTCCAAAAATGACACGAAAAAACTGACCGGTCGCAGAAGTATTTCCAAGGATCGAAATGAAATTTCACGAGTGACAGAAAATACAAAACGCAGTCGGTCCAAAGAACGGCAGCCACATCGGAGTAGGACACCCAAACGATCAAACAGAGATGCCCACTCTCCTGATACATCGGATCATGCCAGACGAAGTCGATCCAAAGGCCGTTCGTATCAAAAAAATAAATCTCCTAAGCGTTCGGTTAAAAATACTGTTTCACCTGAAAATTTACCTATCCGTTCCACAAAAGACATTTCACCAGATAAAGCAGATTACACTAAATACCGGCATTCAAAGGAACGCGCCCACCGTAGAAGTAGATCCCCAAGGCGTGCCCCTCAAGATACTGCTTCTCCCGAGAGGTCAAGAAACCTGAAATACAGCAGCAATAGCCGGCATGATATGGACACATCCCGTCGCAAGAGAGATGAGCCTAGTCGCTCCCCTCCCCCGCGATACACTCGTGGGAGTGTGTCCCCGAGGTATGACCGAGAGAAGGACAATTACAGGAAGGCCCGCCGGGAGGAGAGCAGGTCACCTGTAAGGAAGCGGTACAGCCCAGTCAGGAGGGATAGGAGTAGCCGATCTCTCTCACACAAAAGGAGGGAACGCCATCGCTCGCCCTGGGTCAGTAGGGACCGGCGAGATAGGAGCCGCTCGCCTCGACCTTACAGGAAGGAAGCCCGGCGCACACCAGAAAGATATAAAAACCACAGTCCTTCTCCCAAACACGGACGCTCGCACAGGAACAAGTCTCCCCGGAGATCTAGAAGTCGAACCCCAAAAGATAGGCGACTTGAAAAAAAAGAAAATCATGGAAAATCCCCTGTACGCAAATCTAAAATATCTCTTCAAAATAACGTAGAGGCCGTTACCCAAGTATCCAAGAAACAACCTGCGGATCCATCATCCCGCACTCCTGAAAACTCACCACCTCGCAAAATTGAAAAACTTTCTATTAATGTTAGTAACAAAAACGATTCTATAAGCAGGTCTAATGGAAATGCTGAGTCAAAAGACCATGTTCCCAAGGAGGCTGCATTAAATCCTTGTGAAGCTTCCCCCAAGCTTGCTGTAAGTACTGCTCTAACTATTTCTGAAACTGTGTTAAGTGAGGATAATCCGGATGAAGAACAAGTGAATGCATCAACATCAAATATTGATAAAATTGAAAATATATCACTACCATCCGACCCCCCACCAGATAATAAAAGTAAACCTGATGTGTCGCCTACAGCTGCTAATAGTCAGGTCGATGTTTCTGTAAATAATGAAGAACAAGATAAGCGCAGTCCCTCTGCTGAATCTAAAAGCAGCTCTAGTCTTAGCTACTCCCCGGCCAGAAGAAGTCCAGAGCGCTACATAGATGTTATTAATAAACTCTCCGATAAAGACAAATCCAAATACATACAACCAGTAACAGAAAAGTCTAAGAAATCCAAAGATCCTTCGTGTAGCGATGGCTCCAAGAAGTTCAAACTTCTCAAGACTCCGCAACCGGTTGTGCGTTTGAGGGCATCTTCAAGTGACGAAGATAACTCTGGTGACGAGCGTGACGTCTCGAGATTAGACGATGACCTCGATCAAGAAGTCAAAGATTTAGACCTGTTAAAAATTGGACTAGCATTTATCGCTAAAGAATCTGTGAAAAAGCGAATGGAACAAAGGGCCAGAGACGAAGCTACGCCTGCTCAGAATGCCTCCGAAAATCCTAGCACTTCATCTGCCCCAATCTCGGGCGTCGGGACTTTTGAACGCAATGGGTCGGCGTCCTCTGAGAGTATGGACATTTCACCTGAGCACAAGGACACTCCTCGCAGCGAGCCACTGGACCAGGAGGAGCCGAGCCGGCAGAAGGATAAAGTAGTGGTGGAAGCTAAGCGGCGGCGCCTGCAGACTCCCGACAAGAGCCGCTCCTCCTCGCATTCACGTTCGCACTCGCGTTCCTCCTCTTCATCTTCTGCCTCATCCAGGTGTGTTTATTTTCAACAACTAACCATCATTAAGGGGGGGTAGAGTATAAATGCTGGACCCTTATAATGTGACATTATTCTTGATATTCCTCCACATCCATAGCTCAACAATTATTTTTAAGTTGAACAAGATATTCTTTTACTATTTGATTGTACTATGTTTTCATTCCCATTCACACTACATTTGTACATCTTTTCAACCATTCTTCACCCCTCTCTTATCCCCATAGTGCGGCTGACTTCATTTGCAGTAAAACAAAAAGTTCGCCACAGTTTGAAACCATTTTTTCAAGCTGCAATTGTAGCCAGCACATTATAGGGGTTAAAGTTCATTTATTAACTTTACATTCAATCACTTTTTTGTAATAATTTAATTTCTACAGGATTTATCCTTTGGCCCTTTTTCTAATAGCTTCATACTATCTACTTTCATCAATCGTGCAGTTTTATCTTGATTTTTATTTTCATGCATAGTGAACATTTTAAAATTGTGTGAAATGTTGCAGACGTTCGAAGCGCAAGTATTCTTCGGGCAGTTCCAGCGCACGCTCCTCCAGTGGTGGCAGCTCCTCCTCGCGCTCTTCTCGCTCCTCGCGCTCATCACGCTCACGATCCGGATCTGCCTCCTCTAGGTAATTACCTCACCACTTTATACCTTCTCTGTTCCTGTCAACTTTCAATTATACAGATAATTTTTATAAATTATGAGACATTTTATTCACCTAACAGAGAAATAAATACACCACCTGCAAACTTCATTTATCCTTTAAAAAATAGTGTAGATCAGATTATTTAGTTTATTTATTTATTATTCATTTAAAAACAGGTGGATTTTTTTATGTAGAAAAGATATATGTTACTGAGCCAGAAAATGAAAGCTTATAAGAAACAAGAAATTTTATTTAATGCTAAGAAAAACATGATAAAACATAGGTATATGATTTTTTAAACATAACTATAATTCCTGTGTGTTATTTATAAATAATAGACGCACTCTTATTTTATTTGACAAATAAAAATATTCTGATCTTTTTCATCTTATTTATGATTCATTTGACCGGACAGCGTATTCGGAACTAGAAAACGAATTAGGACTAGAAATTATGGTGACACATAGTATTTTTGCTGTAGCCGGACGTGGCCACTTGTTGAAATAAGATCACACACTGAAGGGGGCCATTCTGAAGACTAACTGAATCCCGCTCCAATGTATTAATTGTTTGTGCAGGTCCGGATCAGGCTCCAGATCTCGCTCCCCCTCCATCCCGCGCCGAGCTGGCTCCCCCAGTTTTCTAGACCGGCGCCGCATCACGAGGTAACCTACCACCCCCACCCCCACCCCCTTCTTAGTGCTTTACTAGCTGTTACATCTTTATTGTAGTTGCTCCTGAGTTATTTATTTTTTAAATATTTTGCGTTAAGTAAGAGTACCGTGTGTTTTAACTTTGACATCTATCATAAAGGTTTTTATCCAAATATCATTTTTTTCCTTTACTTAGCAATGTAATTATTCATATTTATATACACATATTTATTTTTTCATGAAAAAAAATATCAGTGCAATAATTACTTTTTCTAATTAAACCTATTTTTATGGTTTTATTATATTACAATACTTTGCATATTTAATTTGCCTACAATTTTTGTATTATAAAATCATTTTAGAAATAATGAAGGTGGCATATTTTAATTGTAGACCCTCCAAATAGCCCCTGTTTTTATTTATTTTATTTATGCTTATTATTTATTTTCGTTTTCTTTTAGCAAAAAGTCAAGAAAGTCGTCTTCCAGTTCTGAGGACACTGATGATTCTAATTAAATGAAATCCCTAAAACCTTTGCTTGTACTCAAGAGCCTAATTTATTAGTTATAATTTTGTTTGTTTAAGAATGAATTTGTAGAAACTGATTTATTAAGGATCGCTTGTCAATATGTGTCCTTGTACTTCCCTTATGATTTGTACAATATAGTCGACTGAATAAACTCTTTCTTTTACACTTTTATATCATTTTTATTGAGTTGTTTTGCCTTGCACCGTTTGTGTTTTTAGTTCAATAGCAATCCCACCCCCCCGCGCCAGTGCATGTTGCTCAATTATCTGCGCTTGCAGAGAACACCTGCGAGTCCATAATTCCTTCACCCGAGTTCAGAGAAAATCAAAATTTAATGGAGGAATGCTAAAAAACATTTCACTATTGTAAATGTAAATGAGTGAAGATGTTAACGGATATTTCATCTGCTAACAATGTTTAACTTGGTAATATTACATTAAGTTCATGGATTACACAACGCATCACCATTATAATCCACGAATTGCTAGGTGCGGCCTCTTGGGAAGATAAAGAGTTTCTTAAATGATGAATAAATTGACTGTTGAATCATTTCGCAGAAGAAGAAGACAATTTATGATTTTAATATCCAATCATTCAACGGGCAAACATGAAGGTATGTGGCAATATTGCGATCCAATTTTATACACAACTAACAATTAAAACCAAAACATTAACAAACATGGAATAAAACATGAAAGATAATTCCTGGATCACAGTTTACCTTTACAATAACAACATAAGGTAATCTTAATAACTTCATGGACATGGGTACGATCATTCCACTTGCATGATTAGTATTATAATTCTCATTGTTGTATCGTGTGTAGGTTGGATGTGCATGATCATTCTCTGATAATATCTTTTTCTAGATTCATATAATAAATACTGCAATTTAAAAAAATAACCCCTTTAATAAATCTGCTAATTACAGATCTAATTTTAAAGATTAAATTAACTGTTAACACCATGATTCTGAATATATATAAAATATTTGTCATTAACACATTCAAAATAATGTTTGAAATAATAAGCATCAAATTATTAATACTCATTTCATTTTCGTAAACAACTAATCATGAAGATTCTTATTCACTTATATTTGGGAACTGACATTGTAACCTTGGAAGATTCCTTCAGCGATTACATTTCTCAGCTAAAAACAGGTCTAGTACATATGTACATATAATCAAATCTCGGCTATCGGGCAAAGATAATCTCGCATTGTTTAGTTTACAAAAAAATATATATATAACTTTTAGTAAGTACTTCCAACACCATGTCAGTTCACCAAATAACTGGTGGAAAAATAGAAAAAATGTACAAAAATTTTTG
The DNA here is from genome assembly GCA_022606425.2 of Lepidostoma basale. NCBI lineage: Eukaryota > Metazoa > Arthropoda > Insecta > Trichoptera > Lepidostomatidae > Lepidostoma > Lepidostoma basale. Next base: position 75,937 of record JAHDVF020000118.1, on the reverse strand, counting down.
TGTTTTAGTGCTCGCAAGCGACCTATTCCGTACCGTCGGCCGACGCCATCTTCTCAGTCATCCAGCAGTGAGTGGAGCAGCCGCTCCCCGTCCCCTGCACCCTCCCATTCCCCCTCCTCACTCCACAACCACGTATCCCCATCTAAACCCATTTCCCCCAACCTGAATAAGTCTCCACTGCAGATGTAAACAAACACCAAAGAGTTTTTACACTAAATAGGTAGAGGGAGCACTATAACCTATCTGTGATTATTACAAATTAAAAAAAATCTGATTTCAAATTTTATGTTGGTATTACAAAAATATTACCAGAGATCCAATTTATTATATGATTAGTGACATTTATCTATGGTCTAATTGGTTTTTAAGGTTTTTAGTATGAAATTTACTAATGCTACCTCTAGCAAAATCTGAAAAACTCTTTGGTTAAATCGTATTTATGCCCCTGCATATAAAAATGACCGATGTTAAGCAGTGGAAGTAAACACATTTGAAATATTGAGACTACAGAAGGTACCTTTCAACTTTTGAGTAACATGAGTTAATTTCTCTATACATTGAGCTTGAGACTTTTACTACAATAATTAGCATCTGCAAAGGTTCTTGTACAACAATTTAATTGGGAAAATACTAGTTTACAAAGAATAAAGATAAAGGACTACTGTGGTTATCTAAGATGACATCGCAGCATTTTGAATATACCTAATGTTGTGGCAAATATATACATATATTACTAAAGAAATGTTTTCTGTATGAACTCAATCTAGATAATATTCTTGTCACTTGAATATTTGACGATTATAGAGCGAGTGGTCTTTCTCGGATATTATTAAATCAATAATAGATAATCTTATCTAAGGAAGTACATCAAATATGTGCAATAACAATTGAATGTATGATAATGATAATTGGACAAATAATAATAATAATTGTAATTGACCGGGGAATGGACATAAGTTTAAAAATTAAAGTTCCTTTCTAAAAAAAATATTACAAATGAGGCAGATCATTATTTAAAAGGTCATATTTAACTGAAATAATGAATGTAACGCTTTTTTTTATGATTCCAAATATTGAGATTTGGGGTTTGACAGGTTCACTGAATTAAAATGTAAAATAGTTATTTCATAAAAAGTAAAGTTATCAATTAAAAGATGCATCCATAAACAATATTTTTACGTTAAAATTTGAATCAATTAAAAATCTATCATTTGTCCAGTTGTCATATCTTACTTATTTAATACTCTAAAAAAATTGCTTCTGATATGTTGGAATTTCTCATATTAAAAAAAATCTAGTCTAAACGTAATATTCCACTAGTCTGGATTTACGTATTATATTATATGTAACATTAATTTATTTATAATATTTCTTACTGATAAAAAAGTAACCTGATTTTTTAACCTGACCTATTCACAAAATAAGTAATTTTTATATCATGTGTATCCATTTTTTTTTTCAAATTTACAACAAGGCCTAATACAACTTGTAAGGTTCGTATCACATAATTTTTTAAACAGATATTTAGTTAACTGCCCTACCTTCAGGTAACTTTCCGAAAATATGCAAAATATCACTTTTTTATTAATAAATTTAATTATACATTTAAATTATTTTCTTAAATTACGAAACGTCAAAAATTCGACCGTATACTTCGCCTGCCCCTTGTAAAACTATCGTACTTGTGAAAACTTGTACTCAAGTGTTGGCACACGCGCGTATTCCTGACGGTTTGTACATTTTGAGAACATTCTTTTTTCTCAAGCGCGTATGTGATACGAGATAGTGCAGAATGGTACAGCCAAAGTGTGCGTATCACATACATGCTTAGGGCGGTTAATTGAAAAAGAAATTAAATTTGAATTCATATATTTACATTCATCATTCAATAAAGAATAACTATGTATTTATTTATTGTAATTATTAATAAGGTTCTTAGTATTTTTTTATATTCTTTAAATAGTTTAATAATTACATTTTTTCTAGTCATTGTATTTATAAAACTTTTACTTTTATATCATAAATGATTTTTACCATTGTCAGGGCATTCCTTTGTTCGTCTGTGATCGTATTTTATGAATTTATTTTATTTTTAAACTTGTTTATTTGGTAGGGACTATGTTGATCGCAATAAATATGACCTATGAATATTTACGGATAGCGGCAAATGTAGAAACACTCTCGCCTGTTATCAGTCTGCGTCGCTGTGTGGCGAGGGTCCACGCTGGGTGTACGCATAGTTTGTATATATATCCGATGCCAAGCATTAAAAAAATTACGTAATTTATTTAAGTGCAATAAACTTTGAGATCTGTTATATTTTTAAATTGAAAACAAACGAACCCTGAATTTTTGGTGTTCTTTAAACGACAAAAGAAGTACTCATACAGGGATATGATACAAACTTTTTTGTATCTATCATTGTGATTTTATTATTTAATTGATTACTCATGTTCTTTGGGAAATATATCTCAGAATACATGTTAGTGTAAGAATGTGTAGATAATTGAACATAATTTTCTTTCTACGTCCAATTACTAATATCTTGCAGAAAATCAAAACATTGTATATACAAGTTTGATTTGAAATGCTCGCTGGACATCTTGTCTCGGGACAAGCATTTAGTTTAAAAGTGTTTTACTTATTTTTGTAAGTTAAAAAATGTGTGCAATGTTTGCTTGAATACTTCTAGTCTCGTTGATCTCAGCTGAATGAAAGGAGAGTGTTTGTATTGTGATATTTTAAGCAACAATCATTCCTTGCTAGGCTCCTGGGAGAAGACCTCACTTCGCCCAAAGAATCTCTGGTCATTTATTTATACGGACATGTTTGTCTATATTTTAATTAGTGATAGAGGAATACATGTATTAGTTTTATTAAATTATTATTTACTTAATTATGTATCTTAATGTATTCTTTGTTGTAAAAATAAAGAAGTAAAAAATATTGTTATTTTCTTTACCCTATAAGGCTCCTTCACACACAAACACAGGCCATTCAAAAATCAATACAATTAGCACATCTTGGTGGATGATGTCAGTGACCTTTGTTTTTTCTCTCACCGTATAATTTCGAGGTCTCTTCTTATTCCCCTAACATGGCTCTTTGGGTCACTTGGTTTCTCGACACTTTGTTTGGACAATGTTACAGTTTCAAGGTCATAAGAGCAATCAAACTGCTGAACATGATCGCTTCGGAGATCGATGTCTTTCATATTCGTGAAAGTACATTCAGAAGACAAATACTCTTGACTTTGGAGAGTATTTTGTATTCCTAATGTCGAACCATCTCTCATGCGTTCCTGGTATTATATATTCCTTATGTTTTACCTGTTCTCAATAGATGCCTTAAACTATAAAAAATGTTTGTAATGTCTTTTGAGAAAATAAACTGATAAACTGATAAGTAGCAACTGGCAGAACACACGCTTCAAAAACTTTTCTTTTCAGGTTGATCAGTATTTTTCGGTTTTGAAAATGGGCAGCTACAAACAGCGTCTATTTCCCATGTTAGGGGCGGCTGGAAATAAAACACCAACCAGCATGGCAAGCTTGGTATGGAAATTCCCTCCCAAAAAAGAATCAGCACTTAAGTGCACAAAAGTTAATTTCATCAGAATATCGTTGAAGGCTTCCAAAAAATGTCTGAATATTTAGAAACATGAAAAAATTGGTTGGTGCGATTCAAATGTGCAGCTCAAATCATAGCTGAACATGAGATATCTTACCCAAATGAAATTAAAGATATAAATTATATAATAAAAATTTATTACATTATAGGTATAAAAAATAACAAATAACTATGTTATGCATAACTCCTTTCTTTTAAAATAACATTACAGTATTATATGCGTTAACACATCTCATGTAGGGCCGATCGAGCGTAAGTAAATGAGTGACGCGGGCGTATTCCGCTTGTGTAATGTATTAATCGCGACAGCATATAAATCATTTAAACATTTTAAATATTTCTGATAAAAAAAATAAGAATATATTGAGGAACTTTGCCTTAACGAAAATTCAACAGATGTCACTATAAACCCTAAATAAGCAGGACTGTGATCACCGTCTCCCACTGAAGCGGTAATTGTAATTACAGTCTCCCGCAAACGGGGATTGGCGGACTAAGGACTGTGAAACTCGTCTCCCGCATAAGATGTGTTAATAATAAAAAAAATGTAGACTTTTTACACCTTACATAAAAAAAAATTAACATATATAAATGGAATATATTTTTATGACTATTACGTATTAGCACATTTCTTTACATTATATTACTTGGACTTGGACCTTCTAGCTTACAGAGGTTCAGCTCTTTTGGCGATTCCTCTTACGTCTGATGGGAACATTGTTGGAAGATGATTTGATGGGTAGTTGGTTTATGCGGGGGCATGATTTATGTAACCCGGAGTGTTCCTCTGAAGGAGTATCGATTTTGGGTGCTTGTGGCGGCTGGAGGTGTTTGGGTCGTAATTTGAGAGATCTTTTATTGTGGGGTTAGGGTGAGAAGGGAGTCCTTTGTAAAAACGTTCGGCAAGTTTCAGAATGAATTCATCTATCATCGGGATTCCCGATTCTAGGTGCAGTTGTGTGATCCTGGTCCATGAAAGCGCACCAAGCGATAAACGGATAGCCTTATTTTGCAGGTTTGGAGTTTTCGTATGTGACTCAAAGCTGCATAGCCCCAGATTGGAGCTGCGTAAATGAAGATCGGCCTTATGACCGTTTTGTATATCAGGAGTTTATTGTATTATAGTCATGTTGTTTGGCTTGAAATTAAATCAAGAAGACATAATTGTACAAGAGTTCTAATTTATCTTATCAAGAGTCTGATAATAGACTGATAAGATATATCTCCACAATTGCTGTTTTGCTAGCATTGCTTTTTTTCAAGATAGTTTAATTTTTCAGATATATAACAAAAATGCACCCACTTAAAATAATAAAAGTAATAAACATATACATAATATTAACCCTGTAGTCCAAATCCCATAACCGATGTCTAATATTTGTATATATACAACCATTTATAATAATATATTGTATGAATGCAGTTTCAGCATTAAAAAAAAAAAAAAAAACTTAAATACATTAAAATAATTCTATATAATTTATATATAGGTATTTCCACTCTTTGAATCATTTTGGCTCCCACTGTAACACTGATGTACAGCATAGGTTAATTTTGTTATTTGAAATTTCATGGTAGAAATTCATTGTAAATAATGAAAAAAAAAACAGAAGATGGCAGAGAGCTCTCGAAACCGGTCGAAGACACAAAAATTACTGGATTTTAACTAAATATATATTTAAAAAGATTTTTTACATTTTATTTTCATTATTTACAGCATAGGTTCCCAACCTTTTCTGGACTGCCTTTATACAAGAAAAAAATTCCAACACTCCCATAATAGGTATACATATTTAAATATTGTTACACATTTAAAATCATGAAAAAGTTGAAATTAAAAACATAGTTGTACTGCCTCCATTGGGAACCTATGGTGTAGAGCTATTTCACAAAATAATAAACTTTTATAATTCGTTTTTTACACCACATTATTTGTTTTAATGAAGTAACCAATTTCACTACCGCCGGAGATTTGACAAGGTTACAAGAACAAAGTAAATAATATATTAACCACCCTACGTATTTGAACGTACATGATACGTTCACTGTGACTGTATCATTCTGCGCTATCCCGTATCACGTAATGTACCTAAAATGTACAAACTGTTAGGGATATGCGCGTGTGCCAACAACACTCGAGTACAAGTCTTCATAAATATGATAGTTTTACAAGGGGCAGGCGAAGTGTGCGGCCGAGTATTTGATGTTTCGTAATTTAAAAAAATAAAATTAATAGAAAATAACCCAAAGGTAGGGCGGTTAATGAACTTTCTAATTGATAGTCAAAGAATGTGTTCAAGTGGGGATTTTTTCAGCTGTCCACTTGAACACATTTTTTGACCTTTAAATAATAAAGTTTATTAATATAATATTTAGTTTGTTCCCATAACCCTGACAAAGCTCCGGCGGGAGCAAAATATTAATAATATATTTAATTTGATGAATGTGAATAAGTCTAAGGTAATGATTTTCGAAAAAGAAGGAAGCATGACAGTCTGCAACATTAGTGTAAACGGTGAAAATCTGGAACAAGTGGATGAATTTGTTTATTTAGGAAGTATGTTTACAAAGGATGGGAGGGTGGAGAAGGATATTGAAAGAAGGGTTGGGGCAGGCAACAGAATAAATGGTGCACTTAAAGTTGTCATCGCAAACAAAAGCCTATCCAAAAAAGCCAAGATGGCAGTGCACAATGGTGTTCTTGTGCCGACCCTTATGTATGGAAGTGAAGCATGGAACTGGCAAAAGAAGGATGAAAGTAGAATAAATGCAGTAGAAATGAGATCTCTCAGACGAATGTGTGGCAAATCTGTATTTGATAGAGTGACAAATGCAAGTATAAGAAGTGAATGTGGTGCGAATGAAAGTGTTATGAACAAAATAAGGAAAGGGTCATTAAGATGGTTTGGACACATGGAAAGAATGAGTGAAGACAGAATGGTAAAGAAGGTATATGTAAACGGCGTGAACGGAGCTAGAAATAGAGGAAGGCCGAGGAAAACGTGGCACGATCAAATCAATCAAATATTGAATGTCGGACACGTGAGGAGTCGGAGAGACAAGATGTATGAATGTAGAGGAAGCGAGAGAAGTATGTCAAGACAGAACAGTGTGGCGTTCCATTCTTTCTGCCTACCCCTCCGGGGAGACGGCGTGATGGTTAGTTAGTTAGTTAGTTTTTATTTAATTTGAGCTGATGTATACTAATTTTAATTAAACTGAAATATAATATATATATAATTAATGGCAGTACAGCATGTACCTAACGTTCGTCGACTTTGAAAAGGCCTTCGATACATTATCGTGGACTTCAATCTGGTCAACTCTCATTCGCAGAGGAGTCCCACGGAAGATTGTGAATGTCATCAGGGCAATGTATGACGGTTGTTCTTGTCGTGTAGTGCACCAGGGCAAACTCTCCGAGGCCATCAAACTGAGCGCGGGAGTGCGACAGGGATGTCTACTATCACCCCTGCTCTTCATAGTGGTTCTGGAGGATGTGTTGCGCCGTTCTTTCGACGGTCCCCGTGGCATTCCATGGATGCGTGATACCCAGTTGGAGGATCTGGATTATGCTGATGACCTCTGTTTGCTTTCGGTAAACCGGGTGGATGCTGAGCGGAAACTTTGTAGACTTCACGAGGAAGCGGCAAAAGTAGGTCTCAAGATTAACATGTCCAAGACAGTAGACCTACGAGTGTCCACAAATGACTCCACCCCAATCTTGCTCCACGATGTCCCCCTTGTGACCACGACCAGCTTCTGCTACCTCGATAGTATGATAGCAGGCTCAGGAGGTACGGAGGAGGATGTAGCCAGCAGACTTGACAAGGCAAGGGGAGCTTTCGCTATGCTTCGCCCTGTATGGCGCTCCGGTATCATTTCGAGAAAGCTCAAGCTCCAAGTATTCAGCAGTAACGTTAAAAGCGTACTGCTGTACGGATGTGAGACTTGGAAGTCTACCGCAGACGTTATTGGTAAACTCCAGGTGTTTATAAATAGGTGCCTTCGCTCAATATTCAAAATCTATTGGCCCCAAACAGTGTCAAATGCCGTTCTCTGGACCATGGCAGGCGAAAAGCCAATTAGAGAACAAGTCGCTAGGCGCAAATGGCAGTGGATCGGTCACACTCTGAGACGGAACCCAGCCTGCATCGCTCAGGGCGCACTAGACTGGTCCCCTATGGGGGGAAAGAGAAAGCGAGGCAGACCTAGAGCCACCTGGAGAAGAACCCTGCAGGACGAGGTTAAGGCAGCAGGTCTCACTTGGGATGATGTTAAGCATCAGGCATGCGATAGAGTCGGGTGGAGAAGATTCCTTGAGGCCCTATGCACCACGGAGGTGTGACAGGACAAAAAGAAGAAGAAGAAGAATAATATATATAAAAATCTATATTTGTTCGTATTTTATGCCCTGCCATACCATTCATCTGATTGCGATAAACCTTTTAATTGCTTTTCATTATTAATTTGCATGATAACAAAAGAATGCAAAAACGAAAACAAGAAAATGCAAAAAAAGTAAGAAACTATTTTAAAACAAGAATATCTGATGTGCTCATGTTCAATTTGATGATTAATAAACATTTTTCTTGTGATTTGGTCAGTTTGTGACCCGTTAGGATTTTACATATAAATAGACAACAGTTTGACCAACATAATAAAGAATGATCGAAGTTCAATTACGTACATAAATGTATTTATATTGAGTATTTCCTTTTGTTTGGTGTGCGTTTAATACCGTAATCAACTGTCAAATTATTTAAAATAATCATGACAGAATTCACTACAGAAAAATGATTTCAAAAACCTTATATTCACGCTTACATCTTCACATAACTGCCTTCTTCCTTAAACTAAATTTTAAATTTTAAAAAATATTTTCTCCTATGTCTGAACTAATTTTAAAGTATTTTCATGGTCAAATATCAAAAATAGTTTAAAAACATTTGATGGATGGCCCCTGTTGTTAGTTGCAATAAATGGTAAACTGTATAAAATTTTTGTCTTCTTTTTCATTTATTTTTTCCCCGCAGCTTGAAGTCTCCGCATGTGAGCCAAGTACATAGCCCAGAAGAATCCAATCAGATTGGTGAAGAGGACCCGTAGCTGAAAAATATGGAATATTGAATAATTAAAAATAGTATCCCAGATGCATAAACACAATACAATTAATTATGCTCATAAAATTTTTAATGTGACAAAAGACAGACAAAAAATAAAGGAACAATGTTTTTTTTTAACTTTGCACACAACACGAACTTTATTAAAAAAATTAAATTAAAACACAAACATGTTTCAGACACAGAAGCCCTTCATCAGTGTTATAAATATTTTAATAAATTTTTCATAAATGTGGTCAGTTTTGACAGATATTAAAAAAAAAAATTTCCGAACTTTTATGCTTTTAATATATTAGGTGTATAACTTTGCTTCCGCCGTTTTGCAATAGATGGCAGTAGCGGTAAGTGGTAGTTGGAATAAATAGATCATAGATGTCATACAATAAGCTTAAGTATTTGTAAACATAACGCCATCGAAATATTAGTCGATTTGTGTCTGCATCATAAAGTTATTCCCGATTAAACATGTCAACTTACGAGCCAAATTCTCGTCATTTGCGGGAGGTTTTAATTTTATGCTTTAATATGAAGAAATCTGCGGCTGAGGCTCATCGAATGCTCTCAAATACCTATGGTGAGGCCGCTATTAGTGAAAGAACGTGCCGAGAGTGGTTTCAACGCTTCAAGAACGGTGATTTTAACGTCGAAGACCAGCATGGCGGTGGAAGAGAGAAGGTTTTCGAAGATGCAGAATTGGAGGCATTACTTGATCAAGACTCGTGTAAAACGCAACAAGAATTGGCAGGATCATTGGGAGTGACGCAACCAGCCATTTCAAAACGCCTGAAAGTCATGGGAATGATTCAGAAACAAGGAAATTGGGTGCCGTACGAGTTGACGCCGAGAGATGTTGAACAGCGTTTGTGTGTTTGTGAACAGCTGCTTGCAAGGCAAAGACGGAAGGGATTTCTGCATCGAATTGTGACTGGGGACGAGAAATGGGTTCATTACGATAATCCCAAGCGCAGAAAATAATGGGGATATCCCGGCCATGCTTCCACGTCGACGGCCAAACGGAATATTCACGGTTCCAAGGTTATGCTCAGTATTTGGTGGGACCAGCTCGGCGTAGTGTATTATGAGTTGTTAAAACCGACTGAAACAATCACAGGCGATCGTTATCGAACGCAATTAATGTGTTTGAGCCGAGCATTGAAAGACAAACAGCCGAAATACAACGAGAGACATGATAAAGTGATTTTACAGCATGACAATGCTCGACCCCATGTTGCGAAAGTGGTCAAGACATACTTGGAAACTTTGAAATGGGAAGTCCTACCCCACCCGCCGTATTCTCCAGACGTTGCTCCCTCGGACTATCACTTGTTTCGATCAATGGCACACGGCCTAGCTGACCAGCACTTCCGGTCTTATGAAGAAGTAAAAAATTGGATCGATTCGTGGATCGCTTCAAAAGATGACCAGTTTTTACAACGCGGGATTCGTATGCTGCCCGAAAGATGGGAGAAAGTAGTGGCCAGCGATGGACAATACTTTGAATCATAAATTTATAACCAGTTTTTTACGATAAAGCCTCGAATTTCGGAAAAAAAACGGCGGAAGCAAAGCTATACACCTAATAAAAAATATTTTGAATAAATCTAAAATAATAGTTTAAAGTTCTTATGATTAATACCTGGACCGCAATAAAAAGTTTTAAAAAATTATTATTATAGATTTATTGAAAATATTTGTTACAACAAAAGAATGAACGAACATTCGAAAAAGTCATTTTAATATCTGTCAAAACTGACCACATTCATGAAAAATTTGTTAAAATATTTATAACACTGATGAAGGGCTTCTGTGTCCGAAACATGTTTGTATTTTAATTTTATTTTTTTAATAAAGTTCGATTTGTGTGCAAAGTTTAAAAAAACATTGTTTCAACGAATCCGCAACACAAAGGTATATCGGATTTCGGCATCCAAAGGGTTAATACACAATTTTTGGTTAAACTTATCTAATAATAATAATAAAAATATGCTAACTTTTAATGCGCCGTTTTTGTGATGTAATCACCTTAAGGGCTCATTAAGACGTGTTTTAAATCTAAATGTGAACGCTGCATCTGATTGATATTCGCGATCGATTAGAAAGTATAATAGAACAATATATGCAGGTTTTAAATTGGGTATGAAATATGAAAAAGATGAGTTTTCAGCTTAGATCTGAAATCTTAGATGTTCCAAGCTGATGGACCGGCTACCGCAAACGCTCGATCCCCGAAATTTGTACTGGGGCAACTCTTTGGCTCAACTAATTTTCCTATTGCCGAGGAGTTTGCCGAGCAAAGTGTGGATTTCCTTGTATTTAGGCTGTCCGTTATACAGAGTTCGGATATATAATTTGGAGCCATTCCATGTAGCGCTTTGAAGACTGTCCAACAGAGTTTATACTGGATTCTTTCTGGACTCTTAAGCCAGTGAAGTTCTTTGAGATGTTGTGTTATATGTGACTTTTTTGGAATACCTTTAATGAGTCTTGCTGCTGCATTGAACGCAGATTGAAGTTTGTTTAATTGTTGTTTTAGAATGTTTGCATAAATTCCATTGCAATAGTCAAGTCGTGACTACTGTGCAAGGAGTTGAGTGTACCTATAAACCATATATTCACATAGATTTACTTTAACAGGGAATTACTGAGATAAATGAAATTTACCAAAAAAAATTCATTGTATTTACAATAATACATATTTCTATTTTTTCACCACTTTGCTCTTCTGATCTAGAAGATGGCAGGGAGCTGTCTATACCAGACAAAACTAGAAGAACAAGTGGAATAAAACAGAATATCATATTACTAATCATATTAAATATGGTGACATTGAATTCATTAACAACTTTTAATTTTAAAATTTGTTGAATACTTCTTTACATCATTACAGCGCGAGCCAAATCGACGCAAAGAGTATAGTTCTTATATTGAGTTTCACACATGTGATTGGTAGTTAATCTATCGCCATTTTATTGTCTCATGAAATCTACACAGACCAAAGACAGTGTGACAATCACACTACCATCGCTGGGAATCGAACCTAGGACTTTCGGCGTAGCAGTCATGCCTGTTGCTACTCTACCATGAAGGTCATATTTATTGATTGTGTATGACTTGCTGTATGAATGTGGAGGAAGCTAGAGAAGTGTGTCAGGATGGTGGTCCATTTTCTCTGCTCACCCTTTCGTGAAAACGACGTGATGGTTTGTTATTTATTTAAAAAAATAAATATATATATTTTTCATTATTTAACATCATTATCAAATAACTTACCATGGGCGGTACAAATGCAAGATTAATTATTTGGAAGAATGTCAGGTATTTCCAGTTTGCCATCAAAACATTATAAATCAAAGCTTTCATGACAATTAAGGCTTCGTCAGTATCCTTTCCCTCCAGTATAGATACGAAAAATAAGGACCACATCTGGAAGAGAGGAGTGTACGCAAAACGCTCTATGAGCAACTGCCAGATCAAGGCTGATCGGTTATTTCTCACTGGTACGGCGTTCTGCAGGAATAAGAAAAATAAATGTGGCAGAGTGCCACCGAATAGTAATCTGGAAAAAAAAAATTAATTACAAAATCAATAAGAACAATTATAATAAGAATAAAATAACCACATTCCAAGTTGGAAAAATCAACGAGCGTGCATATTACAATGTATGAATGTAGAGGAAGCTAAATGGTATGGCAGTCCATCCTCTCTGCCTACTCCTCCGAGAAATGGCGTTTTAGTAGTAAATGTAGCAAAATGTTAACCAAATGCAAATCTATACAATACAAATGGAAGTAAAACAGTTATTTGAAGGGAAAAATTATACATGACACAAATTTAAAAGTGATGAGTCATAATGAATTTAAAAAAAAGGATTTATATATTTTTCAAAGTGAACAGTTTACATAACTTGTTTTAAAATATGCATTTAATTCCTGCAGTAATTGGAATCTGGTCATTTCACTTCAGCTTGCTACAATCAAATTTTGGAGAGATCTGTGATAGATGCTGATATGAGATTAGGTACAAGCTTTTCTAATTGAATATTAAGAAAGATAAGAGATTGTATTGACCCAATGTCATGTAGAGATAAGCACAATCCATATTCTAGTTTTTCATCTTCTCTCTATAGATCTTGGGATCTGTTCAGGCAGGATATCAAGCTTGTTTGTGATGAAGACGTCCAACTTTCTCTCCAACTCTTTGACGGTAGTCCTGTAGTTGACACCCCTCTGAAGTCTTATGCATCAAAATCTTGGAAATCTTCGTATGGTTTATCCTCTCTTTGCCATCTCACAATGTCCTCTATATTGCAAGTTCTACGAATCTCTCTGTTAGGTAACCTATCTCTAATGGTTCTACCCAGTTTTTCATTTTCATTTCTGATTTTCTAACATTCACATTCCCGTGACACACAATAGTTAAATCAATATACAGATTTATGTTTGAGCACACGGCATAATTGCATAGCTGATAAAGTATGCAGTTGGTTTTTGAGAATGCTAGTAGATATTAATAAGGCATAGGTTGAAGAATATTGTTTTCTTACCCATATAATCCAAAAGCCTTAATACTCCTCAAATTAATCCTTTTTTCTCCAGCAATCCTTTGAGAAACCAAGTTAGCAAATGACGCGAGCACACAACTGAAAGGAACGCAACATACCATCTTAACTATTGTTTTTTTTTTCTAGGGAATTGTAAATTAATACCATAATATTATATAGTTAAAAGTTATTCAAAACTCCATGTTACATATACAATATTGATTAATATAAAAAGTTTTATATATCAAATGTCATTCGATTATGCCCTAGCAAGGCAAAAAATGACACTCCCATAAAATAATAAATCTTAGAAAATTGTCATTTTCATAAATATAAAAAAAATAAAACATTAAAAACAGAGTATTATTATATTATTAACTCCCCAAAGATTCAGAGAAAACGTCTAAAAATACAGTGGAACCTCTCATAATGATTAATTTCCACAATGACCAAAACAGATTGTGAAAAAAATGGCCTTAACGAGTGATATTTTGCATAACGAGTATTCGTAACTTCTGCTTGGAAGAAGCTTTGGCCAGAGAGTATTGTCGAATGTGATTTTGGGGAGTTTGAAACAGTACCTGTAGAGTTTACAGTTAACGAGATTGTGTCTTTGGCCAATATCATGGGACAAGAGGTAGATAATAACCATATTGATGAGCTTGTGGAAGAGCACAGACAAGAGCTGACCACCGAAGAGTTTATGCAGTTGCATTGTGTTTCACGGCAAGAAGTTTTGGAGTAGAGTTTGTTAATGGAGAAGGAGGAAGTAGCAGAGTGGGAATCTTCAATAAGAGAAATGCTGAAAGTATGAGAAACTGTAGCAACGTACAGTGAGAAGCATCACCCTAATAAGGAGGTGGCTATGCGTTCCACAAATATATTCATTAATGCTGTGTCACATTTTCACCAAATTTTGAAACTCTAGACAGCTTTCTAATAAAAAAGAATATCATTGTTCATAAATTCATAAACAATAAACTAGTTATTTAGATTTTTCTATTGTTTTTTATATTTGGGTCATGTGCTAAGGGGAGAAAAATACCACTTCCTTCGACTGATATTAATGGGTAAAGTGGAGGGACGTCGGGGAGTTGGTAGAAGGCAGCTGTCCCGGCTGCGGAACTTCAAAGAGTGGACAGGAATAACAAGAGTTCAGAACCTGTTCCAAGTGGCGCAGGATAACGTTGGGGGGACCTGACACGGCTGCGAAAGAAGAAGATTGTTTTTTACTAATCAAAATCGCATTCCAGGTTGTACACTCCTTAACAATTAGTAACTTTATTTGAATAAATGTTAAAAATAAAAAAAGAGTATTTTTTTCACCATGGAAAGTATTAAGGCAGAAACATACTATGAACACGCGACGTGGCGTGTTTACTCCCACCACCGGCAACACGTCGATCTAACTCGTCTGGATCGGGTGGCGTGTGCGCACATGGCGTCGCGTCGGGTGTTCATAGTGTGATTCTGTCCATAGAAAACAATACAATTTGATTCGACTCAACACGCATCACGTGGCATCGGGTGGCGTGGCGTGTTAATAGTATGTTTCTGCCTTTATCGTATTTTACATTGATCATTATGGAATAGATTATTTCACTTAACGAATAAGATTCTGGAACAAATTATTCTCTGTATTATGATGGATAACTGCAAGATATCACCAGAAGGAGTTAAACAATAAAAAAAATAGTAAGACAAACAACAGAATACAGGAGTAGAAATAAAAATGTTCTTAAAATGTGAAATTGATTTTATTTTATTTCTACAGTCTTTTTAGGACTTTATGCACTGGTATTAGAATAATTTAAAACACAAAAACGGAATTTTATTATATTTTATGTGAATGATGTTTCGTCTGTCTAAAGTATTATCACATCATATTTGATAATGCCTTAGAGAAACATGTCATTAACATAAAATATAATAAAACTTCTAGAAAACAGATGTTTCCATTTGTATTAATTATGGTGCTATATTTGAAAAACTAAAGTTATTCAAATGTAAATCCACAACACAAGTAATGGCAACAAAAAATATTTTGAATAAATACATTTTGGAAGTATGGTGGTGACAGGAACATGAATATGAATAATACAAAACATCAACATTGTTATTTGAAATCTCATGGTTTTTTTTTGTTAAAATTATTTTTTAAATATACATTTTGTTAAATTTCACTTAGGTTTATGGCTTTGACCAGAAGACTGGCTAGTTTTGGCCAGTCTTCTGGTCAAAGCCATAAAACTAAATGGAATTTAGCTAAATACATATTTTTTTAAATATATATATTTGAATAACTTAAGACATTATTCAAACGTGAATCCACAACAAAATTATTGTTGAATATACACATATTGTCATATTATTTAAAAGATGATAAATGAAGATATTTGAAACATGTTGAGATAAATAAACTCATAATGTTGATTCTGTGAATGTTCTTAATTTCAGTGAAAACACACATTAGTAGATTATATATATACAAGATAAAAAATGAACAGACTTACCTAGTGATAGACTTTGTCCTAATCGGATAGAGATATAAATTTTGTAAGTAAGACGCAACTAAATGCATAAGTGGTTTAGATAAAGCCATTTTTTTATGAGCAAGTATATTTTTTGTGCAAGTAAATAAGAATATTTAGGATTCTGGTAAAATTAAAAAATGTCGAAATAAAATAATCAACACTATCACATTTACTCGGATCACAAGGCAAATGTTATTCAAACTTCAACAATTCTGATAACAATAAATGATAATGAATAAAATGTTTACAAGTTTATCGACACGCCAACCACACAAAGTTTTGACGTTTAACGTATAAAGTTTTAAGTACCTACTGAACAATTTAGTGGTGGTAAAACTATAGTGATTAACGTAATCGAATAATTATATATTTAAATATAATAATAATACACTTGTAAAATTTGTATTTGAACGACTTTATTTTTTATAAGCACCAATCGGTTTCGCTCCCGCCGGAGCTTCGTCAGGGTACCTGGTACTTCTGTTACCCTGATAAAGCTCCAGCGGGAGCGAAACCAGTTGGCGCTTAAAAAGAATAAAGTGGTTCTTAAACAAACTTTACAATACACACATTTACATTATTATTATATTCAATGATGTCTCACCATAAATTAAGTGTTTCATACGATAACATTATATATTTGGTTGTTTTTAGAAAATTATTAAATAAAAACTCCCTTTTGTTAGAGAAGAATTGAGTAATTCTACGAACATGTTATTACTCCGGATAATAAATTTAAACCTAAATTTTCACATTCCCTAACAGGTTAAGAAGAATAACACATTCTACCATTTTTTTAAGATTCATATTAGTCGGACGAACCCCAGAAACGAAACAAAGTTTATTTAATGAATTACGTATATTTAAAATAACATGTTTATTTAATAAACAAAGGCTTCATTTTTTAAACGTACAATCTAAAAAATAAATTAATATGATGGACAAGAAAATTAATTCCTATTTTTTTTTATATAATCGAGTTGTTTTGTTTACCCATCACTATGAAAAAATAATATTTTTTACCACTGGTTCTTACCGTTATATAAGAAATTATCGATAGAAAGTAGATAAAAATATTCTCATAAGGGAACAAAATAGTTATATCTTTTGATGTTAGCCATGTTTTATGGCATACTCGGTGAGATTGCAATAAACAAATTTTACATAGCAGAAAATACGTTTTCTCTCTGGAGGCTGGTTTAGTCTTATTTAAGTTTAATTTTATTTAGTGATAATAATTTAAGATAGTGAAAAAGTAGCAACACTTTGGGGGCGGGATTCAACCCCCCCCCCCCCTGCGGGCTTTTGGAAGTTCGTGAGGCTCGAGGAGCGAGGGAGCGCTCTTACACCCCGAACCCCGGCGTGGCAACATCTCCCAACGGACGGTCGAACGCCGGAGAGATAATTTGAACAAGGAGGAGATCGCGGAATACATGCCACGTGGTGCCAGCAAGCAACCTCGTACAGGGCCCATAAAAGGCCCTGTACGCGGTTATCACCATTGGGGCCTGATGCTGGCCACCGCTGTCGCTATGAAGGAGACCCGTGCCCTCCGCGGTCCATCATCCGCGTGATGCTTGCAGCCCGGGAAATAGAAGTGGACGCCGGGCAACCTTCTGTGCCGTGCAGCCTCTGGCAGTCCTCGTACTGACCAACTCGCCACCACGCCGGCTTTCGTCAGCGTCGGTCCTCGCCGCAGATCACCGCCTTCCTCATGGCGTGATCGTCTTGTAGTCTACGTTAGTTTTAATTAGTTGGCCAGCGAATAGCATGTAAGTCTTCTTTAGATCTTAAGTTATCTTTTTCAGTGTGTAATTTTTGTTGTTGTAATAAATATAATTTTTAAATAGTAAATATTGGTTTCAATCTCATATCACAATACATTTCGGAGCATATCTTCATGGGCAAATGTTGGGAAGTTGCTCTAGATCGGGAGTGAATTTCGATAAATTCATTTTTCACCCCGTGACCAAAAAAGAAAAACTCACTTTTTTCAATTTAATAGTTTCGAAACTTAAAAAATGTTTTCGTTGAATTTAGTTTTCAAAATGAATACACTTATTTTTATTGCACAGTTGATTGCTTTGTACGCATATTTGGGTTTTAGACATCTGTTGTCAAATTTTGTCAAGCTAGGTTATGTTGTTGATATTTTGTATTGAGGAAAAGAGGTTTTGAACCGGCTCTGATGGTTATTATCTGTGAATAAACATTATGCATAGTTTCTAACTATCATATAGGCATAATATTGTTGTCGGTACTATAGAACAACAAATCATTTAGTCTTAGTAATTTAAGAACACTTAATATTTTGAAAATGTTAGAAAAATCTTTTTATACCACAGTCCTCTCCCAAACATTTTCTGCGTGTGGTAACTATCTTCTCGCGGGAAACAATTATGGACAAATCGCCGTATACAAGTAAGCATATAATTTAGCATATTTGAATAGTGTTCATACTAGCTTGATGTATCCAGTTTCTTACAAGACAATTGTTTTTTTTAGCACGGTTAAATAATTTTATCCCGGGCTTAACTCGTAGTCTTCTTCTTCGATGGCCCTACAGCCCGTATCGAGCCTTAGCCTCCATTATTCTTCGCCTCCAACTCCTCATGTTCGTCCGCTTTGACCCTCCAATCTGACACTCAACTTTTCCCCCCATCTCTCACAACTTCTTCCTCTCATCGCAGCTTTGGTCGTCCAATTGGTCTTCTACCATCTGGGTGACACTCCAGCATCCTTTTTGGGGTTTGCGATGACGGCATCCTCTGCACATCACCGGCCCATCTCAGTCTATTAAGTCTAACCTGTGTGGAAAGACTGGGAGCTTTGTAAATATTGTACAGCTCGTCATTATGCCGTACTCTCCAGCATTCACTATAATTCACAGGTCCCAGGTTTCTGCACAGCACCCTTCTCTCAAAAGTATCCAGTCGCTCTGCGAATTTCACGTTCATAGTCCACGCCTCACACCCAGGTCACCACTGTTCAGATGATTGTCTTATACAGAGTGATTTTGGTTTTCCTGTGTACGTTTCTTGATTTCAAATCAAATCAGTTTATTTACTCAAAAGACACTACAAACAGCATAAATTTTTAAGGCATCTTTTGAGTACAGGTAAAATATTATATATAGTACATACAACACGGAACGCTTTAGAGATGGTTCGACATTAGGAAGACAAGATACTTTCTAAAGTCGAGAGAATCTGTCTTCTGAACATACCTTCACTAATATTATTGATTTGAGCACCGGTAGTAGATAGAAGAATTCTTTGTGATATAAAATCGTAGTCTAGAAGATAAAACATTTGACTTCTGGCAAAGGAGTTGTTAATTTGATTTTTGGCCTTTTCACCCTCCTAAATTCTAAAATTAAACATTAATATAATAAATTCTAATTTCTTTCAGCCTAGAAAAGTTATTAAACCCCAAACCTGAAGATTTTGCATACATAAATAATGCAGAGCAAATCTTTAGCGTGGGGACAGGAGTGCAGGTATGCAGCATGGCGACTACGGAGCACTACCTCGTCGTGGGCACACACAATGAGATCAGCGGGTGGGACTGGGCACTACTGAGAGACAAGACTCCCCCGCGCCCCGCCTGGACCATGGCCATCCCCGGAGGTTCCTCCCTGATTGACCGCACAGACATTAACGCTCTCTGGTGGAGTGAGGAGCAGGAGCTGTTGTACGTCGGCTGCGGCGATAATAATATATACGCAGTCAATCTCGAGGAGAGGACGGTTGTGAGGGTGTTTGAAGGCCATACTGATTATATTCACTCTGTCCATGCCCTGTAAGTACCTTATTTTTTACTAAATAATGAAAATATAAAATGACATAAGTGCAAATGGTGAGAAACTGGAGCAAGTTACCAAATTTGTTTATCTGGGAAATAGAAATATATCCACTAAAGTAAAGATGCCAGTCTATAATGGAGTTCTAGTGCCAACACTTATGTATGGAAGTGAAGCTTGGAGCTGGCAAAACAGGATGAAAGTAGGATAAATGCCGTAGAAATTAGATCACTGAGATGAATGTGCGGGAAAACGATATATGATAGAATACCGAACGACGAAATAAGGAAGAAATGTAAGGCAGATGATTGTATCCTAACTAAAATTAAAAAAGGATACCTAAAATGGTTTGGACATATGGAACGAATGGACGAGAGAAGAATGGTTAAAATGTTGTATACATGTGCAAATTAATGGCATGAGCTAAATAAAATACTAAAAGGTGGCCACATCGAAGTCGGAAAAATCAACAAGCATGAATGTTATGATGTATGAATGTAGAGGAAGCTAGAGAGATACAGCAGTATGGAGCTCCATCCTCTCTGCCTACCCCTCTGGAGAAACGGTGTGATGGTTAGTCAGTTAATAAATTAAAATTTTCTTTATAGTATATAACATATTTCGTTTAATTCCACTTAGATTTATGATTTTGACCGGTTTCAACAGCTCGCTTCCATCTTCTAGAAAATCCACCAGAAGATGGCAGCGAGCTGCCAAAACCGGTCGAGGTCATAAACCTTAGTGTAATTAAACTAAATATATGCTATTAAGAGTTTTTTTAATTAAAAATACTTTATTTTCATTACTTACAATGAAGTTCTACCAAGAAATTAAAAATAACATTAATATTATTTTAACTACTTATTTATCATTTCTGTTTGCACATCATCAGTGCTTTTCGTTATATGTATTTGCGGGCGAAAACATGAAAGACTAAAATTTTATTTATTATTAAGAAAATCCAATTTTATATGTTTGATAAAGCATTTATTTGATCTTGGTAGATTTTGTGCCCCATTTAAATTATTCCCATATATTTTCTTAACCTTTAATTCTTCTGTTTTGAATTCTGTTGTACTACCTTTACCTTTGAATTCTGTAAGTTTAAATCTGCTGTGTTTAATCAGAACAACACAAGTTTTTTTGATAGAAAGAAAAAACAAATTTATTCAAACTACTGGTCCTCTCTAGCTACATATTTATCCCATCTCTCAGGTAATTCGTGGATACCATGCCAAAAAAATCCTTCTCTTTTGAGGTTATTAATCTAGCTATTTTTGGATGTCTCCGTAAAAATCGAAGAGATGTGTTTCTCATAAATGGGTATGAGAAACACATCTCTTCAAAGCTTCGAGAGTTGATCTTTAATATTCCCAAAAGAAATGTTGTTGATACAGCCATAGACAAATCATAATCATACTATCGATTTCAATTTATACACAATAATTTTTTTAGAGATGTGAGAATTTAATATTTTTATTATTTTCTTATTTGAATGCTTAGTTTTGCATATACAATTTTATTATTGAATGTTACAGAAATTCTTCTATGGTCTCCGCCAGTGAGGATGGGCAGGTGAACTTGTGGGATCTACGCTCTCCACGCTCCTGGTCTTCTATCTCACCATATACGGAAACCAAGCTTGCTCGACCCGACATCGGCAAGTGGGTGGGAGCAGCAGCATTGGGAGAAGACTGGATTGTAAATTTATTTATTGAATATTTCTAAAATTTATTTTTAAATGTATAGAACATACGCAACATAAATGCATGCTTTTATTGCAGGTTTGCGGCGGTGGGCCGAGGTTGTCCTTATGGCAGACACGCTCCTTGCAAGCCGCAACCACATTTGATTTGCCAGATCATGGAATCCATGTCAGCTACTTCCACGACGATAGGATTATTGCTGCAGGAGCAGCCAAACATCTCTACCAGCTGACTTACTCCGGAGAAACTATTGTGGAGATCCCTGTTTCCGCCACCACCGTCTACAGCGCAGTGCACCAGTCCTCTCCTCACAGGGTGTTCTCCATCGCGGGGTCCAGCTCCTCCATAGATCTCTGTACAAACTTTAATTATAAAGATCAAACATTAATCTTCAAGTAATTTCTTTATTTTTGCGGCATCTTTAACTAATAAATACTTCTTATTTTAATAATTCTTTAGTTTTTTTTTTCAACACATTGTCTGCGGGTAGATTTATGCGTTTATTAGCATGCATAGTCTGTAATTGAAATACAATATAGTTTAATTATATGTATACTTTAAAACTTTTTAAAATTGTGTAAATAATACACTTCCAACAGTTTATGCCGAGTCGAGGTAATTATTCCCTTTCCGCTAGCCACCACAAGTCCAGTAAATAGGTATTAATACCTTTCTTACAGAATGAGTTAATTCTAAAAATTTATTCAATAAACAATGATGTAAAACTATATTAAATCTAGACATTTGATAATGCCTTATCAAGGTGAAAGATATCATTCTCATAAAAAAAGTTATTTACTTAAGTAATTTAGTCAATAAGACTTTTAAAATGGTAAACAAGGGTAAAATATATTTCATCTTCGAAAACCTGAATTCAAGAGTAAGAGTTTGTGTTAAAAATATTTTATTTTTCAATAAATAATACAAATACATCAATACTGCCATTCAAATGACTAGAAATTATAAATTGAGTATAACATTTTCAGTAATTTTTAACTAATGTGTTAAAAATCATATTAATTTGCCAAAATATATACATATTAAATTTGCAGTAAGGAAATTAGTTTTTTTCCTCCAATATTAATAACGGTCAACTCTTAAAAACTGAGGTCAATGAAAACGATTAGAGAAAGCCATGGCCCGCTATGGCAGCAGGTATAAATCCTTCAGCTCCGTCCTTGTTTCTCACGTAAAACCACTCCGAGTCCACATCGGCTTCGATGCCGCCTCCCTGGACCAGGATCACCACGTCGCCCTTCCTCACGGCCAGAGTGTTGAGGGCCTGCGAGCCTTCATAGTCCCGTTCCACCACCAGCAGCGTATGCCTCGAGACGTAGCGAACGTTGCAACTACTATCACTGTACTTTTGTTTCTTTTTCCGCAACGAATACTTATTCTTTAAATTGAAATCATTGAAATTAGTCACTGAACTCATCACGGAACTGTCGTCACAATTGTCCCTGAGCTTGGAGCAACTGGACGTGGCCTTGAGGTAGAGCTTGTCGAAGGTCCTCTCCCCGCAGGCGGACAGCGGCGCTGCGTGCGGCCGGAGGCGTGCGCGGGGCCGCCCGCACTCCGACTTGGTGCCCCCGCGGAGCTGCTCCTTCTCGCTGTCCGTCATGTTCCCGCACGGCCGCGGGTACAGGTCCAGGGTGCTCTCCCAGCACGGGGCGGCCTTCCACGGCGTCTGAGATCTGGAAAAGGTCGGTTCGGGTTGCACAATATTCTCAACATATATCGTATACGAGTACTCTTCAATCACTTATGGCAGCGGTTCTCAAACTTTTTTGGCAACGGGTAGGCAACGTTTAAGCAAAACCTGGTTTAATATTCATTATTTAATTATAATATCTACATTATACACTACTGACTTCTACAACAGTAGGTATACAAAAGAACACAATAATACTAATATTGTTTGCAGTTTTTGATCGTATCGTTATTGTAGTTTTATTATGATACATGTTATGGGGGAGCCCCTGAAGAAAATTTGAGGCGTTACCTCTATGGAATCCGTGGTCACCAAATAGGCACTCTTATCAAAAACAAAGATTATACTCATCAAACTCTAAAACAATATTTTATTTCAAGAAACTATTGTACGAAGAAAGGTATTCCAGATAAACCTCCCGAATTACTCGGTTTTTACGCGTCATTAAAAAAATTAATTCGGAGTAGGTAGATATGATCACCTCTGCTGGGAGGGCAATATCCCGAGCGGCAAGCAGGAGGCGTACAGCACGTACCCCTCCTCGCCGTGGGGAGTCTGCACGTACAGCCACTGCTGGTTCTTGAAGACGGCGTTCACCACCATCCCCAGGGACAGGGACAGCTCCTTCTGCTGGCTGCCGCTCCTCGTCTGGTACAGGATACTAGGGTACGTCACCACCACGGGGATGTTGCCAGGGTTCTCGATGCTGGCCTGAAATGTTTATGCCAATCACTTCACGAATATTACAGAAGTATACCTACGTATATATTTTTTAACAACACTAAGGATTTTATGGTTATTTTTCCAACAAAGGAAACAACTTACCTCTGCTAAAAAGAAGTCGATGTCCTTAATTTCATATCCAAAATTCTGATTATGTTTTTCGCTGTTGCGACTTTTTCTTCTTCTATGCCGGTGTCTTCTAGAAGAAGCGTTACTCTCAAAACCGCCTCCACAGTCCGTCCATGTGTGGTGCTGGCTCGGAGATAGATTTCTACTAGTCTTGATCACTCGCTGACTGCTAGTCTCGAGACCTAACGATCTATTCTGCTGCGCGTTTCTTCCTATAATGCGCTCCGTGACCACTTTTGGTCGAATATTTTGTTCATTCTCATAATAATCTTTGTCTCTTAGTTTGGGCAGACTTTTATTCGGACGTTGGTATCTTTTGGTGAACGGGTCTGATGGGCTCTTTCTCGAGTTCGGCGAGTCGGTAAGGGTTTGGTTATTGTATTGCAGGTCAGATCTCTCTCTCAGGACCCACGTGAGGGAGACTTTGGAGCGGTGGCGTCCCAGCAGGGACGTCTTCTGACCCATGGTGGGCGTGGGCGGCGCCGGCGGGGCCCTCACCTCCGCGGGCAGTTGCGGCTGGGAAAGGCCGGCCCTGTCCGGCGGGACGGTATTCCTGCAGGTTGAGAGGAGGTCGAGGTCAGCGATAGCCCGCCTGGCCTCATCGAGCTAGAAAATTAAACATATTTTAAGCAAAATTACAAGACTTTTACAGAAAGTTTGAAAGTTGATTCCATTCCATATTGAACGCACTTAATATTCAAGATTTTTTGGCCCCAAATCGGTCATAGCCCGAGACGGAAACCAGCCTGCATCGCTCAGGGAGCAATAGACTGGACCATGTGGGTGGAAAGATGAAGCGACGCAGACCTAGAGCCACCTGGAGAAGAAATCTGCAGGAAGAGGTTAAAGCGGCAGGAATCACTTAGAATGGTGTTAGGCATCAGGCGTGCGATAGAGCCGGGGGAAGGAGAATCTTTGAGGTCCTATGCACCACGGAGGTATGACAGGACAAGAAGAAGAAGACTGAACACAATTTATATTTATATGTAAATTATTTTTCAAATATCGTCCATAAATAATAATTTTGTTTTCCAGTGTCATCATCATCATCAGCCGTCTGTCATCCACTACTGAACGTAGGCCTCTCCCAAAGCACGCCACCGCCCCCTATCCATTGGCGCTCCCATCCATCCATGTCCAGCAATCCTCTTCAGATCGTCAGTCCAGCGGGCAGGGGGACGTCCAACTCTGCGGAATCCTGTACGCTGTCTCCACTCCAGAACCCGTCTCCCCCATCGGCCGTCGGTTCTCCGACAGATATGGCCAGCCCATCGCCACTTCAGCCCGCCCATCCTCAGAGCCACCTCAGTCACCTTGGTTTGTTGTCGAATAAATTCGTTTCTAATACTATCCCTTGAGGTTATTCCAAGCATGGCTCTTTGCATGGCGCGTTGGGCGACCTTGAATCGGTAGACTAGACCTTTTGTCAGTGTCCACGTCTCGGCTCCGTACGCCATGACTGGCAAGAC
Source organism: Lepidostoma basale (assembly GCA_022606425.2). Taxonomy (NCBI): domain Eukaryota; kingdom Metazoa; phylum Arthropoda; class Insecta; order Trichoptera; family Lepidostomatidae; genus Lepidostoma; species Lepidostoma basale. The sequence goes on along the minus strand of JAHDVF020000118.1, from coordinate 50,570 downwards.
GCATTGGTTGTTAGTCTTGAGGCATTGTAGTATTTTAGAAGTGAGAACATGACGTAATTTTCCAAAGGGAGCCCAACCCAACTGAATACTTCGGTCGGTTTCCAGTGTAAGTGATTTTAATTGTAAAAATAACATTTAGCAATTAAGAAGGTTTACAGGAAATTTTCGAAAAATATGGGAGACAGGTGCACCAAAATTTGAGATCCAACATTAAATTATGTAAAGTACCTATAGTTTTGTAGTTGTCACCAATAAATGAATAAATTTTAATAAATAGATAATAATAATTCCGTAAGGACGTCCGCTTTAAGGACCATTTATACTGGACAGTAACCGTAACGACACCGTAACGTCACCGACGTAGCCTTGAATCTCAGCGACTCGTTATTTCAAATGAAGACTACAGGGGAAAAACAAGGAATGTCAGTTAAAATTCAAAATAAATGTAATAATGCCATCTAGCGGCATTTGTACGTATCTATCCACAGTAAAATTTTCATATTCAAAAATCATGTGTGTCATCGACTATGGTCAGATAATCGATTGCTAATTGCTAAGAAATATATAGACTTTGATTAACTTTATTCTCAATTTATTCAAATGAACCTTCTACTGACATTCCTTGTTTTTCCCCTGTAGTCTTCCAATGCTATAATAAAATCGCCGTCGGAAGAGTTAATAAGAGACGCGCAGACGTAAAACTGACGTTTATCAACTTTCCCGGCGGCGATTTTATTATAGCATAGTCGGTGAGATTCAAAGCTACGTCGGTGAAGTTACGGTGCCTTTCCGGTCAATGTCAAGTATAAATGGACCTTTAAGCGGATTCGACGATAGAACACTTGCAAAATTATGATTATAGGTATACCAAGAAATAGAAGCTAATATTCTAATATTGGGAATAATTATAATAACCGAAACTATCATTTATGTTACTATGCTTTTATGATTGAAATTCCTCGCTAGATCAACGCATTTAGATTTATTAAGTTTGTTAAAGAAATAATAATTAAATAGTCCATTTTTTTGGCTGAAACACTATGATACTTTAATATTTTATAACTGTTAATGGAAAAACTTTGTTATTATATCACAATTGTATTTATTTTACGACAGCTGTTTCATCAACCAATGTTTACATCATCAGGTGTTACAATGTAAAATAAATACAATTGTGATATAAAAACAAAGTTTTTTCATTAACAGTTATGATATAATAATTGTTTTATTTCCTATTCACTGTTTTGGAGAGTGCTATAAACCTTACTATTAAGGTAGGTTATTAACATATTGATGAAAACGACAGTTTTTTTAGAAATATTATTATTATTATATGTTAGAGCGGAGTGACAAGTTTCGCCGTGTTAGGGCATTATTAAATCTCAAATTTCTTAAATACTTTATTTGTAAATTTTCTATTTAAGAAGCTATAATTCCATTAGTTACTTTAAGCAACTGTTGTAATCATGGTATACATACCCCCACATGTAAATTTCTTAATATAATTAAACGGCTTAACATATTATCACTCGCTTCCACTCGAGACAGGAACATCGCAACGAGAGCTGGGCTGAGATAAATGTTTGCCAACAGGACGCGATGTCGTAATGTTTTCAGTTTATTAATGACAATTATTATACAATATTTACGTGCGCCATACGACCAACCAGTTATAAAAAAAAACAATCGAAAAATGAAAACACGAAGGTATTATTATTAATAAAATATGATATTAACATATGCACATAAAGTCGATAGGTTAATAATATGCGGTACGTAAATATATTCAGTGAAAAGAATTTTAATTAAACGTCTTGTGTTTATAATTATTTACATTTTTAATTTTGGCGCGCACAGTTCTTGCAAAGCCCCCATCATACACAAGAAAACATATATTATTATAACAGGACCCCTATGGAGGGATTGCATGTTCATGTTTTTCTTTTTCTTTCGATACATTATTTTTTCCCGAGAAACAAGTTTCTTTCGGAAGTAATTTCTCGAGTAACAATTCAAACTAAAAACATTTACACGTCATCTCGTCTTCGGTGTTTTATTCGTTTTATCGAGAATAGTGAGAAGTGAATGCACAACCCAAAGTGATGGCGAATATAGAAGAAATAGGAGTATTTGATTACTATTTGGTTTACTGAATCTTTACGCCAGAAGTCTTTATCGTCAATACATCGATTAGGAAAATAAAAACATTTTTTTTATAAATTTAGATGAGTTTTATCGTATCGAACTCATCAGGAGAGAATAATTATGGTGGTTCGTTATTTTTCTATTTATCCCTCCGGGAAAATGGTGTGATGGTTAGTTAGTTAGACGGCATGTATGGCAATTCAATGAGTATTTGAAGTTAATAATATCAAATCAAATCAAATCAGTTTATTTAGTCAAAAGACATTACAAACAGCAAAAATGTTTAAGGCATCTATTGAGTACAGGTAAGATATTATACACATACAACATAATACCAGGAACGCATTAGTGATGGTTCGACATTAGGAAGACAAGAAGGTTCTGGCGGCCGGTAGGTAAGATAATCTATGCTGTCGCTGTCGGAGTATCTATCGGAGACAAAAAGCCGAACATCCTCCAGTACGGCCGAGTTCTCGAAGTATCCCCTAATTAATCTAAAGAAATGGGTTATTAGATGTCCATCTCTTCGAAGCTGTAGAGAATTGGTTCCGAGCATTCCCAATATGACAAATAATGACTCATTTTGCGAGTCTTCTAAGGTAAAATCCCGCCTACTTTAAAACGTTATTTAGTAAATTATAAAAGCTCTATCGGTGGTCTAAAATTAAAACGACTATTAAAATATCATACAAGATATTGAATCATTTGGATCCTTCGATTTGTGGCTATGTGCCTTTGAAATTTTATTATATATTAATTGGATACCCAAATATAAGGAAAATATTTCATAAAATTGTAATAAAATTTAACCACAATAGAGGAGAATCTATTTAACTCTAACTTTATTGTTTTATTGTTCAATCTGTTTCATTCCGAATAAAGGTCCATTTACAATGGACAGTGACCGTAAAGGCACCGTAACGTCACCAACGTAGCCTTAAATCTAACCGACTCGTTACCTGAAATCCTATAATAAAATCGCCGTTGGGACAGATGATAAGAGACGCGCAGACGTAAAACTGACACTTATCAATTCTCCCGATGGCGATTTTATTATAGCATTTGAGGTAATGAGTCGATTAGATTCAAGGCTACGTCGGTGATGTTACGGTGCCGTTACGGTCACTGTCTACTGTAAATTGACCTTAATGTAACCCAACCTACTTAAATAGTAGCCACAAAGTTAATTCAATATTAAATGGGTTTTATAAATAGATTTACAAGAATTAATATTTGCGAAAACTTGTGGGAAAACAGAACTTGATTTACAAATATGGTACTAACCACACACCACATTATTATACAGATCAGTATAATCCAAAAACCGATACGCAAACAAATGTAGATTAATAAGTGAACCATACTATTTTTGAATTGAACCAGTTAGAAATCAATGCGATTTTCAGGTTTACCAAAAGGTCCAACTGACAAGCCAGTGCAACGCAATGATCAAACTGAAACAACTTGAAATAATTGAGGACTAATCTTTACAAATGTGCCAAGTATCAAAAAGTCAAAAATGAGTTTTTGATAATTGGTGTTAAAAATAAATACCAATAACTCAGCAAAAGTGAAAAGTGATTGAATAATATAGTGTAAAATTCACCCTAAAAATGACATCCGTACTATACGACATATTTATTTTCATTATTATTATTATTCTTATTATTTATTATTTGTATTTTGTATACATCAGGTCGTTTGAACCTAATTACTGTAGACACTCTGTTTTTTATAGCTATCATATTGATTCTCGTGAAATATGATAAGTAGCTAGTCTATCGTAATTTTATTGTCATGTGAATTCTATACCAGAGCCAAGACAGTGACAATCACACGACCTTCGGTGTGGCAGTCATAGCTCTTGCCACTCTGCCACGAAGATCGTCAATAGCACATCTTTAGTTTTTGCTCTTTTTCTTTATTTTATGTTTAAACCCCTTCATCAACATTATCATCATCAGCCTTTAGTTGTCCAATGTTGAACGTAGGCCTCCCTTCTCAACTTCCACAACTCTCTATCTTTCGCCGCTCTGTGCCATTGACCTCCTGCCACTCTCTTGATGTCATCAAACCATCTGGCTTGTGGTATTCCAGGATTTCTATCCCCTTAGCAACTTGTAATAATTAGACTTCAATTGACAATAGGCTTAGCTTAGATTTTCGAATGCGTTTATTTATACCTGTGAATCCAGGGACGGAGCTGGGCTGGGGGCTCTGGGCCCGCTGGGGGCGCCTCTCCCCTCGCCGTAGCAGGGCTCGCCATAAGGCGGAGGGGGGGACGATGGCCCTACGGAACCTAAAGCAACAAAAATAATTTAATCTATTATTTTGGCCGAAACACTATGATACTTCAACATTAATAAATGTTTAAATTTGAAACACTGTTATTATACGTCTCACAGTGTATTTTTATGAGAATGTTGCTATTCGACAACATATATTGGCTAATGTCAACATAGGTTGACGAAACAGCTGTCGCGACAATCTCATAAAAATCAATTTGATACATATGATAACATTGTTTCTATGGATTTTTTTTTCTTACAGTGGTTTACTGCATAGGTTAAAAATATATATATGGATGTACAGTAGTTGTAGAATATATAGATTAACTCTTTAGTCTCAATTAAGCTAAAAAATAATGGGTGATTTATAAATACAATTTTGTAAGAAATAAATTTAAATTAAAAGTATAAAAAGTTATAATTATAAACTTAACTACCTAGCCATCGCGCCGTCTCTCCGAAGAGATAGGCAGAAATAATGGAACGCCATTTATTCCAATTCCAGAACATTCATATTCTATTTCATCCATGCGCGTCGATTTCTCCGACTTCTCACGTGTTCGACATTTAATATTTGAACTTAATCATGCCACGTTTTCCTTTGTCTTCCTCTATTTCCTGTTTCGTTCACGTCTCTAAAGTACACTCTCTTTACCATTCTCTCATTATTTATTATTTCTAGGTGTCCTAACCACTTAAAATTTAGATTCTAAATGAACCATTCATTAATTTTGGTCATAATGCTTTAATTTGCACTGCATTCACTTTTTATATTTGGATTGACACTTAATAATATACATATTTGTCGCACATTCCTCTAAGTGATTTTATTTCTACAGAATATAATGTTTTTTTATTCCTTCTAGTTTACCAGCTTCAGTTTCACTTCCATACATAAGGGTACGTACAAGAGCACCATTGTGCGCTGCTTTCTTATGTTTTTTTAGATAGATATTTGTTTGGAATGACAACTTTAAGTGCACCATTCACTTTGTTGCCTACCTCAACCCTTCTTTCAATATCCCTCTCCACGGGCGTATTCTTTGCGAACACACCTACTAGATGTGCAAACTCATCCAATTGTTTCGGATATTCACCATTCACCCAAATATCGCAGAATTTGATTATGCAACATACATATAATAATTCACGTAATTTATATAACTGTATATTCGAATTTGAAAGGGTAAAAAATGAATAATTTTAAATTGCGGTAGTTAACTAAGCGATGAATTTAAAAAATAAAAAATAATTATCTAGTATCATAAATGTGTAAACAAAAATATCATAAATGATTTTTCTGATGCGTGTTTAGGCACATAAAATGAATGGAGAATCCACGGTGAAGAATGCACACATTAAATGTTGAAAAGAACAACGTGGGCATTGTGTGAATGTGAATGAACCCATAGAAGTATTCCAGGATCGGAGATGGTGGAAAACCCATCCTCTCTACTTGGGAAAAAGCGTAACCTAGGTATCCCTCCGGGAAATTTAAAGGAACTTACCATTTAAAGATATCCTTTTTTATATTTTGAGTCAACACTTTTAAATTCACCGCGCAGTTAAGTCACTATGTACACATTAAACTAAGTACATGAACACAAATTGAAATAATTATTAAACATCTTGACTATTTAAAGACTAGAAAACTGTTAAATCCATTAACGAACGACATTGATTGACTTTTAATATAATATAATATTGTTTCCACTTATCACAGAATACTTGAGCAACAATCGAATCGAATCTGAACGCAAACAATGTAGTTTCGTTTTTGAATTTCTTTTATCGTGTTCGATTTCAATTTTTGGTAATGTAACACGTCCGCTCGCGGCTCGGAACTTGCTTAGACTGTGCCGGAGGTAGGTACCTAGAGAGGCAGCCCGAGAGGACCGAACCTACCCGGTTGCAGTATCGGATGAGGAAACCTCCAAAATATTATTATTATTATAATTAAATTGTATTATATGAAGATAGGGTTTTAAAGAAATCATTATTTGCTTTATTATGAATACGTATGAGAGTATAAATATTTACAAATTAATATAAAAATGTGTCATACAATTAATACTTACTATTTAGATTAAAAAAATGGTGGCGATGAGGTTCGCAACCTATCACACCGCATCTCTCGCGGGGCGAAAAGAGAAGGATGGAGTGATCGGTTAAAATGTGGCAGTCCATTCTTTCTGCTTACCCTTTCGGAGAGACGGCTTGATGGTTAGTTAGTTAGTTAGTCTAAAAAAACTACGAAGAGTTTATTAATAGCTATTAACATCACATTTTACTTTTCTTCATCCTCCTGAATGTATGCTATATTAAATTTATTCGTTTTGTGGCGTACTATCGTCCTATTTTTAATTGTTTCAATATTGTACAAATATGCTATTATTTTATAAATGCTGATTTTAACGGTGTATAAAGAATTTAATAATAACGTATATGGATGAAGAGCGTAATAAATTAGTCAACGAAGCTCAGAAGAAATAATGATTATATAATAAAATACTTAAATGCGGGTATTTCTAATATTTGAAATCATTTACTATGTGAACATGTTTGCTAAGTAATTATTGAAAATGAGTGTTACAACCCTTGGTAGGATTTAGCTTCCTCCAAGAAACGTCTCCATCCTGTCCTGTCTCTGGCCGCCACTTCCCAGTCTTGTGTCCCAGGGCCTGACATTCTGCCACGACACCATCCAACTGCCTACCGACACTTATTCAATCTATTGGGTTGTTAAACCCCACTCATTTGGAGGGCTGCAGATCGCCCATACGGTGCAAATAACCTAGCCGTAATATGATAATTTTGATAAATCTGACCATGTTGACGTCCTGGTATAGTTTGTGGAGCTCCGTGTTATATTTCCTTCTCCATGTCTGACCATCGTTTTCGATTTCCCTTTCAAAGCAATTTAGTTTCGTTTCATCGCGTTTTGTAAATGTTCAAAGAAATATGTTTAGTGGAATTAATTCTACCCATGCACAAATGGAATATCGACGAATGTCTTGGAGTCGCCTGAAAGCGAATCATCATCATCAGCATCAGCCGTCTGTCATCCACTGCTGAATGTAGGCCTCTCCCAAAGCCCGCCACCGCCCCCTGTCCATTGCCGCTCCCACCCATCTATGTCTAGTAACCCTCCCCATCGGGCAGGGGGACGTCCAACTCTGCGGAATCCTGTACGCGGTTTCCAATCCCGAAACCGTCTCCTCCATCGGCCGTCGGTTCTCCGACAGATATGTCCAGCCCATCGCCACTTCAGTCCGCCCATCCTCAGAGCCACCTCAGTCACCTTGGTTTGTTGTCGAATAAATTCGTTTCTAATACTATCCCTTGAGGTTATTCCAAGCATGGCTCTTTCCATGGCGCACTGGGCGAACTTGAATCTGTAGGATAGACCTTTTGTCAGTGTCAACGTCTCGGCTCCGTACGTCATGACTGGCAAGACGCACTGGTTGAAGACTTTAGTCTTGAGGTATTGTGGTATTTTAGAGGTGAGAACATGACGTGATGAAAGCGAATGTACATAATAATATGAATGGTTTTTGTTTTAGTTGGACAATGTCACTTCTTTATTTGATTTAATTAGTTAAACGGAGAGGAGTCGGTCCAGTGCGGTTCTGGGGGGCGGGCACAGGTGTTCGCAGGCGGGCGCGGGCGTGATCTATGCTTTTTACCCAACGATCGTGTGAAAACTTCCCGGCGCAGCTTCAAGAGACAACCAATGTACATTGTATACCATGTTGTGCGCGCGAGTGGGCACATTCTGTCCATAATTAAAAGTAATTCTGTTTACGGCCCGTGCCCGTGGCTCGCGGCTAATCGCCGGACCGCGTGATTGATAATCGATATTTACAACAACTATCGAGCTTTTCCGCACACACTAGCTTTAACTTTGAACGTCCACTGCCTCGCTGCTTACTATATGACGTACCTACTTATATACCAAGAAACGTTTTGATGTATGTATTGAAGAATATATTCATCTGCATTACGCGATGAATCTGCATCATATTTATTTTGTTTTTGTGACATTAAAACTGGTTTAAAAATCCATATCGTGTACTCAATACTAGATTTCCCTACTGCTGGTACTAGAACTTCATTGTATACTGTCATATTAGATTCAGTGGATAACCTACTTCAGTGTGACAATCATGGCTGTTGCCACTTGGTCACGAAGGCCGTCAAAACATACATTTTTTACATAAAAATATTGTATAATATGTATTAAGTTTTATTCAAAATATTGAATGTCGTGCGTGCATGACACGATGTATTTTTTTTTTTTTTTTTTATGTGTACAATAGGTTGTTTGAACCCAATTACTGTATACAATTTATTTTTTTACCTTTTATATTGATTCTCGTGACATGTGATAGGTAGCCAATCTATCGCCATTTTATTATCACGTGAATTCTACACCAGACCAAAGACAGTGTGACAATCACACTGCCTTCGCCGGGAATCGAACCCGGGACCTTCGGTATGGAAGTCAGAGCTCTTACCACTCTGCCACGAAGGTCGTCATGTATGAATGTTAAGGAACGAGAAAAGTATGCCAGGAAAGAATAGTGTGGCATTCAATTATTTCTGGCTACTCCTTCGGGGAGACGCTGTGATGGTTAATTAGTTTTAGTTTTATTCCACTTGCTTTTAAGTCCCGACCTATTTCGGCAGCTCGCTTCCTTGCTTGTCATATCATCACCAGAAGATGGCAGCGAGCTGTCGAAACTAAAAAACAAGTGGAATGAAACCGAACATATATTTTTTAAAGGATTAATTGTATCTCAATAAAGACGAAGATGTAAATTTTTTTTTGGAAACAGAATATGGTAGTCGAGGCGTTTACAGGACTTATGACCTGTCATTGGTTGGGTTAAGCGATCACTTTATGTTAACAACATTCCCCATTCCGACCTTCTTACGACCACCACGGCTGACAAAATTTTGGAACTTGTATATGTGCTACTATGTTAAATAACTTCACATTTTTTAGTTCAATTAACACTAGTGCCATATATTAAGATTAACCAATGACAGGTCATAAGTCCTGTAAACGCCTCGACTACCATATTCTGTTTCAAAAAAAAAATTACATCTTCGTCCTCTATTGGGATACAATTAATCCTTAAAAAAATTATTAACCCGCAATGGGTAAAAATCCAGTATTTGTATACATTCAAAAAAACAAATCGAACATGCATTATATATTTTTCTGATTAATTTTAAAATTTAATTACAAACGTAATAATGACATATGGCGTCGAAGCAAGGGTAGACACAGTAAGGACTTCCGTAAGTTTTTAGGACTTCCGAAATGAAGACACTGAGGACGATACCAAGCAAGTCACTGAGAGATCGCGTGAGGAACACCAGAATAACAGAGATATGTGAGGTTGAGGATATTATAAGATGGAGCAGACAGCGAAAAAGGGACTGGTACGGTCATGTTCAAAGAATGGACACCACCAGACTCTGGACTCTGGAAGACCTGCTAAAATATGGAAAGACAGCTGGGAATCTACCTCACAGGATGAGCAACACTCTGGAGAACAGATCACATAGGTCTACAATAAGAAAGAAAAAGAAGAAGAATTACTAACGATGTCTCGCAAAGTTCACCAATTCCCTAATTTTCCAATCTGTCTTTCAGCTTGTATCTTACAAGCGGAGGGCACGACATAGGAAATTAAATATTTGTGAGTGTATACTTATACCTGTATACGAAATCCTGGATTTACACCAAAGGGTGGTTAATTCAAATTTTTAGTTGTATCTCAATAGAGACGAAGACGCAAACTGGAAACTGAACATGGATGATCAAGGTGTTTACAGGACTTATGACCTGTCATTGGTTGGGTTAAGCGCACGCTTTATGTAATTACAACATTCCCCATTCCACCTTTGGTATTATGATCATGCATGACAAATTTTTGGAAGATGTATATATACTTCAAAATCCATATCTATCTTCACGTGTCAGTTTCAGTCAGCGGTCTATGTAGATTTGGTTGCACTTGTGAATTTTTCAAGATTAACCTATACAACCGACCCACTAACGCCATCTATGGAGAATGATTTTCGGCAAAAAAAAAATAAAAAAAAATAATAAAAAAAAAAAAAACATAGGAAATTGATTGTAGTACCCCCTAAGAGTCGTCTCAAAGTAAGAAAGCGCAATAGCCAGTCAAACCTGAAACCAGCTGACCAATAGAAGGCAAGCTAACCGATCAACCACCTAACTAGGTGGCCAAATTTCTAATATATAAGCGTAGGTTTTTTTTATTCTAGAAATTGGGTGATTATTGCGCTTTCTTACATAGACTACGAACGACTCTTAGAGAGTAGAAGGTTACCCCACCAGGATAGAATTATCAGGTGTAGAAATAATTTTTTCAACTATTAAAATGATTGTGATGATGTCAACATAAGATGACGAAACAGCTGTCGAGAAAAATCAAATAATAAAAATTGTGATACCTAAATATAAACAGCGTTTTATAATTTAAAAGTTAATAATGTTGAAGTATCATAATGTTTCACATGACAATTTAAATATTTCTTTATTTTACATTTAGTGTACGTTTAGGTATGTTTATTTTAGCATTGTCACTATTGTTTCTATATTTTTAAAACACTAACTAACTAACTAACTAACCATCACGCCGTCTCCCCGAAGGGGTAGGCAGAAATAATGGACCGCCACACTTTTCTTTCCTAATATATTTCTCTCGATTCCTCAACATTCATCCATCGTGTCATGCATGCGGGTCGATTTCTCTTACTCCTCACATGGCCGACAATATTTGATTTATTTGATCGTGCCACGTTTTCCTCAGTCTTCCTCTATTTCTGGTTCCATTTACATCGTTAACATATAAATTTTTTACCATTCTTTCTTCATTCATTATTTTCATATGTCCAAACCATCTTAATGATCCTTTCATTATTTTGTTCACAACACCATCATTCGCACCGCATTCACTTCTTATATTTTCATTCGACACTCTATCATACACAGAGTATCCACACATATATTTTTATATATAAGTAAATCAATGTAACATCGAAAAAGCAATCACCCTTTCATTATACATTCATTAAATTCCACCAAGAGATGTCAATAAAATCATTATATTATTTTCATTGAAAATTTAAGTAGTAAAAAAAAACATGTTCGAGCAGTGTTCCATTTAAAAATCTCAATATGTATCCAAGTACTTAGTGATATTCTCGTAAAAAAGTTAATGAATGTCTTAGGAATAGCATAGACAATTAAAATACCTTGGCAGATATAGGGACGACCAGTTAGAGGAATTTCCTTTATTGTTTTTCAAGAGGATGGGAGGAATGGAGGGAATACGAGAGATTAGTAAAGCCAGATCCCGTCACGTAAGACATAAAACCAGTGCCTGCCCGCTCTACCTATAAAGTCACGTTCCAGAAGTCGCGCAGAAGTTATTCCCTGTAATGGCAAGTTTTTATGTTTTAATCGGTGACTGGTGTGATGTACCCCGGGCTCGAGGTTCGCATCATAAGATTTCCGCTGCACAGCTGCTGTGATCTTCAAACTTTTATTAAATATTTTTTGAATGTAAACATATACTTGTATACGAATACTGGATTTCACCCATTGCGGGTTATCAATTCATGATTTAATTGTATCTCAATAGAGACGAAGATGCAAATTGGAAACTGAATATGGTTGATCAAGGTGTTTACAGGACTTATATGACCTGTCATTGGTTGGGTTAAGCGCACGCTTTATGTAATTACAACATTCCCCATTCCACCTTTCTTATGACCATGTCTGCCAATTTTTTTGGAAGTTGTATATATGTTAAAATCCAACACCAGAATTCACATGTCAGTTTCAATGCGCCATCTATGAAGATTTGATTATATATATTAATCTCTAAGATTACTCTTTTACGTGGAAGTCTATATAATCTACATATTAATTAAATAACTAAAAATCCAATGTTCTATTGTTTCTTGAATAATGGCGTAAAACTCCATATTAAATAGTTAATACGCATGAACACTTATGTTTTATTTAAGGAAAAAAATAATATTGTTATTTAAAATTTCATGGTAATTTGGTAATGCATATTTAGGTAAAATCCACTAATGTTTGTGTCTTGGACCGATTTCGGCAGCTCGCTGCAAACAGACATTTGAGGATTTTAAATAAATATACATAATTTTTTTTTTTTTTACATTTATTCAAGGCATTATCAATGCAATTAATGCCTTAGACAGGCGAAACATGTCATTCACATTAAATATAATAAAACTTCTAGAAAACAGACGCTTTCATCAGTATTAATTAAAAATCAACCACATCGTGATTTAGTAAGAAAGTTGTTAAGATAACCGAATGAATTAAATGAAATCTCTTGATGGAGGTTTAGTTTAAATAATAATTAAATATCATGTTTTTTTTTATAACTTCCACATTTTGTCTTTATTTAGACAGGGACCGGTTTCGCCAGGCTAGCTGGCATCGACAGACTGGTCGATATCGATATACTGGATCAGTATTAAAAAAAAACACTGTTTTATTTAATTATTATTCTGTAATAATTGAGTTTTTTAATTTAATTTAAATTAAATTAAATTAAATTTTGGTTCACGATTCAAAATTTTTTGGATCAACTTTTGTATATTAACCACTGATGAACCACTTCAGTGTGAAATTTTTGTTTTGTGTGGTTAAAATTGGTTGTTTGTACATAAAATACGTGCATGTAATTAGGTATTTACACATATGCATGCAATTGGCAATTATCAAATACAGTATGTGCACGCAATTGGCTATTTGTACATACAGTATGTGCAAGCAATTGACTTGTTACACATACATTGTGTGAGTGCATTTTACTTTTTAATCGACTATTTGGACATACAGTATGTGCATGTAATTGACTATTTGCACATACAGTATGTACTTGTAATTGCATATTTGCACATACAGTATGTGTATGTAATTGACTATATGCACATAGAGTAACTAACTAACTAATTTATTAACTATCACGTCGTTTGTCGGTAGGCGAATAGGATTTTAAATATTATAATACGTCATAGACTTTGAATTTATTGTTTTACTGTAGGATATATTTTTATTAGTCGGAAAAAAATTTATACGGTTGAAACGAGTATAAATCTAAAAAAAACGTTCGACACAAATATTTATTAATTTAAATTAAAATGTTTGATAAACTCTGCTCAAAAGCACTCGACCGCCACAACATAAATGTATGGCGTAAAAGGCAGTTTCTGGGAACAAAAACTATTATAGTTTATTGAGGATTGATGTCATTTTAATTACAAAAACTAAAAATTAACTCTGAAGAAATCTGCAGTGATTGAGAGTAGAAATGACTTGTTGATTCAACAGAGAAAATAGTATAAAATAAAGTACGATGTCCAAGAAATGGTTATATTAATGTTATTTTTTATTATTTAACAGTAATTAGATTGCGATTCATCGATGCATTTTAAATTAGAACCGAGAAAAAATATTTTATTTGTTTAATTATTTTTTTGCTTAATGTCATTGAAATACACATCCACTTACAATTTGTGTTAAATTAAAATTGGAGTCTTGGTGAATTAAAATATTAATTAAAAAATATGAGAAAATAGTTACTATGGAAAAGAAAAAAGGCAGAGAATTCACTCGTAAATACTCAATATTAACGCCTCTCTGTTAGTCTCGCTCTCTCTCTCTCACCCTCTCTCTCTCTCTCTCTCTTTCCTCAGCGATGATAATTTATTATTATATATTTCATTAGAAACATTACTGCTCTAGACCAGTTGAATGCCTTTTAAGGCCAGGACAACAAGTTTTTCAGTGCTAGGAGGGATGCTAAAGAGAGAATGCTGAATCTTTTCACGGCACCTTGATTGTTGCTATTTGAGGTTATTAAACTTACCCCAATAATATACAGTAAGTAAGAACCTAATATGATATATATATTTCATACTAGCAATATTACAATTATAACTGACAGGCGATAATCGTAACCGCGATAATTGATTTTTAAACGAGGATATTGTATCATATATCTGTTTTTAACAATGGATAAAATAAACGATTATTTAATACTCGAACTATTATTATATTAAAGACAAGTATAATTAATACAAATGAAAACGTCTGTTTTCTAGAAGTTTTATTATATTTTATGGGAAAGACATGTTTCGCCCTTCTAAGGCATTATCAAATGCCTTAGAAGGACGAAACATGTCATTTCCATAAAGTATAATAAAACTTCTAGAAAACAGACGTTTTCATTCGTATTAATTATTTAATATGGAGTTTTACATCATTGTTCAAGAAACAATACACAACATTTAGAGCTAAGAGCTAATAACATTTGAGTTCGGCTAGATTCAAACCTTACTAGTAAACGCCATTTGATTTTAGAAAAACGCATTTTAAAAATATAACTATCGAAACATTTCCAGATGCAAATGTTGCAGTTTTTTCTCTGGTTTCAATCCTGGGATTGGTTTGTAGCAATTTCCTCTATTTCCCTCTTCCATTTTTCCCTGTCTTGTGCGGCTATTTTGAAATCTGCATATGATGATCAGCGCACGTCCACCAACAGGTCCTCCAGATACTCTCGGCGTGGGCGTCCCCTAGAGTTTGTCCCCTCCGTCATACCTTCCATTATGGCATGCAAGAGGCCTTTTTGTCGTATTACATGGCCGATCCATCTTGCACGCCTTTCAGACAAGGTCCTGAGTAGGTGCCTTCCTCCTTCGGTTCTTTGGAGAACCTCCTCATTTGTGATGTGGTCTCTCCAGGAAATTCCTAATAGACTTCTATAGGACCACATCTCAAAAGCCTCAAGTCTCCGTTTATCTCTTTCGGATAGGCACCATGTCTCGCAGCCGGACATCAAGATACTCCATACATAGGTCTTGATGTGGAGTATTCTCAGTTTTAGGTCTATATTATTCGATTCTATTATTTTCGACCTTTTATTAAATGCAAGCCTAGCCTGATGTATACGGCTGTCGACCTCGCTCTTAGACCGACTGTCCCTTACTCTCGAGGTAAACAAACTCCTCGGTGTTATTTAGTGGAACTCTTGACATCACTACTCTCATCTGATGTTGCGTTCGGCCTACAGTCACCAGCTTTGTTTTGTCTTTATATGTTGCAGTATCAAAAATAAATATTGAAATATGGGAGTGACATGTTTCGCCTTAGCAAGGGCTCATGAAATATAATAAATCTTCTAGAGATGAGATATTTTCATCAATATTTATTATGGAGTTTTACATCAATATTCAAGAAACGATAAAGATACAACACTCCTTATCACTTCTCCGACTCTAGTTAATAAGAAATGATTTATGGCAGATTTGTTCAGGTTAAATGATAATGCCAATCGGCACATTGCTTTGTCTGAGCTTCATATTCCATTCTCAGTTCATATCGTTTTGTATCATATAACATGATACGAGTATAGTACCTATGTCAAATCGTGCATTTGCGAACGAGCTATAAAGACTGCATTAACGAGAGAAATTCTATCAAATATCTCTGTTCACTTTTAGTATTGCGCCTTAACAGTGATTATAGTCGAGATAGCTTATTTATGTATGAAATATTCTTAAGTGAATAATCTTACGTGAAATTATATAGATATTAACTGTTACTATGCCAGCAAAAGAGTTGAATCGAGGTGATTATGAAACTATCACTGAAGTTTACAAATATGTTATTTATTGTTTCGGCATTCACTTTGTGGTAGGACATGATTAAATTGTAAATAAAACACTTGTTTTTCACCACTTGAGTATTATATCTTACACGACTAGTTTCGGAAGCTATAGAAGCATCTGTAGCTTCCGAAACTAGTCGTGGAAAATATTGTATGGGTAATACTCAATTGGTGAAAAACAAGTGTTTTATTTGAAGTTAACAAATTTATATAAAAAACATTTTTAACTTATAGATGTAAAATGATAAAGCGCTTTGTATATATTTAAACACGGTATAGTTATTATAATTAATGCCAACTATTTTCGCTTGGACCCAAGCTTCATCAGGGTATTATGGTATAATAACTGTTGTGTATTATTTTGATGTTTTTATTGTCTACTTCTGCTTATTGACTTTATTTCTATAGCGACCGGTTTCACCAGGCTGCTGGCATCGACTGATTGAGTTAATAAAAAAACGTAGATTTATTAAATTTAATACTAAACTAACTAACTAACCATCACGCCGTCTCCCCGGAGGGGTAGGCAGAAAGAATGGAACGCCGCACTGTTCTGTCCTGACATACTTCTCTCGATTCCTCTACATTCATACATCGTGTCATGCATGCTCGTCGATTTGTCCGACTCCTCAGTGACTGACATTTAACATTTGATTGATTTGATCGTGCCACGTTTTCCTCGGTATTCTTCTATTTCTAGCTCCGGCCACGTCGTTTACATACACCTTCTTCTCCATTCTGTCTTCACTCATTATTTTCATGGGTCCAAACCATCTTAACGACCCTTTCATTATTTTGTTCATAATATTTTCATTCGCACCGCACTTCTTATACTTGCACTTGAGACTATCATACACAGATTTACCACACATTCGTCCTAGAGATCTCATTTCTACTGCATTTATTCTACTTTCATCCTTATTTTGCCAGTTCCATGCTTCACTTCCATACACAAGGGTCAAAAACACCGTTTTATTTAATTGTTATTTAAAATGAACATCTATCAAGAGATTTTATTAAAATCATTAGAAAAAAATTTGCCCACTGAAGAAAGATGAGAACCATCTGAAACGTGTCTGTGAAGAGTATTGTGAAAATACAATGTTTTTAGTAGTCCTTTCGCTACTGTCAGTACATAACATGTCATACTGTCAAAACGTACAAATCAATTAAAAGTAAATATCTTCGGACTGTTTTTCTCGCGACTGCAGAATTCAGACATGTCTGTTGAGGGCGTAGTTTCTGTCAACGTGATGGCTGGAAACCTGCCGACAGCCTCACGCCGTATCGAGATAGACGCTTCAGAGAGGAGACACTTCAGGGAAACATGAGTTGCTGATTAGCCCGAGTCGTTGGTGTTTATACACATATGTATAGTTATAATGGCCGCGATAAATCGTTAGGATATTGATTAAACAAATAAGCATGTCACTGGCTCAACAAAAAACGAAAGTACCAAAAAAACATGTATATTGAAAATATGTTTTATGGCAGTGAGACGTGGATCTATGAGTATGACATACAAACAATTCACCGATCACGGGAAAAACTAGCCAAAACCAAAGAAACCACAGTCGCTCAAAAATCACAGTGATTCTCATCGCTTTTTTTTTTGTCATGAATTCGAATGAATTCGTTCCAGAGGGATAAACGGTCAATAAGGAATACTATTTGGCCATATTGAGGCGTTTGCGTAAAATAATCTATCAGAAACGGCCGGAATTGCGGAAAAACAATCAATGGATTTTGCACAACGATAATGCGCCATCACATAGAGCCACAGTCGTGACAGAATTCAAGTCCAAAAACGCGATAAATACCATCAAAAAACCGTCGTATTTTCCGGATTTGGCCCCGTTTGACTTTTTTCTGTTCCAAATAATAAAACAAAAATCGTGGAAGGAGCTGAAGAATGTGCCTACCAGAAATGTTTCGAGGAGTGGAAAAAAACTCTGGCATACGTGTATTGCATCCATTAGGGAATACTTTGGAGGCGACCAAAAAAATATTGATGAAAAATTAAACATTTTGCGTTTTAGACACAATTTCCGGATACTTTGTTGTCATAGTAGTATATCGAAAAACGAAATAAATTGAAAAACCCCAAATCAATGCTACGTGTTGTTTGCCGCAATTCTATTTATAAAAATATTTAAGTTATTAGAAGCAATGTACTAGCTGCTTATCACAGGTGAAGGAAGGTTGGAAATTAATGATATTTTCATATATTTGGTAAACTATTTATTATATACTCATTCTGACAATTAATAGTGATGAAATCTGAGCTCCTTTTTGGTGTTATGCGGTTACACCCATGTCTTGTATGACGGCCCTGATGGACCGATGACTGTTCGTGATCCGCACGGTACACAATAACACTGTGTTTTATTGTCCACACTTAACTCCAGAGTAGCACATAATACTCGTATAAGTAGTGATGTCCGAAAGTTTCTTGTCCCAATCGTTTAGTGTTTTCCGTAGACTTTGCTGGGCTGACATTAATAACGATATGCTAAAGTTACTGAAAGAAATAATTGGTCATTAAAACGACGCCATAAAATTTGCTTTTTGCAATGAAACATTTGCCTTAAATAATAAAGTAGATCTAAAATAAGACAGGCCCTTCCCGCCATCCGCACAATATCATCTCGGGAAAGGCCTGAAGAACACTGGCGAGAGACCGAGAGAGATGGCGTGGGGATGGAGAGGCTTATGTCCAGCAGTGAATGGAGACAAGCTGACGAAGAAAATAAGACACTGGAGGGAGGGAACATTCCTTCTAAAAAATCCGGTCTGGAAGAATAAATACACGAGTGTTGACAGCAAGGTCAGAATTTATACAAAATACCTATCATAACGTATGCTGTAGAAACGCGGGTTGTCATTGTACGAACCAAGGGTTTCCAGAGAACATCTGAGATGAAGGTACTAAGATCAAATACTGGAAGAACTCTCCAATATAGAACATTAGATATAATGTTAGAACGACATACAAAATAATAGATCCAGAAAGAAGACACTGGAAAGACCATGTAGCCAGAATGGACAGTGACAGACTCGCTTATACAATATCTAACAAAATTCCAACTTGATATCGTCCACCTGGAAGACCACTCAAAAGGTGGAAGAACAATTGGATATCATCATCGAGGAGAGAAGTATATCAGGAAATAACAGAGTGGCGGTCCATTTTATTTGTCAACTCATTTAGGGAGACGATGTGATGATCAGTTAGTTAGTTAGTTTTTGTTACCGCTTTAATATTGTTAAGCCGGAAGCTTTTTGTTGTTACTATGTGTGTGTATGTTATATCAGTCACGTGGTAGCAAATCCATTAGCAGCTTATCTCATTTATATTTTTTTTCTTTGAGATAATGGTGTTTTTAGTTTAATCTAACCTAGTAGAATTAATATAAAAAGTTTTTTCCGAACGTACTATTCCGCCCGTTATATACCGCACGGAAATGAATTAAAAATGATTAAAATAGTTTTATGTTTTTAAAATACAAGATTTTTTAATATATGTATAATACATACCTACATTGTTTTATTTTATGGTCACCCAATTGTAAAATCGTAGCGAAGTACGTACTTTTGCGAATTGTTCGTAACATCGTTGATCACTACGTACTATAATACTACGTTATATTGCAATTATAGAGGTACTTTAAATGGTTTTATCTTAATATTATAATTAATTATAATGTTGAAATATATTTTTCATATTGTTTAAATTCGGGAAAAAATGGAATCAATACCTACTCAAGGACTTCCTTATTTCTAATAAGCTTCAGTATTTAACGATTTTTTTTGTAATAAGGTCCGAAACATGTTTGAAAAATGTTATAAAATATTCAATAAATATATATTAGTAAAAATATAAAGTGTCGTAAAATACAATGTTTTCAAAAACTATTCAATTGTAAATAATTATTCAATTGTATATTTGACAAGAAACTTCAATATGAATTCTCTTTTATTAAATTTGTTATAATTGATGGTGAATATGTAATCACAAGTGCATAGAAATACCGTTTATATATTAGTATTATAATGACAAATACCATTTATATATTAGTATTTTAATAATAAATACATAGAAATGCCATTCATTTATAAGTATTATAATCACAAGTACTTAAAAATACCATTTACATATTCTTATTATAATCACAAGTACTAAGAATTACAATTTATTTATTAGTAGGTATTATAATCACAAATATCTACATCGAAATATCATTTACATATTAGTATTATAATGACAAACACATAGAAATACCATTTATATATTAGTATTATAATCACAAGTACGAGTACATATAAATACCATTGATATATTAGTATTATAAGCTCTTGGATACGTTAAACTTGAGATGCTTATCAGGCACTAATTTTATTGCCTCAAATTTCTTGCTGGACTTGGTTCCAAGTAAATTAACCTAAAGACTCGGGTCTCCTCCCTCTCCCCTCCCTAACCGCTCCTCGCCCCTCTCACGGTGGATCGTCTCCGATAACCCTCGGACCATTCAATAATGTTTTCATTGCGTGAAATACGTTTTCACCGCCTATAGACAGAGCCGAATTCCTCTTAGTCCATTAAAATATTTAAAAAAATCATAATAGAAGTGACCCACCACACACCCGAAAGCGTGTCCCTTTCGTCATGCAAAATTTTCTGGCCCGTTCCTCGTCCATGCGGGACTGACACTATGTCTCACTGCATAAATGCCATTGAGGTGATTAATTATTACATTAAAGCGTGGCTTAAGAATAATCCAATTAACGAGTATCATTTCACATGATTTATATTCCTTCTGTAAAAACTAAACATATTTTAAAAATAGAATTAAACACTTACAAGGGGGGGGGGGCACGAGATAGAAAGTTGCCGAAGAAAGCACCTACCTACATAAAATTGACACTTAATAAAAATTATCAATATTTTTCAGGATGTGTTTCCTGCAGTATATAATTCTTTTTTACAGAATACCGTTTTTACTTCCATTTAAATTCGCCGTGGAGAAGGCGATTATCTCGGAACTTAAATATACGTAATATGAACGGAATTGGCATTAATTAAAAGTAACCAGACGTCATCAAAACAATCACAACGTTTATTTGCTCAACGCAAACGCGTGACGTGTCGGTATCGGCTGATGACTGTCTAGTGTAAATGGATCTTCTTCTTTCTGTGTCTTGTCAGGTCTCCCTAACGTTGACTATCACCCTTGAGTAGGCCTCATGGTGATGATCTGGGGAAAATATCCAGAGTGGTATCCCCTTGCCTTCTCTGGAGGATTTTCTGTCGGGGTTACCTTCCCTTAGCTGGGTGTATCCAGTTTTATGGCGCTGAAAGCTCGCCATTCGTCCTCTTTCTATCTGCTATGGCACTAAGTAATATGTACCACATTTCCCGGGGTTCGCGGGGTCTTTAAAAGACCTCTCGTGGACGCTAGAGAGTTGGACTTGATAGTATTGTTGCTATTGTAAATGCAACATGGCGCCTTACGACATTTTGTAGAGGCTTATTTTGGAATGAAATGGATCTTAAGGGCCCATAATTCATTAATTAGAGTATAACTTGCCAACCAATCATATTGCGACTAGGGATGTACTTTATCTACATCCGTAAACAGATCCGGCCCTGAATAAAAGCTATCATCTCGACAAGTATAACTAAAACCACCTTACATCCATAGCGCACGTCGCTGTCACGGTAAAGCAGTCTCGACCAAAACTCGCAAGCTGCACACATTAGATGGTAATTATAATTGTATCTAGGGGCAGTGGAGTCCGGTTTTGGCCGAGAAAGCTCCGCCGTCGCGGCGAATCGTGGCCAAGTTTATGGGGTCTTAACTCGCATGATTTACCGTTCACCTTTGCTATGTGCGTGAGCATTAAATATTTATGGACGGAGAATACTTCCAGGCGAGAAGATCGTGATTTTGGCGGGAATCGGTACGAGCATCGCTAGCATCGAGGTTCACAACGATGAACGAGCTTTCGTGTGAAAATATGAAGCCGGAAAATATGAACGTCTTACAAATACACATTGTAATCAAATAAATAAAAAACTCAAAGAACCTCAAAGTTTCCTCAAAGAATTACGCTTTTTTTCCAATTCACTTCTTTCAGACATTCATTCATATAGCACCCCATGGACGTCGATCGTTTCGACATCTCATATAGCTGAAATTTAGGTTGTTTGATTTGGTCGTGACATGTTTTCTTCTGTCTTAATAAATAATCATTCTGCTATGTTAAATACATTCCAGTTTGTTTGTAAGTAATCGAATTTGTTCATATTTTAGCTTTCTCTTCTTCAAATTTTTCTCGTCCACTCCTGGACAAAAGCCTCCTACGTCCGCTTCTATGCAAAATTGTCATTTCTTACATTTAAAACCCCTGTGAATTCCTTCGTCGTGTTTCGACTAGAAAACTCCAACACCATTGGGTTTGCTGACCACTAGGCTATACATGGGTACTTTATACATAGAGAGTACTTTACACGAAGAACTACATTTTACATATAGCGACAATCGCGCAATATTTTTTTCCTTGTATACTATTTTAGCTATTGTATTGATTCTTATGACATGTGATAGGTAGCCAATCGTTCGCCATTTTATTGTCACATGAATTCTACACCAGACCAAAGACAATGTGACAATTACACTGCCATTGCCAGGAATCGAACCCGGGACCTACGGTACGGAAGTCAGAGCTCTGCCACGAATTGTAAGATTTGCTGATAACAGATAACATAACTCCCGAAAACGAAGTGAGGTGCAGAATAGAGATTGCAAGTGGCGTATTTAAAAACATGAGACCATTCTTCTGCAACGATAACACCAACTTTAAATTGAGACAGAGAATGGTCAAGTGCTATTTGGTACATATTGCTATAAGAAGTAAAGACCTGGACCCTTAAAGTGAACACGACATTATCCCCGTTTCCCAAAAAATACCTCATATATCTCAACATTTAAATCTCTAGTGGGTCAAATTGGCTTATACGTATATTTCTTTCAAGTTATTTTTAGAAACTAGCACCCGAGTATTCATTATTATATCTAAATGGCGTCATTAACTTTCATTCACATAACAGCCAATTTTCCCTACGACAACGTGAGATTTTCTTCCTCCCAGACCGCCAGCGCCACCTACCAATGTTATCTCATATCCCCCTGGACACGTTTTGATCCAAAGACAAAGGTTACCATTAATTACATTAACGGGGATATAAACCTTATGCATTTACATTTTTGTACCCATTAGTTGACTATCAAACATTTGAATCCTGTAGAAAGGTACAACCCAGCTTAACAAGATGATTCGAAAATCGTGAAACTTTTTTAATGAGTTGATTTATGACATATTTGGAATATTCCCATTGAGTCTTTGCTCAGTTGATAAAACAGTGGCGGCCGAAATGGGTATTCAATGAAAATGAAATTACTAGTACGACGACCTTCGTGGCCGAGTGGTAAGTGCTTTACATCGATTTGGCCCATGCTGTCATGGTGTAAAGAGTCATTCAACAAAATAATAATAATAATAATAATATGCCAGACAATGTACGTATTACTGATGAAAATATAAAAACATTTCATTTAACTCTTTTCTAGATACACAAGACTCTCTTTTGAAAATAAAAAGAGGTACGGCCACACCGGAGTGCTAGAGTAAGAGTTAAAATGAACACCTGGCGAACCAACGTATGGCGCACTATGGGACCGGCCACACTATACGAGTATACGCTTTGCACCACAGGGCGTGATCACAAGCGAACTGTGTCTTGACTCCTACCCAGGCATTTTGGTGTGGCCGTACCCTAACAGCACGGTGCTGCATCCGTTGCATGTACTTACTATTCAGTCAGAAGTTCTTAACGAGGACGAAACTAAAGAGGGGTCTACAATTCCGACATGAATTGACCGTTTGCATGGCTCGTTACCAAGAGTCATACAAGGGACTTACTTTATAAAAATGTTAAAATAGCCACCTTTTCCCACTCTACTATGTAACTCTGTATTTAGTTTTAGTTTGTGTATAGTCCCGATGAAACTCGCTACAGAGCGAAACCGGTTGACGCTACTAACTCAATATAATTGTTTGTACTAACAAGGGTAGGGCACGATACAGGAAATTCACTTCGAAATGGGATTTTGCAGGATTGTAGTACCCGCTATGAGTGGTCCATAGTCAAAGTAAGAAAGCGTAATAGCCAGCCTGTTTAGAGAAAAAACGCTGGCCGGGTGGGTCTCCTCTCATGCTCTTGTTTTTTTTTTTTGAAACGGTGAAAACTTTGAGGTTTTTTTCTAGAAATATGCTGGCTATTGAATTTTCTTACTTTGCCTATCAACGAGCCTTAGAGGGTAGTATAATCCTGGAAAATCCCATTCGGAAGTCGATTTCTTATGTCGTGTCCTCCCCTTGTAAGTGAAAACTGTTTAATTTAATTTTTAAATATGTCAAACCACCAACTAATGGCTTCCTATCAAAGTTTCAATAAAAATGTCGTAATATAATTTAAAGCTATTTAATAGATTACCCGACCAAGGGATGCCTATATGCACCAGGTGATAAGAGACACGCTCTGTGGAACCTACACAGAGATGAAAAGAATGGCTGGAGAAAACGAGTGAACCACGTTGAAGATCAATCCGCGGGATTGTAACCAAGTAGAATTTAAAGTATAACCGAACTAAAATTATTTAAAATTTGAATTTTATTTTGTATTGTGTTTATTAAATAAATTTAAATTTCGGTGGGACATAGAGAAAATGGGTAGTTTAAATACTAAAATAACTATAATACTGCCTACCTCTGCATACGCTTATTATTAATCCGTTAATAAAACATGTTTTGTAAACACCTTATTCTTGTATTTTTTTTACTGATTCTGACTATTCTAGTCTCGTCTAGGTTTATCCGAATGTTTTATTAGCAGGTGGGTAAGATTTGAGATTGCTTCGTAATGCATGCGCCATACAATGGGAGGTATCCGTTAATTAAAAAGCACTTTGTAACCCAAGATACCGCTTCTATGACAATAAATCGAACAAGAGACATTGTGTCCACCAGGAAACACCAGCGTCCGAAAAGGCCCAATTACGCGTTCATCTGTATACATTAAACCATTTCTTCGGACTTGATTTCAATCGAAGAAATGTTTCTTGAGTTATGACTTGAAGGAAAAATATTAAGATTAAGAGGTAAAAGCTAAATTTTTGACACCAAGATTCTGAATTCAGATTCATGTATTTTATTGTATATAAAAATGTTACATACTCGTAAATGTTATTAATCATATATTATTTGATAAATATAAGTATTACATTTGAGTTCTTTTATATAATTTTTTTAGTTTGTACACACAAAATATTTCCAAACTTAAAATTGAGTTTAGCGTATATACTCGTACATACAACCTAACCTTTCAATAACTACGAAAATACCATATTTAAATATACATTTTTCAAGGCAAATGATAATTTAGTAAATTCTTATTCTTGTAGTTGTTCCTCTCCTATCGCAGGTGGACAACGTCTTAGCTATTTCTACTTTGGATGCAGCAGCTTTTAACAATGATGTTTTATAGTCAAGATGTTTTATATAGGTAGGTACTCCCGACAATTTGTGATTTTTCAATTTTACCTTGCAGTACATTCTATTTCTTCTAACTTGCCAAAAGCATACAAGTATCCATTATGCAATATGGTCATGATGATTTATCTTTATTTTTTCTCTGCTGCAGTACTTCTTCGTTCGTGACTGTTTCTGTCCATTTAGTAAATTTCTGAAATATTATCCCCAAATTGGTTTATAGATACGTCGCTAAGTCGCTCGTCGACGATACGCACTCAGCAGCTGATAAAAATAAAAATAAATTAAGCTGATTTGATAAGCGTCGTTTTCGTGAGTAGCTCACCTCAATGGCGCTTTGACAATGTTATTTAGTCATGGGATTCTGACGCTGGCGATCAAATCTTATAGGATATTTTGAAAAGGATAGATAAGTTAGATTTATAATCAACTGGATTGTCAATGCATCTGAGACGTGCAGGGAGCATATTCAAGGCGGACGGACCTGCCACCACGAAAGCCCGATCTCCGAAATTTATGCACGGGGTGCGCTTTGGCTAAACTAAGCGTGTTTTAAATGTGTAGAAATAAGAATATACAATAAAACATAGGAATAAGTCACAAATAAATAGGTTCTAGTAAGTCATATAAGAGGAGAGTGGCAACCCATGTGTCTACGCTAGAAGGAAACCGTTTGCAAATGACAGAGTAAAGTCGAACAACGCAAGCATTTTTAAATCGTTTAATGTCGTGGGAGAGCATCCGAACGCCCGTCCGTTCCGGCGGTAGTAATTGCAGTGAAATATAATAAAATCGCATGCATTTTGGGCACGGTCTTATGCACGATTTGGTCAAAATTCCTACGAATTTGATTTAAGTGGCCGAAATGATAGGCCGGGCCGTGGGAACGGGCCGTCTGCCGGCCGCGACCTTACCCCGCCTCCCGATATGATCTTAGATACTATAATATAATAGGGATACACCACAGAATCTGACCATTACCGATAGGTACCTGCTCATGCTTTAGCATCTAACATTTTCAAGGTATTGACAAAATTTAAGGTCAACGAACCTTCATACACCTAAATTGACGCAATTTAAAATTAGAATGTACCTATACCTGTCATAGATATTTCTGACTATTTTACTCATAGATATTTCTAAACGAGTAAACTATTACGCCTTTTATTCTCTGTAGCTTGAGAAAATATATTAACCGGAATACAATAGAGAAAATACAAATAGGTATATGTAAATGAAATAATGAAACATTTATTATTTATTGCTGCTTTACGTGATGTAAAATTCCAATGTTATTAATATTAATAAAAACAATTCGTTTTTTTTTTAAGTTTTATTATATTTAACGGAAGTTACATGTTTTACTTTGACACGTCAATAACTTCTAGAAAGCAGATATTTGCGTACATACAATTTAAAATAAAAAAATTGTTTGAATTTTATACAATGTAAACCTTTTTAAAGTGAACTTTAGACAACAAATATATTGGTACAATTGAAAGTTAATTTTATAAATAAATATGCAAATAAAAGTCCTTGAAGTATCTTGACAATATCATTAACCCTTAAAAAAATCAGCTTGTAATGTTGGTTTTCAGGTAGTTTCAAAGGACGCAGCCGGTATCTTACCGAAAGCCGAAATTATATTGCTGAAAATTGCATTTGATAAACTGAAAAACGCAATATTTAACATGTTTGATTCATTATTTTTAACCATCAATGTGACTCACTTTTGTGAGACATATCTTATAGAACATTGCGATTCATATTACGTACTTCCAAACCTTTTCAGAACATTACGGCCCTCAACGGGATCTGACATGACACCGACAGAAGAAGAATATTTAAACACTGATATTGAATGAAAACCAGTCGTAACATTTTTATTTAAAAGGTGAATTAAGTTTTGTGTTACAAAGTATTCAAATAAACTGAAATTGTTAACCTTTTAAAAACTTACGTTTAGCTTTTACAATATATGTTTTTTGATATATTATGACTTCCATAAAATTCCATAAAGACAATTTTTTATTTAAAATTATGAGAAAAATATGATAATCATAAACAATTCCTTTATAATACGTAAGAATTTAGTTAATTTTCACTCGAATGTAAGGTTTCGATCGGTTTCGGGATCTCGATGCCATCTTCTGGATGTCAGAAGCTAACAGCGAGCTGCCGAAACCGGTCGAAGCCATAAAATCAAGTGGAATTAGACAAAATATATTCTATAAACTGTTAAATTAAAAAACTTTGTTTCATGTATCACAATTGTATTTTTATTTTACGCGACAGCTGTTTCATCAACCTATGTTGACATCATCAGGTGTTACATAATTTATAATGTTAAAGTATCATAGTGTTTCGGCCAAAACAATGGATTATTTACGACTTATATACGAGTATTATAATAAAAATATATATTATATAAAGGTTTTTTTTTTATTACGTATTTTGTTATTTTATTTGATATCATTGTATTTATTTTAGATATATTTTGGGAAAGTTTTAGTTTATAACTGTGCGCGGGAGATGCCTATTGGTGGCAACCCATCACCCCGCGTTCATCGCGGGGGCGAAAAGAGAAGGATGGAGTGCCGCATCGGTTAAAGTGTGGCGGTCGATTCTTTCTGCTTACTATTATAGATACTCGGCATACTCTGTTAGTTAGTTTTTTTTAATTATATACAATGAACTTCTACCAAGAAATTTCAATTATAAACATGAATATATTTAAATAGCATCACTAATTTTTTTCCATTTATGAGACTTTTTTCTCGACATGATTCGAAGGTAGAAGAAATCAAAGGCTTTTTAGATTCTCCCCGATGATGAATGTATAAATCATTTCAAAATAAAAACAAACTAAAAGTGCAAAAAAACAGTGTTTTAATCACAATATAACTTATATTTTTCTCGTTGATTCCATTCATATCCGAGGAAGGCAAATTCTAGATACATACTTATATCTAATATCCTCTTATCGCTCCGCCCGCTCCTCTGAGACTGTGTGGAAGCTGTGGTGGTGTGCATCCGTGTATCAATGTGTGCGCTGGTGTTGGAGGCGGTGAAACGCTTTCCAGTACTTTTGCTGGACCATAACACAAGCCCGTAACAAGGGGGCGGGACGAGCACGAACACATCCTCGGATGCTGGAGGGCTCGCGGAGAAGTTGAGGAAATGTTGAGCTTAATAATGCTTCGTAATTTATCATATCAATAACACATTTCATTATTTAAGAAAGTTTTGATAAATTGCATTATAATTAAAATTGGTGAACATAGTGCACAATGGTGTTCTTGTGCCGACCCTTATTTTTTTAATAAAAAAAAGACTAATACCAAAGATTTCAATGAATGATACTAGAATTTATTTTACAATCTTCAATATGAGCAGAAAATAGCTCATTATTATGAAGAAAGAATCTGGTCGTGTCCAGGCTCGAACCCAAGTCTCCTGTATCAGAAGCCAAGCATTCTACCCCCTAGACCAGTGTTCCGCAAATTTTTCTCACCTACGGCACACCTAAGTTCTTCCTAGAATTCCGCGGCACACCAAAAGTTAAAATTCGATCTGGACGTAGACGTCGATCAGCTCGGAAGACGTTGGTAACCTTTTTTTTTTGCCAGAAACTTAATGTTGTAGAAAATGCAGTAGAAATTATATCGACGACCTTCGTGGCCGAGTGGTAAGTGCATTTACTGCCACCCCGAAGGTTCCGGGTTCGAGGGCAGTGTGATTGTCACAATGTCTTTGATCTGGTGTAGAATTCACGTGACAATAAAATGGAGATAGATTAGCTACCTATCACATGCCACGAGAATCACTATGATAGCTGTAATACTATTTACATCGATTTAGCTCAAGCTGTCATGATGTAAAGAGCGATTCAACAAAATCATAATAATAATCTGTAAGACAAATATCAAATGCAAATATAAGAAGTGAATGCAGTGCAAATGAAAATCTTATGAACAAAATAATGAAGGCGTCGTTGAAATGGTTTGGACACGTGGAAAGAATAAGTGAAGACAGAAGGGTGAAGAAGGTTTATGTAAACGACGTGAACGGAGATAGAAATAGAGGAAGGCCGAGGAAAACGCGACAAGATGAAATTAATCAAACTTTAAATGTTAGTCACGCGAGAAGGCGGATGTATGAATGTAAAGGAATCGAGGGAAGTATGTCAGAACAGAACAGAATTTAAAAATCGATTCGTCATTACAATTCTGCATTGAAGATAAGTATATAATCTGCCCAGGTTTATTACAAAATATAATACATAAATTGCCAACTTACATTAAAGGCCGTTCCACACTGTTTGAAACAAGCTCTCCACAAGGGTGACCTTGGTGGAATGTGGAGCCCCACATGTGGAATGCGTGTTTACAACAGTTTACAACACGCATACTATGCACGTCCGTCCACAAAGGTTGTTGAAGGACAAACGAATTTTGGTTTCAAACAAGTGTCTGCACAGTTTTAAACCGCCGGTGGAGACCGATGTGGAGAGCTTGTTTAAAACAGTGCGGCACGGCTTTAAAGGCCCAAGTGATGTCTCAAAAAACAGCAAAGATGTTAATAGAATTTGCTGCAAACCAATCCCAATTGAAAGTTTTGTGTCTATATCATAAGTGAAGAATAAAAAAGCTGTATGAATGTACGAGTGTGTTGTGATGTTCCCTCGAGCAATTTCCTCGCGGGCAGCAATTAGTACGGGCGGTGCCGGCGTGCCCCCTGACCTCCGCCCCATACCGGGACCAGCGCGGGCAGGCCAACACCGGCCAGAGGAACACAAGTGACACAACACGATTCCTTTTATCAAATAATATAACTCTTATTTATGTTATCCAACGAGGAAATATGGCCCGAATACCTGACATTTGATATACGATCAAATCAATTATATCTTAAATGTCGGACATGTGAAGAGTCGGATAAATCCACGACATGATGTATGAATGTTGAGAAAGCGACCATTATTCTGCCTTCCCCTTCGGAGCGACGACCTGAAGGCTAGTTAATTTTGAAATAAGAAAAGGCAAAATTTTAATTTTTCCCCATCTGTAATAGACATAAGGAAATGTAAAATTTTAAACATTTAATTTAATATCGTCTTTGTATACCATGGTGACATTAGTAAACTGAAACAAAATTTCATGTTATCTCGTAATTCTTGTTTTTATGCAGCTTTATTTTTCATATACTAGTGTTATGTCAAATACGAGTAAAATATAATTTGTTAATCAAATCAAATCAGTTTATCTACTCAAAATACATTACAAACAGCATAAATGTTTAAGGCATCTATTGAATACCTGCAGGTAAAATATTATATACATACAACATAATACCAGGAACGCATTAGAGATGGTTCGACATTAGGAAGACAGGATACTTTCTAAAGTCAAGAGTATTTGTCTCCTGAACGTACCTTCACTAATATAATATGAAAGACGTCGTTCTTCGAGGGGACCGCTTTCAGCAGACTAATTGCTCTTCCCACCGGTTTCACCAGAGGCACATTGGTTCCGGCGGCCAAACAATCTGTGCTGTCGCTGTCGGAGATATCCATCAGGTACAACAATACCAACACCCTCCAGCACGGCTGAGTTCTCGAAATATCCCCTGATTAATCCAAAGAATTTGGTTATGAGATGCCCATCTCTTCGAAGCTGTAGAGAATTGGTTCCGAGCATTCCCAAAAGAAATGCCGTGGGATAGAGTCACGGATAATTACTATACTCCCTCGTGTATAGATACTTCAGAATTTTTTTCTGAATCCTCTCGCCTGAAACGGAATATCTCGCCTCGCGAGGACTCCATATCACAGAACCACTTTCGAGTCTGCTTCAAACCAATGCGTCATATAGGACTCTGAGCACATTAAGAATTAATAAATATTAATTTATGATAATCTGAAACTTTATTAAATGTTTTAATATTGAAACACTGTCAAGTACTGAGTACTTGGCGAACGTAACTTATGGCTGTTCTTTATAGTAACAATGGTTTTTTGTGATGTTAATTTTACGTACTATTAATACAATACGATTTTTTTAATAATTGTGTCCATTATAAAAATAATTCAAACGTTTTCTTGATCATTGCTTTCACAATTCAATCATTTTATACGGGTTAAAAATCGCGACGAATGAATGAATTCATTTTCATTTGTACATTGATTATCCCATTCATAACTTTTCCTCAGACAAAATGCAATTATCTTAGCGCTTAGTTAGAAAGATTAATTTTTGTTTACAGCCCGCGTGATAGGTCATTACGGAGAGGTATTACATTTTTATTACTTTATCGAGTGTTGCACGTATTACGTAATTCTTTCCCGTACACAATATTCTACACTCAAACCGACATTTTGTGTTAACTAATATTTAGGGAAAACTGGGGTAACTTTGGACAATGAGGAACTAATACAAGTAGGATAAATGCCGTAGAAATGAGGTCACTTAGAAGAATATCTAATGATAAAGTAAGAAAGGAATGTAAGGCGGATGAATGCGTGATAAATAAAATCAAGAAAGGTCACTAAGATGGTTTGAACACATGAAACCAATGGATGTGGGAAAAATGGTTAAAATTATATATACAAGTACGAGTATTGTGGATGGAAAAAGAAGTCGAGAAAGGCCAAATAAGACATGGCATGACCAAATTAATTAATTACTGAAAGGCGGCCACGTTCGAAGTAGGATCAATCGACGAACGTGCATGTCACAATGTATGAATGTAGAAGATGCGCGAGAGTATTGTCTGGATAGAACAATGTTGCAATCCATCCTCTCTGTCTACCCCTCCGGGGATCCGGACTGCCAAACTACTCTATTCTGGCAAACCTCTCTAGATTCCTCCACATTCATACAACGAGTCATAAACGCACGTCGATTCCTCCGACTTCTAACATGACCCACCTTTAAAATTTGATTAATTTGGTCATGCCATGTTTTCCTCGATCTGCCTCGACTCCGTACCCCATTTACACCATTAACGTATACTTTCTTAACCATTCTTTATCCATCTATGCGTTCCATATGTCCGAACCAACGCAAAGCAGCGATCCTTTCATAATTTTGTTCATAATACCTTCTTCCGCTCTACATTTCTTTCTTATATCAGCATTTGAGATTCTGCCGTATATCGTTCTACCACACATACGTCTTAGGGACCTCATCTCTACCGCATTTATTCTGCTTTCATCCTTCTTCTGTCAGTTCCATGCTTCGCTTTCATACATTATTGATGGGACCAGAACTCCATTGTGAACGGCTGTTTTCGTTTTCATTGATAAATTCTTGTTTCCAATAACTATTCTTAAAGCTCCATTCACTTTGTTACCCGCACCAACCCTTCTTTTGACGTCACTATCCGTTCGGCCATCTTGTATTTAACAATTTAACTATTGACACTACTTCAAAAAATCTCAGAGAATCAAGCTTAATATGTATTTCTTCAATAATATTAAAAGTTTCCACAGTAGAGGTCAAAGTTACCCCGCCTTACGTTCAGGTTGCGAGAGTCCACGTCCAATACCCGTGTTTTGAGATTATAAAAAATGTGTTCAAAAGTTCAATTTAATCATAAGTTCGTTAATGTTTATGGGTTTTTATTTGCGTTAATAATACGAAATGAGCACCCAGAGCCGCGCAGGGGCGGGCGGTGGAGTCCACTCATTAATTACTATTTGGGTCAATGGCGCATCGTGACTTGTCCGGCCGCACAGTGGTCCGGATTTGGGAAACAGTGGACTTAGGAACCAAAGTCATTATTTCGATTTGAAAAAAATTGCTTGCTGTAGAAAATCTAATTTGTAACAATATTTGTCATGTTCAACTTTTCGTTATTTGGAGCTTAACATGGTTTAAAAAAATACAAACGAAAAAAATGTATGGAGTAAAATTGAATTATATTTTTTTCTCAATATATTTTAAATTGCTAGCAACGAAACTTTTTGTATATTAACGTATGTAATTAGTACTTTATGTCCATATTTTTTTCTTTCCAATATACTTGCATCTTGGCGTTAAATTGCAGTTGAACTTTAAAAAAAAAAAATTATTTCACAACACAACAAATGTTTCTGCCAGAAGATTTGGTTGGGTGGTTATGATGCACAATTATTTCTTTATTACAAATAAGAAAACCAAAATTGCCTATCACCTCCAGTTTTTTAAATATTCTCCAAAAACTGCATTTTAAAGTATGAAAACCCATGCTTACAAATATAATGTTATTATAATGGAGTGCTACATAATAATTTATTTTATGAATGAGTCGTTACTGCAGTTTTTAAGAATTATACGAAACAAATAAATAATTATTAACACCTTCTTTATGGTAATAATTCACCGTTATGACTTATTTGATGAATCATTAAAGGAATTTCCTGCACTTTCTAAAAATTATATGGAATAAATAATATAAAATTGCTGCGGATGGAGTATCTGTAATAATAGTAGCTACTTTGCCATCTATCATTGTCATGTTCAGCTCATGAGTAATTTCGTAATTACCGCATTTTGATGCAACCATGCGGCAATGAAGGAAGAAATACGTAATTACGTATTTCTTCCTTCATTGCCGCATTTTCTTGGTTGACAAAGTCAATGGTTTCTTTTGCGAACTGGAATTTGATAGGCCTACAGTAAAACGTCGAAGATGGCTTCGGATTTTCCCAAATGACCACATTGTTCGACTCCAACTTCAAAGGAACAAGGCTCGTCATGAACACCGAAGACTCATCAAATTGTGTCAGTTCACTCTTGTGCCTATAATTGCTTTGTGTTGAAGATCCGTAGCTTCAGATTCCCACTCGAAATACCTAGTTTGTCTCCCACAATTTGCAGGATCTTCTGAATAGTCAAATCCAAAAGTGCTTGCAAGTTCACTTTTGCTCCGTGTTCAGATATTTCAACGTCTTTGGCATCCGGATAGCACCTCTTCTTAGCTTCTAATAATTTGTGGTAGGAAGTAAGCTGCAGAGAATTCTTCCAATCTGACATTGCAGCCCTTAACGTCAGATATTTCCACTTTGACAGATCTAATGAAGTAGTAAGAGCCAAAGCTTGGTTTTCCTGATTTGTTTTCTTCTTTTCCTTATCGAATAAATGCGATTTGACATCTGGGGCTTTGTCAGGATTCTTCAAGAGGTGATTAATAATGCGAGCAAGGATCTCTTTTCCATTCGATTTTAGCCTAGTGACCAAAGCAAAAGCTAACTTCTCTTCCGAATAGTCACTCAATGTACCCGACCGCCTTTTCTTCTGCTTGTTCCCTAGGTCTGCAAATGGTTTTCTTGTTTGAACTTCTGTAGAAGTGCCCATATCTTTAGTGGCCATAGATGTAGATGCTATGATGATTTCATTAGATTCCGCTAAATATTGATCCTCTTGCTCTAAATATTCGGTTTCTGCAATATTTTCGGTTTCTTCAAAAATCTCGGCGAGATTTACGGAATTGCAGGAAGGCCACTGGATTCTTGCTTTCAACCAGTTCAAATGCTTATTTATAAATTTGTTTTGAATTCTGTGGGCCGCGGTCCATCTGCTCTTCAAGTTGACAGTGAGATATCTTGCAAATTTCAATATCACTTCAGAATCTTCTGGTGAGATTTCAAGCGAAATGGAGTTCAAAATTGCTCGGTGGAGTCGCTTGTAGTCCTTGAGGTCTCCTTCTCGTAGAAATGTGTAAATGTCCATATGAGTGCCAAATCGAGTCATGATTTTCAGGCCCTTTTCTGGTCGCGGTCAAGTTCAAGGTATGTTGCTTCTTCAAAAATTCAGTAGCTAGTAACCCAAAAATGCGCTCCTGCGTGTTTTATATAGGAAAGAAGTAGGTGAATTGATATGGTGATACATAAAATGAGTCATGAAGGTACCATTACAATTAAACGGGTATTCATGAGTCTATTTTTATATTTGTTGCATATAATCCTTAGCAACTGCAGGAAATTGCCATGATGATTCATCAAATAAGCCGCGCTACCATTACCACGAAACAGGTAAAAATAGTATTTTTGTATATTATTTGTTCCATATAATTCTCAGAAAGTGCAGGAAATTCCTTTAATGATTCATCAAGTAAGTCATAACGGTGAATTATTACCATAAAGAAGGTGTTAATAATTATTTATTTGTTTCGTATAATTCTTAAAAACTGCAGTAACGACTCATTCATAAAATAAATTATTATGTAGCACTCCATTATAATAACATTATATTTGTAAGCATGGGTTTTCATACTTTAAAATGCAGTTTTTGGAGAATATTTAAAAAACTGGAGGTGATAGGCAATTTTGGTTTTCTTATTTGTAATAAAGAAATAATTGTGCATCATAACCACCCAACCAAATCTTCTGGCAGAAACATTTGTTGTGTTGTGAAATATTTTTTTTTTTTTTAAAGTTCAACTGCAATTTTACGCCAACCATGCAAGTATATTGGAAAGAAAAAAATATGGACATAAAGTACTAATTACATACGTTAATATACAAAAAGTTTCGTTGCTAGCAATTTAAAATATATTGAGAAAAAAATATAATTCAATTTTACTCCATACATTTTTTTCGTTTGTATTTTTTTAAACCATGTTAAGCTCCAAATAACGAAAAGTTGAACATGACAAATATTGTTACAAATTAGATTTTCTACAGCAAACAATTTTTTTCAAATCGAAATAATGACTTTGGTTCCTAAGTCCACTGTTTCCCAAATCCGGACCACTGTGGGCCGGCGAGATCGGCCGCAGATACTGCGCTGCCCGCCATAATTGCCGGAGCTAGGCGCGGACCTTGCCTCGGGGATGGCGGGACGAACAAACGATAGATAAAACAGTTCCTAAAGGCAGACACATACTATTGTGGCGTGTCGTGTCGTGGCGCATGCTGGGGTATAACTCTCTCGAACTGAGGAGGAAAGGATTATTGTCAACGCATTTTGTCAAACTGATTCTAGGCTTAATTGAGAACCCCTATGTTCTGGAGCAAATAGGTCTTTTGTTCCTGATAATTACCTGCGACAGCGCCGACATCAATTGTTCTTTGCTCCGTCACGCAGAACCAACCTGCCTTTGGTGATGCCAGTAGGAAGAGCAATTCGGACGTTTAATCTAATCGTCCCGGATTTGGACATTTTCAGTGTCAGTGAGGCAGTATTCATAAAAAAATATTACAAATTCTGGAAAGAGTACTGCCTCACTGACGTCGACATATTTGGACTTGGATTGGACTTGGATCTTCAGGCTTACAGAGGTTCGGTTTCGTTTCATTTTTACATATATTATATCTTGCATAACGCATTATCTCACTCTTTTTTTATTTATATATTTTCATTTATTATTTTTATACTAATTATTTTTTGAACTTATATACCAGCAGATTTTTTTGACAGCTTTCGGTTTCCTAAATATGTTTTTGATTTATTTGCTAAATATTGCTATATCAGCAAGATCTGAGAATATAGGGACAAATTATACACCATTAAAAAATATCATTAATGGGTTGATTATTTTTTTATTCTTATTTTTCGTCTTCTTATACCAATTTTATTCTTAAATTTATAAAAAAAGCTATCGTACATCATATTAAATTTGTAATTATTTATAGTAATAATAATATACACCCATTGAAAACAATTATTAATTTCTTAACATATATAATTCCTCTGTAGGGGCGTATGTAGTTGAATCCCTCTTAAACGGCTGGACCGATTTTGATGAAATTGGGTGTGTGTGTGGGGGGGGGGTCCCTGAATGGTTAAGATTCACAATTGGACCCGGTAGGTGACCGTTAAAATATGCTGGAAAGTTCATGAATGATTGACCTTCTAAGAATAATTTATAGTTATATATTTGTTTATAACGTGCCACGATCAAATAAATCAAATATTGAATATCGGCCACGTGAGGAGTCAGAAAAAATGACGTGCGTGCATGACACGATGCATACATAAATATTGATGAAGCGAGAGAAATATGTCAGGAAAGAAAAGTGTAGCAGTCCATTATTTCTACCTTACCCTTCGGAGAGACGGCGTAATGGTTGTTAGTTAGTTAGTTAGTTAGTATCTGTTTACCATAATGACGCTGATGTTGAATTCTGTGTCAATCTAATAGCAGGCAAGCCAACGTTCGGGCAGGACATTGCCTGTCGGATCCGCTAGTAACTATATATAATAATTGATTTATCCTGATGTACGATAGCTAATTTTAAAATTAGAGAATAAAATGTGTACATAATAAGAAGCGTAAAAAAATAATTAAACCCATAAATGATATTTTTTAATGTTGTAAAATATGTCACTACATTCTCAGATCTTGCTTGATACAATTGAAAACAATTAATTTGGACCGCACAAAGAACAGTCACAGTGTGGAGCAATGTACTACCCTTTTGCGAATAGAAAACTTCGTTTCATGCTCAACATATGCATGCCTGAATCAAATTAAAATTGTAAATATTGCGTGTTTACAAGTATTTAAAAAAAATCATTTCATGAATGAATCAAAATTTCATTTCATGAATGTCGATGCTGGCATTGCAGTAGGAACAAACACCCTTTGATCCAGATTGTAACGTTTCTCATTAAAGCGCCGAATCAACAAAAGAAGAAATCATGACAGTCTGCAACATTAGCGTGAATGGTGAAAATTTGGAGCAAGTAGATGAGTTCGTGTATTTAGGTAGTATATTTACAAAAGAGCGGAGAGGGATATATACATATAATATATTATTATTATTATTTAACGTAAGTCCCGCATGAACGGGTGACGGGCCAAGGGAGCGCACGAGTAAAGCTGACGAAAGGCGCCGCTGCGCCTATAACAGCTTCGGGTAAGCAGAGGGAGCCCTCTATGGCTCGGTCATATCTAAAAAATATCCAAAAAAGCTAAATTGGCAGTGCACAATGGTGTTCTTGTACCGAACCTTATGTATGGAAGCGAAGCGTGGAACTGGCAAAAGAAGGATGAAAGTAGAATAAATGCAGTAGAAATGACATCTCTTAGACTAATGTGTATGATCTGAATCTGTGTATGATAGAGTGTCGAATGAAAATTAAGAAGTGAATGCGGTGCGAATGATAGTGTTATGAACAAAATAATGAAAGGATCATTAAGATGATTTGGACATATGGAAAGAATTAATGAAGAAAGAATGTATGTTAACGATGTAAATGGAACTAGAAATAGAGAGAAAACGTGGCACGATCAAATAAATCAAATATTGAATGTCGGCCACGTGAGGAGTCAGAGAAATCGTCGCGCATGCATGACACGATGTGTGAACGAGTGGCAGTCCATTCTTTCTGCCTACCACTTCGGGGAGACGGCGTGATGGTTAGTTATTTAGTTAGTTAATCACCTATACAAAATTCACAGCTGCGATCGCTTCCTTGGAATTGCACCCAAAGTATTCCATAAAGAAATACCGTTATCAAACTAAAAATCGTTCTAGAAGAGAATAATTTTTTTTTCATTCCGGTTACTACAATATAACCTCAAAATTCATCAGGATTTTCGGTTATTGTTCACAATGCAAAAAAATCCAATTATTTCGTTTTTATCTCCCGGCCATCACTGCACAATATCGTTTGCTGTAAAATCGCAATATTCAGATAATCTCAAAAATAACTTCGAGATACTTGAACACGATTAATCTTACTTTGGTTCGGTGTAAAGCTTAGTTGAGACGATACAAAGTAGCCTTCATTCGCTTAATTTCGTTTTTTTTATTATCGAGCAACCAACAAAACTTAATACCGTTAATTGATACTATTTCCGATATTATTCTATTGTTATTTTTTAGAAAAATTCATTATTTCACGTAAGATTGTAATAATGATTGATTTATATCCACGACTTTGTGGGAAATTCGACATAAGAAACACTATTAAATGTTGCGGTTATTTTAATAATAGTTAGATATTTAGCGGTCCTGAAATGAAAGAAATCAACCATTTTATAACGATTTAAATATTATAATTTTCATAATCAACGCCTAAGATTCCGAGAGGATACGAGAAAAGAAAATATTATATCCTTTCGTACGAAGCACTAAATTGCTGCGAAGCCCGCTGGACCGACGATCTGAAGAGGATTGCTGGACATGGATGGATGGGAGAGGCAATGGATAGGGGGCGGTGGCGGGCTTTGGGAGAGGCCTACATTCAGCAGTGGATGACAGACGGCTGATGATGATGACTAAAATGTGGTGTGACATTTTAAGAAATAAATTAAACTAATCCCAATTTAGTTTAGTTTGTTACCCTATTAAAGCTGCGCTTTGAGTGAAGCCGGCCAAAAAAGTGATTTTTAAACAAAATATTAAGTGTCATATTTAATTCTAGAAAGTCCTATGAATGTTCTTATTTTTCTCAAATTGAAGTAAAGCGATCACCTAAACTATAAAAGGCAAGATCAAGACCGAATTATGCCTACCTACTTCTATATTCTCCTATAAGTACCGTGTCAGGTCCTGCTTTCTCGCCACAGTGATTTCCCGGGAAATATTACTGGAGTTGTTTTCCGTTGTTCTCTAGGGTTATCTGTAAGGGTTATTTTCCTTTAGCTGGTGGGTCTCGGTTCTGTGACGCCGAAGATGCACCATACGCCCTCTTCTTGTCTGCTATTACACTACCTCTATACCAAGGTGGGCAAGTGAAGATGCTTCCACGTGTTAATATAACACCCGGCGCCCCTAAAGTGACAGAGAGTCGGCCAATCCTTCCACCACAATGGCAAGAGAAATATAAGAGATGAAACATTATTAAGACCATCGAAAAAAAGTCTATATTATGATTTTTTGTTACTTGCATCAACTTCAATCCATTACACGTCCAACTATTGTTTCGTGTCAACTCTTCACAACGCTCGTACTCCAGGCAAGGATTACCTTAACGCAGAAAAAGTTCGCTCCGCGCCAGCAGACGGGCGGTAATTATTATAATCAGACACTCGATTATTTCAATTAGCCGCCCTCAAGTTCCCGGGAAACTCGTGAACTACGAGAAGCGAGAGGAATGCGTTCGCATTTCCAATTACGTGTACAGAATATACTCGCATAATGACCGGAGCTTACCTAAATTTGCAAGTTCAAAGGTGCAGAATGCGGCACTAGTTTGCGATAATAATACGTCTGAAACAAAAAAAAACATCCGAGATTGTCTGTGTTAACTTACCTACACTTTTTAAATGTTTTAATTAACACACATTGGATATATTTGGCGTTACTCGTATGTGTTTTGTACAAAAGGTTTACAAAACTATAATAAACTATAAATATAATGATAATTAGGCTAATTTGTATAGCGCCGATTTCGTGAATAACTCGCCTCAAGGGCGCTTTGACAATGTTTTTAGTCACGAGAGCTGTATCTGACACCAGCAATCATATAACAGTTGTTTATATTTTATGTGATCTTTTGAAAAGGTGGGTTTTAAAGTTACTATGCTCTAAGATTCAGAATGCTGGGCTGTAAGACGCCAAGAGGAATAGAGACTGTATGTTGCGGAAATGAGGGTTAAGGTGAGCTGCCGGAGTGATCAGGCTTGTTATTGAATAAGTGGCGGAAAAGGTGAGGAAGAGTCGTTTGCGATGGTAGGGTCATGTGCAGAAGGGGCGAAGACCATCGCTAATAAATCCCTACAACTAGACGCAGGAAGGAGACCGGGTCGGTATCCGGCAATATGGCTGCCAACCGTAAAACGACATGAAATTACTGCAAACTATAGCGGCATGGAACCGAGAATAAATAGGAAATGGCTAGGAGTTTTCTCTTCTGAAAATTGACTCGTATGTATTGTAGCCTGGCTACGTATTTTTCTCTACCCTCGTTTATCTTGGAAACATAGAATATTAAAAATTATAATATTAAAGGACTTCAAAACATTACCATTTTCGAAAATATGTATTTTGTGCCTTTGATCATATATCAAAGAGCTAAAAATTATGTCATATAAAAAAATAATTACATACAACGTTTTATTACTAATTTACAAAATTGTTAATGGGGACACCTCCCAAGAATTTTCAAGGAAGATAAAAAGTAACCAACATGAACATCAATATGAAACAAGAAAGAAAAATAAACTAAGGCTCCCATTCAGAAAAAGAACAAATCTTAGAATTCCCTTATATATAAAGCATTTAAAATTTATGTCAAAAGTGTGCAGAGCAAAAAAAAAATAGAATTAAATAAATATGTAAACTAAATGTTGATGTGTATGTGAAATATTATAATTGAATGTTTAATTGTTTTTTACTAGAACATGTGTTGTGTACTCGTACATGTGTACTATTTCAACAAAATAAATAAATATTTAGTTAAATTTCACTTAACTTTATGACTTCGGTTTCATCAGCTCGCTACAGTAGCCCAGAAGAAGACAACGTAA
The DNA here is from genome assembly GCA_022606425.2 of Lepidostoma basale. NCBI lineage: Eukaryota > Metazoa > Arthropoda > Insecta > Trichoptera > Lepidostomatidae > Lepidostoma > Lepidostoma basale. Next base: position 8,365 of record JAHDVF020000118.1, on the reverse strand, counting down.
GTGGAATTTAATTAAATATATATTTTAATAAAATATTTACATTATTTACAATGAACTTCTTCCATGAAATTTCAAATAAAAAACATCAAATTAAGTTTTTCGTTAAAATTTCATTTTCATTATCAGATTGCTCAAATGAATTACAGTTTTAACTCAAATTTAATCTTCGATTAAGTTTACAGATATATCTAATACTTTGAATCGACCAAAATAGTAACTATAACGTCCTTTATTGCAAGTACCGCCTAAGATCTGTTTTATAATATTTCTTCTATGATCGTGAAGATGGCATACTTGGATCATGTTACTATACAGTTAGTAAAAAATACACATTCTGAACTCGTAATTCAAGGAACGCCGTGGAGTTGGCATTAAAAAATTCTTAACTCGAAGTATTTAACTCTAAGCTATCTCATCTGAGTATACTATGATATATGCTCGCTTACATTTTATAGTCATCATAAGTGGTACCTGCAAAGGCACAGAAATAAGAAAATTCTTACGTCTGGATTTCTGAATACCTCCTTCATAATTTATGTGTTGTTTCGGTATGGAGGTATACCTACTCGTATGTCATGAAGTCGAAAAATTATCTAAATACGCAATTTTGCAATAATTGATTTGGTGAATAGAAAAAAAAAAAAAAAAATGTTGGTATGTTATTTTTCAATAAAATATTGATATAAATATTAATAATTAAAAAGTGGAAAATTTTATACGACTTTATCTAGTACCACTTTACCGAAATGCTAAAAGTTTTGCTAACTTCCGCTGAGAGCAGAATAAATGCGGTAGAGATGAGGTCCCTAAGACGTATGTGTGATAGAACGATATACGACAGAATCTCAAATGCTGATATAAGAAAGGAGTGTAGAGCGGAAGAAGGTATTATGAACAAAATTATGAAAGGATCGCTGCGTTGGTTCGAACATATGGAGCGCATGGATGGAGAATGAATGGTTAAGAAAGTATACGTTAATGATGTAAATGGAGTACGGAGTCGAGGTAGACAGAGGAAAACATGGCATGAACAAATTAATAAAATTTAAAAGGTTGGTCATGTTAGAAGTCAGAAGAATCGACGTGCGTGTATGACTCGTTGTATGGATGTGGAGGAAGCTAGAGAGTTGTGCCAGGATAGAGTAGTGTGGCGGTCTATTCTCTCTGCCTACCCCTGCGGAGAAACGGTTTGATTTGTTTGTTTGTTTGGCTTTCAACAGCAAAAAAATTCCCGGATATTGTTTTAAGATTTTTTAAAACCAATGCTATTGGAATTCACGCTTATATCTCTTTCCTGGGCGTGTTGAGTAAATTATCCTTCATAACCCTATCGTTGATTATCCAATCAATGTATTATATAAGATTTATGTGTCCATGCAATCTTTTGTTTGGAGATAATTGGAAATTAGGAGGTATACACACGGAAAACAAGATGGCGGGGTTTCCCGCCCATTTTTAGGCGTACGATCCGTATTTGTCGACTAATATCTAAACAGTCATCAGACAAGACATGAGAATGTGAGCAAGACCGTTCTTAGGTTATTATGACGCCTACACGAATGCCAAAGCTTTGTTTACAAACATGTTCTTTCGTTATCGGGTCTTTCAAAACTCTACTGGCTACACAACAGTTTTAAAAAAAAGAAATTCGGGTATAAGATTTTTTTTTAATATGACTTCCTTTTAGTTTAAATATTTTCCATTAACACGGATTCCTTTAGTTTCATTTCATCAGACATTTTCATAATATGAAAATGTCATAAATGAAGTATATTTGAGATGGTGAAGAATCCTTCTATTTTATTTATTTACATTTATTTATTTAGGGTAGTTAGCAACAGTGATTAAAATACATATATTAAACAAAGATGGTAGTGCATAATGGATTTCTAGTGCCAACCCTTATGTATGGAAGTGAAACTTGGAGCTGGCAAGAAAAGGATGAAAGTAGGATAAATGCCGTGGATTCCAGGATATATATATTATAATATAATTTCTATCTTTCTTGTACCATCCTGGAACAATTGATATTGTTCTTCTTCTTTTTCTGATTGTAAATCTTGCGATCTGTTTATGCAGGATATCAACTTTCTTCCTGTGATGAAGACGACCAGCCTTCTCTCCATCTCTTTGGTGGTCGTCCTGGTGGTCGACGGCCCTCTGAAGTCTCGTGCAACACGATCTTTGGAATTCTTGCTGGATCCATTCTCTCGATGTGGTCCCTCCAGAATCGTCTTCTCTGCCTACTCCATCTCACTATGTCTTCAATTTTACAGGATCTACGAATGTCTTCGTTGGGTATCCTATTTCTAAGGGTTCTCCCCATGATAGGTCGCAATGTTCTCATTTCTGCTACTCTTAAGAGATGTTTGGTTCTGAGAGTGTCTGCTCTTGCTTCGATTCCGGTATGATATTGATATTGACTGTTATTAGCCTAAGCCTCTAGGTGAATCCGAGTTGTAGGAGGAGGGGTTGTAAGTGAGGTGGGGGAAGAGGATGGAAGGCGTGCGGTCATAAAGCACACCCGGCCTCACGACCGGCATATTTCCCGCCGAATTCACACGATAATTTGCGAACTTCAAAGCGTTTTGAGATTAAAACAAGAGGAAAAAATAATAAATATGTATTCGGGGTCACGGTAAGATTTGCAATCATCAAACTGGTTGTTCAAGTCAAAGAAACTCAAACGCCATTTTTCATGGGTTTTTTTTCGGGCCAATGTAAAGTGAAGCGAAGCGGACTTTCGCAAGTAGGTACCTTTCAATGTATAAACCCCCCAGCAAGTTAACACGCACAGGTTGCAACAAGTTGCACAAGTTACAAAACTTGCAAAAGGCGACTTTGCTTAACATAAGATGATTGTTATTCGGCAGATTGTAGTGAATTGTTGAATTTGGGGGCAAGGAAGATACTTCCACGCGTGGTGTTACTATAACTATAACACCGATGCCCTTGTAAACTACACAAGTTGGCCAAACCTTCCATCACAATGGCAAAAGAAAGAGAAGATGTAAGTAACCCTTTCCCACGATACAAAGAATATCTTGACATTAACGCGAAGAAGAAGGGAATTTTTACTATAATAAATTAATCGATATTTGAAATTTTTATTGTATTTAATATGGTGTGGCTTTATACATATTATACATTTTTTTAAATAATAATTCTTCTTCTTCTTCACGTGTCCTGTCGGATCCCCCGAACGTTGACGTCCATTTGAATAGAAATATGACAGTTATCTCTTTGTTACCTTATCGCAAGGGTATTCACCTGATCACCATCGCTATGATTGCATCTACTTAGGATGGGCGGGCTAAAGCGGCGATGGGCTGGCCATATCTGTCGGAGAACCGACAGCCAATAGGGGAGACGGGTTCTGGAGTGGAGACCGCGTACAGGATTCGGCCGAGTTGGACGTCCCCCTGCCCGCTGGACCGATGATCTGAAGAGGATTGCTGGACATGGATGGATGGGAGCGGCAATGGATAGGGGGCGATGGGTTGCATTGGGCCTACGTTCAGCAGTGGATGACAGACGGCTGATGATGCATCTACTTACACTTTTTAATATTGCCCTTGTGCCTTGCGATATTATGTGATGTATATTATATTTATACATATATTTGCAATGCAATTTTACATCAGATAAATCCATTATATAAATTTTCTGGGGCATTACTAAAATGTACAAATAGTTATTCCATCGGGTAATGCCTTGTCAAGGCGAAACATGTCACTCCTATTAAATCTAATAAATAATCTAGAAAACGGGCGTTTTCACCAATACCAACATGGAATTTTACATGATTGTTCTAGAAAAGTAGCATTCGTAAGTTTACAATTAAAAATAATTCTTGAAGAAACAAGTGTAGGATAACTTCGTGGCCGAGTGTTAAGTGCATTGACTGCCACCCCGAAGGTTCTGATTCGATTCTTTGGTCTTTAGTCACACTGTCTTTGGTCTGGTGTAGAATTCACGTGACAATAAAATGGCGATAGATTAGCTTCCTATCACATGTCACGAGAATCACTATGTTAGCTATAATACCCTTTACATCGATTTGGCTCATGCTGTCATGGTGTAAAGAGCGATTCAATAAAATAATAATAATAATAATAATAATAATAATAAAGAACAAGTTTCAAAAAAGTGTTCCTCTATTGCTCTCTTGTATTCAAAATATTCTCGTTCTCTTTCTTGGTGACATTCGGTTTTTGCCTATTTGTATTATATTATAAGATCATATATTGTGTAAATTGAGCTCTACGTTATCTAGCCTCCTATCGCCTCACGTTAAGTCCGTAATTTATGAATAAGTCAGATCCTCGCCGTTCTCACGGCCGCCGGGGGCGGGGATAGGCCCCTCGGCGGCCCGCTCCCTCCAGAAGGGATGCGGCGGCGGCGGTGGAGACAACTCCTCATCACTTTCAATATCTGTCATACAGTTGTACATCCCTCTGACGAAATGAATACATCTGTGGATATCATTTATTATGCTCATTTACTTTCGTATGAAGCACTTAATTTGTTATGTGACATTATTAAATATAATAATAATAATAAAAACTAACTAACTAACCATCACGCCGTCTCCCCGAAGGAGTGGGCAGAAAGAATGGACTGCCACACTTTTCTTTCCTGACATATTTCTCTCGCTTCCTCAACATTCATATATCGTGTCATGCACGCGCGTCGATTTCTCTGACTCCTCACATGGCCGACATTTAATATTTGATTTATTTGATCGTGCCACGTTTTCCTCAGTCTTCCTCTATTTCTGGTTCCATTTAGATCGTTAACATATAATTTTTTTACCATTCTTTCTTCATTCATTCTTTTCATATGTCCAAACCATCTTAATGATCCTTTCATTATTTTGTTCATAATAACACCGTTCGCACCGCATTCACTTCTTATATTTTCATTCGACACTATCATACACAGAGTATCCACACATTTAAGAGATCTCATTTCTACTGCATTTATTCTACATTCATCCATCTTTTGCCAGTTCCATGCTTCGCTTCCATACATAAGGGTCGGTAGAAGAACACCATTGATAAATTTGTATTATATATAAACCAATTAATTCTTAACAACCACCAACCGGTTTCGCTCCCGCCGGAGCTTGGACGGGGTAACAAAATATACTAAACTTCGTCAGGGTTACAAAATATACCTACTTAACTCATTTTTATTGTTTATTGTTTCTTGAATACAAAATATACCTACTGACTTCATTTATATTGTTTATAGTGTTCTTCTACCGACCCTTATGTATGGAAGCGAAGCATGGAACTGGCAAAAGTAGGATGAAAGTAGAATAAATGCAGTAGAAATGAGATCTCTTAGACGAATGTGTGGATACTCTATGTATGATAGTGTCGAATGAAAATATAAGAAGTGAATGCGGTGCGAATGATGGTGTTTTGAACAAAATAATGAAAGGATCATTAAGATGGTTTGGACATATGGAAAAAATGGTAAAAAAATTATATGTAAACGATGTAAATGGAACCAGAAATAGAGGAAGACCGAGGAAAACGTGGCACGATCAAATAAATCAAATATTGAATTTCGGCCATGTGAGGAGTCAGAGAAATCGACGCGCGTGCATGACACGATGTATGAATGTTGAGGAAGTAAGAGAAATATGTCAGGAAAGAAAAGTGTGGCAGTCCATTCTTTCTGCCTACCCCTTCGGTAAGAAGGCGTGATGGTTAGTTAATTAGTTAGTTTTTTTTGTTGTTTCTTAAACGATTATGTTAAACTCCATATTAAATTATTAATATGAATGAGAACGCTATATAATTTATCATTTTTTTTAAGAATTAAAATACTGTTATTTTTAATTTTAGTAATCTGGACATGTTTCGAAACCTTCATGATCGGGAGAACGATATAAAGTGGGGAAAACAGTGTTTTAATTCGTAAAAAAAATGTCATCGTGTTAATCTACAGTTTACAACAAGCGCCTTAAGTTTATCAAAAAAATATATATTATTTAATAATTCAAAAGAAATAAAATTTCTAAATAGGATTTTTAAAATCATTTATACGAATGTAAGCGTCTGTTTTTATAAAGTTTATTATAATTTATGCGAATGACATTTTCCGCCTGTCTAAGGCATTATTAAATGTAATGATAATGCCTTAGACAGGCGAAACATGTCATTCAAATAGATTATTATAATTAACTAACCATCACGCCGTTTCCCCGAAAGGGTAGGCAGAAAGAATTGACTGTCACACTTTAACCGATGCGGCACTCCATCCTTCCCTTTTCGCCTCGCGGGAGACGCGGTGTGATGGGTTGCGAACCTCATCGCCACCAATAGGCATCTCCCGCGCACACTTCGATCGTCCAATATCCACAAAATAAATCTAAAACAAATAATATAAATTACATTGATATAAAAATAATAATAATTGAACACAAAATGTTATTTTTAGATGGTGCACATATTGTCTATTTAATTTATATTCTACGTTTTCACCGTTTTTTAGTAGATTATAATAATATTTCTAGATAACAAACGTTTTCATACGTATTAATTTTTGAATATGGAGTTTTACATCATTGTTTTAGAAACAATAAATGTTTTTTATTACGTTACGCAAATTACCTTGATGTCACAGGTCACCACTGGTTCCATAATACACATTTATTATACAGGATGTCCCAGATCCTGACGTCAACCCGGAAACAGATGACAGGGCAAGTCATGTTGGTTATGAAAAAATTGTAAAAAAAATCTAAGTTTTGTATTTTTGAAATTATAGGCATTTAAAAAAAATCGAGAAAATCAACACCCTGTGATGTTTTTTTAACGCCCATTTCTACAAATCTTTACTTTTTATGATTTTTATTTTTATTATGTAATCTATAATAATGCTTCTATAAATTGTTACCTAAAATTTATAGCTAACTACTCCAGCCTGGAAGAAAATGTTACTTTTTACCCAACCAAGTATTCAAGATTAAAACTACGCACAATTTTAACTGACTGTACTGAAAAAAAATATGTACTACGCTATTTTGGCAAGTAACTTTAAAAGTTGGCGCATTTAATGAGGATTCCAAAATGGTATGACACTTGCTTGATTATTTCTTAAATTAGTTGTGGACAATTTTTTTGTAATAAAATCCAGTTTTGAACAATTTTTTCTGAGAGACAGAGTCATTTTTCGAAGTGTGAGCGAGACAGATAGTGCCCTGTCATCTGTTTCCGGGTTGACGTCGAGATCTGGGACACCCTGTATAAATTAAAGATATAAAATATGAAAAATAATTGCGTGAATGAGTTTATTATCATACATAGTTACATATAATTCTAAGAAAATTTCAATTCATTGTCGGAAAAAAAAATTGACACGTACTAATATATATGCAAATATTTTCTCTGATTTTTAAGTCAAGTCTTGTTTTGTGTTTGTGTTTCACTGTGGTCTCATTTGACCCCTCAACTCTCTGACGGACGTCTTCTGGCATCTTACAAGAGGCAATATTTATAATCGGGGGCAGAGTGCTGGCCGAGTCGTGAGCGACAGCCTGGAGGCAAATAAAAAACGGCGAGAGTTTGAGATGAATGGGGATTATTATGCACCGCACTAAACGTTTGGGAATGCAGTCTGATTGTGGTGCGCGTTTTATTGTGTGTTTTCCCGCACCTTTCTTCAGACATGGACTCCTTGCGGAGAGACACGACCGTCGCGGGGTCGTGCTCCATGTGGGTACAATGTATACCAGGAGTGCATAAATGGTTTCAGTTGCATGCAGACGCGCAATTACCCCATTGGGGCATGCGAAAATAAAGCACCACACAATTCTAAATTACGACATTCTCATAGATTGCACTCGCTCTTGATATTAGTTTATATGGATTGACACTCTTAAAAGTCTATATTTGATCCATTCCATAATGATATCCCAAGCACTCCACGTTATTTTATGTGGAGACGATATTTGTGATTCCATTTAACAAACCCATTCCTTTTTTCTATAGATACGTTAGGTGATTACGTAATTCGATATTTTAATCCCACCAGCGGATATTCGTTAACAATTTGAAGAGCATTAGGTATTTTAAAAGCGCCGCGGTTATTTTAAAAGCGTCTGTTTTCTTACGCGATTTATTCAAACAATACCCTTACGTTAATTGTGTGTCTTATTAATTTCTCTCTCCCTCTCTCCCCCCCTCTCTCTCTCCCCCCCCACTCTCCCTCCCCTCCCTCTCCCTCTCTCTCACTATTTTTTTTACTTTTTGTTTCTTGGGTATGAGAAGTGAGCAAGATAGGCATATTATTCAAACTACCCACATACCTTCTTGGCTATTTTGCTATACTGATACCAAGATTTCATTTG
>JAHDVF020001150.1:0-18759 GCA_022606425.2 Lepidostoma basale | reverse complement strand
GTTGTGTAATCTGCCAAAGAAATGTGACTTAAAGATTGTATAATATATGATCGTTTGAAAAGGTGCCTTTCGAGTCTCGATCCAATTTGTATCAGATAATCCAAGGTGTACTGGACAAATTCAGATATGGTTATGTTATTCACTCAAAGTGGCAAGAGGATTCCCGAGATAGGTGATGATGTACGTTTCCAGAAACAATGAATTCAAGTTAAAAGAGTCATCCACTTTATCGGTTTCTATACCATTTGCGAAGCGAGCATTCTAGAAATACACTTGGAAGGCGTAGCTGTGACAAAGAGACTCGTTATTGTTTAGTGGAGTGAAAATCCAAGTAATTCTCTCTGACTTTTATGTGTGATATCGGTGAACTTATTCGTATGCGTCCGTCCGGTAAGCACGTTCTCGTTGTAAATATTTTAAACCTGTAAAGTTTTCGTCTTCTAAATGCAATAAATATTATATATCTCCTTTATTACCTAAATTTCGTTATGAAAAACATAAAACAAAGTATTTTTCTTTTACATTATATCCAAGTATACGATGAGCGCGTCCCCAATCTTGAATCAGTCAATGAGGATCTCTGGGTAAAACTTATGTATGGGGTAAATCATGTGACATATATATGTGTTACATATATACCACCGGGGTCTAATTGGGAAATTTATAACCAATTTTTCGATGCGATGCATACGAGCTTCAATCTGATCGGAGGTAAAAATGTCATTGTGATGGGCGACTTTAACCTGCACTCTGCTCATGGGATCGACAATGTCCAGCGTGACTTGGAGTACCTACGCGCAGTTTTTGGGCTTGCACAACACAATGTCGTTTTGAACTCAGATTCCAGAACCTTGGACTTGATTTTGAGCAATATCAAATTGCAAGTTTCAAGAGCAGTGTCCCCACTAGTACCTGAAGATGATTATCATCCCGCGCTAGAGTTTGAGTACTCTGGCAAGGATAATCCTGGTATTACCAGAGTACCGCGCCATAAAAAAGACATCTTCAGAGGATGGAACTTCAGCCAGGGTGATTTTCTGAAGCTATACCAGCTGATGAGTCAACTTGACTGGAGTGACCTGTACAACTTGACCACCGTAAATGATGCCCTGCAACATTTTTACAGTGTCATCTATAATTTATTTGATTTATGCTTTCCCAGAAAACGCATGAGCAATGGTGGGCGGAGATATCCGAGGTGGTTTTCCAGGGAAATCATCGCGGACATTAAGACCAAACATACACATCATGTGAAGTGGAAGGCGACTGGCTCTCGGAGTGAGTACGAGCTTTTCAGTCTGGACCGCTCGGTGGTGAAACGCAATGTTCGATCAGCCTTTCGAGCATATGTGGGTACCATTGAGGGAAATCTTATGGATGACCCCGAATCCTTCTGGAAATATATAAAAAGTTTACGTAAGGATGGTGGCATCCTTAACACCATGATGCATGGGGATAGAGAGGTTGAGGGTGTAGATATAGCGAACGCATTCGCTTAGCACTTTCAATCTGTCTATAGCAATGTTCCCCCGCGGCTAAATTTCAATTCAGCGACTAATTTAAGTGCCAATTATTGTAGTAATAGCTTTGTCATATCGCACATAGATGCGAATGATATCAAATCCTCCATCAAGGCTATGAAGAATTCGCACTCGGTTGGTCCTGATTTTCTTCCCATCTATTTCTTAAAAGGCTGCTCTGAGCTCCTATTATCTCCACTGTATTTTCTATTTAACCTATCGTTAAGTACAAATACTTTTCCTGATCTCTGGAAACTTTCCAGGATCAGTCCTATTTTCAAGAGCGGCGCAAAAGAGTCGGTCGAAAACTATAGACCTGTAGCGATACTGTCGGCTCCAGCCAAGCTATTTGAATTTATTTTACACAAATTTATATTTCCCAAAGTAGAACCCTTCATTATAACAGAACAACATGGGTTCAGGAAGGGGCGTTCTACTGAAACTAATCTCATGGTATTCACAGAATACATATCAAAGGTCTTGGATAAAGGTCACCAAGTTGACTGTTCTTATAATGATTTCTCAAAGGCCTTTGATACTGTGAACCATGACATTCTGATAGAAAAGCTATCTCAAATTGGATTCTCCTCTCAGTTGATGATGTTTTTCATTAGTTACCTCAAGGGGAGAAAACAATTCGTCTCATACGGAATTTTTCAATCGGAACATTTTCTTGTATATTCAGGGGTGCCACAAGGTTCAAACTTAGGGCCACTCCTCTTCACCATCTTCATAAATGATATTGCGAAGGTGATAAACTTCTCGCGATTTCTTTTATTTGCTGACGATCTGAAATTATTCCTGGAAATTAAAAATCCTGAAGACGGTCTTCGCCTCCAGTCTGACATCAATAATATTGTTAACTGGAGTCACAGTAATCAAATGCAATTCAATGTCTCTAAATGCGTTCTGCTATCATTTACTAGAGCATTGAGAACTGTATATCATAGATACACAATGAACAACCAGCAACTGGCACATGTATCTACGATGAAGGATCTCGGAATCATCTATGAGAGTAGGCTGACTTGTCGTGCACATATCGAGAGGATTTGTGGCATTGCACTGAGGATGTTGGGGTTCATCGTCCGGACCGGAAGAGTTTTCAGGGATCCCAATGTGCTCAGGAGTCCTATACAACGCATTGGTTCGGAGCAGGCTCGAAAGTGGTTCTGTGATATGGAATCCTCACGAGGCGAGATATTCCGTTATGGTGGAGAGGGTTCAGAAAAAAATTCTGAGGTATCTCTACATGAGGGAATATGGTAGCTATCCGTGGCTCTATCCCACGGCATTTCTTCTGGGAATGCTCGGAACCAAGTCTTTACAGCTTCGAAGAGATGGAAATCTAATAACCCATTTCTTCAGATTAATTAGGGGATACTTCGAGAACTCGGCCGTACTGGAGGATGTTGGTCTTTTTATCCCCGATAGATATCTCCGACAGCGACAGCACAGATTGTTTTACCTACCGGCCGCCAGAACCAATCTCCCTCTGGTGACACCGGTGGGAAGAGCAATTAGTCTGCTGAACGCGGTCTCCTCGGAGATCGACGTCTTTCATGTTAGTGAAAGTACGTTCAGGGGGCAAATACTATTGACTTTAAAAAGTATCTTGTCTTCCTAATGTCGAACCATCTCTAATGCGTTCCTGGTACTTTGTTGTAATATTTTTATGATATTTTACCTGTACTTAATAGATGCCTTAAACATTTTCCTGTATGTAATGTCTATTGAGTTAATAAACTGATTTGATTTGATTTGATAATATTTTTATAAAAAATCTTTATGCTTTATATTTATTATGTCTTTTTTCTGAAAGTTTCATAATATTTCAGAAAAATAACGTATTTCGCCTTGCGAAGCCTTTATCTCATATTTTAGGCTTCTTTTCGGAAGGCTATTAAATATATTTTTAATTAAAATGCGATACTATATAATGCCTCCGTAATGCTAAACATGGTATTCATATAAAACGTTATAATACTTCTACAAAATAGACGTTTTCGTCAAAATTAATTGCTTACTATGGAATATATCTATTAGCCTCGCAACCCATCACTACGGGTCTCCCGCGGGGGCGAAAAGAGAAGGATGGAGTGTCGTATCGGTTTAAGTGTGGCAGTCCATTCTTTCTGCCTACCCTTTCGGTGAGACGGTGTGATGGTTATTTAGTTAGTTAGTTAATATGGAATATTATATCGTTGTTCAAAAAACATTGTTGATTCAACATGATGTATGTAACATCATGTTGAATCAACCTTTAAGTTGTTTGGGGTTAGTTTATAAAGACAAAACGTATAAGCCATAAATGTTTTAGATGCCGCTATGCATTTATTTTATCTACTAACCTAAGTTTATTTTATAAACTCTATATTGCTGGATGGTTTTAAATGCACTTTGCGGAATATTACCAATCTATATATCTGATACCCCTAATTTGAGTCAATATACGCTTCGATCGGCAAAATCCTCGGCAATGAGCAGATTAGTTGAGCCAAAACGCACCCACCCGACAAATGTCGGAGATCGAGATTTCTTGGTGACAGGTCCGTCCGTCTAGAATACGCTCCCTGTACGACTCAGATGCATTGACAATCCTTCTGATTTTAAATCTATCTTAAAGACCCAAGTTTTCAAAATTTGTCAAAAATATAAACAATAATTATTTGATTGCTGATGTCAGATGCAGCTCCCATGACTAAAACACATTCTCAATGTGCCCTTGAAACGAGATTTTCCCGAAACCAGCCCTGTACAAAGTAGCCTAATTATTAAACAATATTATCATTGTTTACCTCTGTTCAATCTAAATTACTTGATAATCTAATGCAAAGAAAATTATTAAATTGTGAATCATCTAACGTGTGTAATCGTTGTGAAAAAATACATAATCTACACATTAAGAAACTTTAATTAAGCTTTCTAATTTAATGAACCGATTTTTTAAGGGAGCATTTTGGGTCGTAGTGATTACGTAATTGGTTCTATTTTTAAAATATTTTATAACATATTTACGTAAACAATATCGATAGTATTTATTACGGTAGGGAAAAATCTCTTCTAAAAATGAATTATATAACAGAAAAGTGAACAAACAGAACCATAATTTTCCATTCGTGAAATACATTATTGACCATTTATAATTTCGTTATAGAGAAAAACGTGTTTTCACTTTGACATTTTGAAATACGACTGACTATTCCGTTAGCAAAATAGATTTGTTTGGCGTTTGATATTAGATTTAGTGTCGGATTTGTGGCACAAGCGAAATTCATAAGATCCTAAAGAAAAACTTGTTTCCTGCCCGTAAAAGTCGTGAACTTTGCTGGATATTCGATTATTTGGAAAATCGCGACGCGAGTATAATATTTTTGACATTTAACTCAAAGAGTTCGGGTATTTAATGTTTTACGTCATACAAGTATACTGAAAACTTTATAAAGTATCTCATAATTTATTTCAGATGAAATCATTTTCACCGTTTAGATAACTGAACCTTCCAGAGTATCTCGATACTAAATAATTGATACGAATAAAAACGTAAATTTTCTAGAAGTTTTACTTTAATTGATATAAATGATAGGTTTTGCGTTGCTAAGGCATTATAAAATGCCTGATGTTGATCTAATAACTAACTTCCAACTGTAAACATTTCACTTAATGATTAACATTTCATAATGAATTTCCATCAGATTTAATAAAACTTCTAGAAAATATTCGTTTTCATTCGTATAAATTAATACATTTTTATAATACCAATGATGTTTTTTAAAATTTCATTGTAGAAGTTCATTGCTAAAAATGAATAAAAAGAAACGTTTAAAATTTTCTGTAAAGTATATATAGAGTTAAATTTTACTTAGGTTTATGGCTTCGACCAGTTTCGTCAGCTCGCTGCCATCTTCTTTTTCGAATCGAAACTATTAATCTAAGTAGAATTTAACTGAATATATAAAATAAATAAATGTTAAAAAAAAATATTCTTATTATTTGAATTATTTTGTATGGAGTTTTGTATCATTATACAAGAACAATAAATTCCATAGTTATGTTTTATATAAATACATATTTTCTCGAGCACTCTCAAGCGTCGATAATTTAGTATCCCGTTGACGCCGTCATCAATTTCGGGGACACATTTGAATTAATGTTTTTAGTTGACTTGAATGGAATAGAAATGCCCTCGACCATGCACAGCACACATAATTCAAACGCTGAATCATACGTGCATTATTTTGAGAATAAATCTAAGTCCGTGATTGGTGGAGCTGGGACGGCTCGGTACGTGAGGGCCGATACTGAATCACTTTCCAGTGGTATTGTGCTTACTGTAGGCGAGAAAAGGGTCAAACATCGTTTTCCACTTTCAAAAGGAAATGATACCCATCCACCATCCGAGCACATTCTGAATAAAACAAGAAATCTATGTTTTTTTCCATCAGTCCGATCAACTGTTTAGTAATATTTTTAAAAACCTGAAAATAATGGTTTATATTACCACAAAATGTTGTATTTACCAATAAAAATTATATCTTCAATAAATAATTTTAATGCATTCAGATTGTGAACATCAAATATATATATATATACGTGAAGATCCTTCCTATCATATTTAGGTTAATTTATCTTTATTTTATTTATATGACAGTTTATGAAGCAAGTAGTCGGGAAACATATACGAGTACTCATATAATCATTTAAGTATCATTCTCAGACACAGCTTTATCTGTTGAAATTAATTGTATCAAAGGTGATTAAAACTGTGTTGTTATAAACATTATTCTCCCTTGTAACGTTATGAAGGAAATCATCGGAATATTATATAATGTTTCTTCCAATTCACGTAAGCAGTTGAGATAAATAAACCCATCAGTGAAAAATCTTATTCTTAATGAAAGTGGTTCTATGCAAGAGAGACTCATCGAATTGAGAATGAGAATAGTTCGATCTAACATGCTACCCATCTTGTTCTACAGTATGAAAACATGAACCTTGACAAAATCACAAAAGAATGAAATGTGAATATAACGTAGAATATTTATTATTTTATGGACAGAAAGAGTTACAAACAAGACAGAACTGCAGCAAACGAGGAAAGAAAATTAAAATTTCAAGATCATAAAGCGCAGGAAACTGGAAAACTTTGGACGCATTATAAAATAAATAAAAAACAAAGTGCTGCAACCCGAAGTAAAATTAACGGAACACCAAATGTCGGAAAAATAAGACAATCTTGACTAGAAATCATTTGAGAATGGTTAAGTAGCAGCACAAAATCCCTGTTTAGAGCTGTAGTATTAAGGGTAGAAATAGCCGTGACATTTTTCAACCTCCGATATGAGAGAAAGGAGAAGAAAAAGAAGAGGTGATTAAAAACCTCGGTTGGGAATCATTAACGATGACGAATAGAACAAATAAGCAATATTGTTCTATGCTAGTAAAGTCAATACAGCCAATGAAATCGTACTCAAGTCAGATATAGCACGGTACGCAAGCCCTACCATCCCGCCCGAGAGAAGACGAAACCCGTTAAATTATTCATTACGTATCTCAGTTCTAGTTATAAACGAAACAGCTGTTAATTCGAGAGAATTTTCTTTGAATATTCACAAGATTGTTTATAACACATAACAACTTATTATTCACTCTCGGTGTAATTAAATTTATATTCAAATCAGATTCGTTTTCAACGCCTGACATGTAAATATTTCTAATTTAATGATTCAATTCCATAATGTTCTTGTATTGTTTACACATGTTCATATTGTTATAACAAAACGGTTTTATTTACTAATAACAAGAGTGTAAAAAAAAAGATTTTGTAAAAATTAAATTAACCTTACGATCGCTCTTACGAAGATACATATGATTTGAAAAACGTTTATTTTCTTCTTCCTGCGTCATATTTCAGGTTTCTCTGATAATAACCATCACCTCTGCAAAGCCTCTCTGTCTTGCGCGGCCCGGAATAACTTCTCCGTAATCTTTTTGAGTATAATTCCTAAGTATATTTTATAAGCAGTTAAAACATGAATATGAATAAAGTATAGAAACAACTACTACTCTTGCCCTCTGAGGGTGCGCTGTTTTCCAGCTGGGAGAGGGAGGTTGCCCCTCTGTGACGGGTCTCGTTCCTCTCCCTGTTGGCCATAATAATAATTTGTGCAGTGGTTTTATTTATTTATTTAATATTATGAAATGCTTCCTAAACCTCGTCCTTTGTCCTACATGCCAAAAACTGTACTCTACGTTATTATTATTATTTTTTTTTTTCTTTCCCCCATCCCGCATTTGTCTCTTCTGCCTCTCCTGTTCTTCCCGCTGTATATTCCTGCAGTGTATAATTTATCTTTTATGAAATGTTCATGTATTATATATTATGCTTATTTATTTATTCAATAAAGTACAGCGGAGCATAGAAGTGAAATTGAGTAGATTAAATGTGGTCTGGCACCCCCTTGTTGTTGCCGTATTTAAATGTAAGTCCCGGATGGACCGGGGACAGGCCCAGGGAGTGTACGAGCGAGGCTGATAAAACAGAATATACAGGGTTTTTGGTTATAGAATGCATTCCTTCTAGGAGGTTGTCTGTCTGTCCACATTAGGAAATACCAGACGGGAACATCAAACCTTTTAATTATTTCAATTGACAATTCCTAAAAGGATGACGACTTATAAGCTAAAAAATAATATGAAGATCTTTTTTAAAATAATCTACCTGGAAAATTTAGAAGCCATTTTTTTAAATCGCCGTTCTTTTGGAAATTGTCTGGTATGTGGACACAGTTCTAGATTTTGTATTGAAAATGAATGACTGTGCTAAGAAATCATGATAGTCTGCAACATTGGCATGAATGGTGAAAATCTGCAACAAGTGGATCAGTATGTATATCAGGTAGGATGTTTTTCAAGGATGGGCGAATGTAATGTTGAATGGTGCACCCAAATTTGTAACCGCAAACAAAACCCTATCCAAAAAAATCTCAAATGGCAGCGCAGAATGGTTTTCTTATAGCGACTCTTATGTATGGAACTGGCAAAACATGGATGAAAGTAGAATAAATGCAGTAGAATGAGATCTCTTAGACCAATGTGTAGAAAAACTGAATTAAACCAATATTAAAAGGCGGCCACATTCGAAGCCGGATAAATCGACAATAATTGTGCATCTATGATGTGCGATTGTAAAAGTATCTAGAAAGGTATGTCAGGACAGAGTAGTATGGAGGTTCATCCCCTCTGCCTACTCCGCCGACGAAAAGACGTGATCGTTAGTTAGTTAAAACCTTATAGAAGAAGGAACATTAATAAATGTTACCGTCTCTCTCAATAACATATTATACAATGAGAAGATTTAGACATTTCCGTCCAAGGGTAGATGATTAAATTTACCTTAGTGATTGAGATAACTGATTGAAAAATTATTCCCACTTTATCCACACAAACTTGGGTTTCAGAAGTAAAAGCAAACGCATTACTTCTTAATATAAATAATAAACCTTTCCATTACCTGAAATTTTAATAAGGTTACCTTGAGGAGCATCTTAAGCTACACGGTAGCCTAGTGTAAGGCAAAAATATGAGTTTTGGATTGAAGACGAACTTTATACATATGTAGAAAGGTGTGGACAATCCACGGTCTCTACGTCAAGATAGGGGCACTAATCTTTCTGATCCCTGTCTGGCAACACATCCTGCCTATTTCCAATTCAGTTTGGCAACACGGTTCATCATTTGGACCGGAAGAGTTTTCAGAAATCCCAATTCAGAACAGACTCGAAAGTGTTTCTGTGACAAGAAGTTCTCACGAGGCAAGATATTCCGTTATGTTGGAGAGGGTTCGGAAAAAAATCTGAGGTATCTCTACATGAGGGAGTATGGTAGTTATCCGTGGCTCTATCCCACGACATTTTTTTTAGGAATTCTTGGAACCAATTCTTTACAGCTTTGAAGAGATGGGCATCTCTTCACCCATTTCTTTAAATTAATCAGGGGATATTTCGAGAACTCGGCCGTGCTAGAGGGTGTTGGTCTATTTGTCCCTGATTTCTCAAACAGCGACAGCACAGATTGTTTTACCTACCGGCCACCAGAAAGAATCTGCTTCTGGTGACACCGGTGGGAAGAGCAATTAGTTTGCTGAACGCGGTCTCCTCGGAGATCGATGACTTTCATATTAGTGTAGGTACGTTCAGGAGACGAATACTTTTGACTTTAGAAAGTGTCTTGTCTTCCTAATGTCGAACCATCTATAATGCGTTTCTGGTACTGTGTTGTATTTTCATAATATTTTACATGTACTCAATAGATGCCTTAAACATTTTGCTGTTTGTAATGTCCTTTGTGTTAATTAACCGATTTGATTAGATTTGATTTGATTTGATTTGATTAAATCGATTTCGGTATTGGGTATTTCGTCCTTGAGTCTTATGCGAAGCATTTGTCTCTCCATAGCCCGTTGTGCACATTTCAGCTTGGGTATAGTATTGGCTGTGATTTCTGCTGTTTCCAGTCCGTAGAAATTACCGGTAGGATTTACGCCTCATAGACTCTTCATTTGAGGTTCATGGGAATGTTCTTGGCCTTTAATGTATGATCCTGTTTTACAAACGCTGCTCAACCCAGTCCAACAGCAGATCAACTCTACCACCCGGTACTGTATTGTTTGTTAAAGTCAAACTTTTCAGAAAAACAAATGCTTACATTATTTATTTGCGGTTTTTGAACTGAACATTTATTATTAAAGAAGGTAATATTTAATGGAACTCGCTTCTTAATTGCTTAAAAAATAGCGTTATAATTTAAAATCCAACAAAAAAACAACTGGTTTTTTTCTTTCTATTTTAATATTGCAAATGAGAAAAATACACACTTTTTAAGAATATATAAGGCATTGATAAGTACGTACGATGAAGCAAAAAACTGTGATAATATTGTACGTGGGACACTTAAAATTTTTCATAGTAATTACCTACATCGTTTCTGCTTAAAAATATGTGACAGAGCTGTTACAAAAAGGTAAAAACCTTAAAACATAATGTCACGTGAAATTTGTACTAATGAATCCTCGTTTTGTGACAGCTGCCGGGCTTTTGCGATGGCTTAATTTCCCGTAGAGCGTATGGAATTCCCACTATTATAATGATATACTAATCATGACACAGCTGACCAAATTTACCAATCTATTACAAACGTATTCCATAGAACAGTGGTATTTAACGTTTTATTACGAAGAAAGATGAAAGTCACCAGAAACGTGGTTCTTATCCAGGAAATGTAAAGTGAATTAAAATGGATGAAAATGTTTGTTTTCTTTATAAGTTTTCCAAAATGACATTCGCCAGGCTAAGGCATTAAATGAGACATTTGATAATTCTTTAGCTAGGCGTGTTATTCCAATTAAATATAATAAAACTTCTAGAAAACAGACTTTTTGTATTGTATTAAATATTTAATATGGAGTTTTATATCATTGTTCAATAAAAATTAAATAAATATAATGTTTTTTAATATTTATTTAAATGCCAATTTCCCAGTGCATGGGGAATCCGAATAGATTAGTTTGAAAAAAAACGAAATAAATGATATTAAATTACTACTTTATTTTTAAACAACTTAAATACAGATATAATATGATATTTCTCCCAGAAAGTTGGACAAGAATATATATATTCTCTATACCAGTCTATTGATGGCTTTGCCGTGGGGAAATCTCAACTCCATCAAAACCAATTGGATAAAGTTAAAGTTAACAAATACAAAAGATCAATTGCAAACAGAAATTCTAGAAGTATTAGTTCGCCATGTACGAGTATATATAATATAACTATCAAACATACAACCATTTCACGTTTCAGAGAAATATTTATTAAGACAAATTAATAAAACAATGAAGTATATCGAGCCTTTCCCGGCAGAACATCGTAAGCGACAATTTGAGCATTTTCGTTTTTTCGTTTTTTTCCGTTCCAAATAAATATCCGCACCGACTGGCAAAATATCATAAGAAATGGATCAGCAGAAGTAAAAATAAATGCATGTTTCACTTTATCGTATGATTTAAATTGAAAAAAATCAGCTAAGCAAAACATCGTAAGCGTCCTATAAAAGAGTATAATTTTATTGTATATTCCAAAACTCACCGCTTACGACAAAAATATATCGCGAGCAAGTTCGAACATGATCCATTATAATAATAATATTCGTCTTCCGGTCATCAGTAAAAATAATATTCATTATACATTTGAATTTACTTGTATATGTATCGTGTATATTTCTACTTATCGTTTTGCGTTAGTTTAAATTATTTTAAAATGTATAAATTAATGTGGATGTTACGATTTTTCAATTTGATTTAAAAAATATATGTTCTTGTTTTATATTCCTTCAGGCAATTGTATTATTATTTTATTTAGAAAGTATTACTTATTCAATAAATATAATGTGGAAAATCGCGCATTCCTTGATTGTAGTTAAATACATTAATACAGTTTACTAAACGTATTAACAAAATAATAATTTAACACATAGGTATTTTGAGGATGGGATTATTTATACAAACCTGTTAAAAAAAAGCACAACAATGTAGTTAAAATGTCATTGCTTTGTGTTTGTAGCGTAAAAGTTTCCCTCAAAACTTCACCTTAGTAAAAATATTTGTAATTTGATTAGCAATTTTTAACAAAAAAAAATTTAAACAATCATAGAATGGCAAATTAAAATGAATAGCGGAGTGATACATTTTTTTATAAAAATAAAAATAAAATCTCTTTCAATTATGATTCAGCTTCCTTACAAATTCACATTAATTTGTGACAAGCAAAACATCGTAAACGATATCGTAAGCGTACAGCGCATTCACGGAGAACTTCAATGGGTACGGCAAAACATCGTAAGCGCCAAAAGTACTTGAATTTGAGCAATTATTGGGTTTTTCTTCAACCACAATTAACAGATACGAAATTAAAGAACTAGTTTTTTTTTTTAATTGATTCATTAAACATAGCCTTAGATATTTAAAAAAAACCTCCTCCTGTAAAATTCACTTTCTACGCTTACGATCTTCTGCCGGGAAAGGCTCGATATCCTAGCATAATATTAGCCATGAATTTTAATATTTCACACAGAGTCAAGATCTTTCTCAGGAAGGAACTTGACGCAGGAGATAACAGGCCAAAAGGGCTAATCCCATAAGCTGAAGAAGACTTTGAATCACGGACAATGACAAACACAGCAATGAATCTACTGGTTTGAGAATAGGGTGTAGAATTGAGTGTGGACTTGACACGAATGCAGAGAAACCAGAGAAATTAAGAATCTGTTCGCTCCAAGACTAGCTGGAGTAATATCTGTAGGAAGTTTGATACAGCGCTAAATATATTATATTCTCGTTTATCTGTAAAACTTGGCGAAAGGGACTGCTGGTATCCAAAGGTGCAATATTGATTATCTTGGAATAACATTATCAAGGCGGCTAATATTCTTTAAAGTTGTACGGCCATCTGAAGTAAGTAAGACATAAATTCTCTCATTACCATCTAATCTTGTCTCCTTTTTGGAAAATACCTGATGCTTAGTTTATTAAATAACATAAGTTAAATATTTTGTACATAATTGTTAATGATATCCATTGACGACCTTCGCGGCCAAGTGGTGAGTGCTTTGACTGCCCCACCGAAGGTCCCGGGTTCGATTCCCGGCGATGGCAGTGTGATCGACGTCTTTCATATTAGTAAAAGTACGTTCAGAAGGCAAATACTCTTAATTCTGGAGAGTATCCTGTCTTCCTAATGTTGAACCATCTCTCATGCGTTTCTGGTAGTATACTAACTAACTAACTAACTAACTAACTAACTAACCATCACGCCATTTCCCCGGAGGGGCACAATGCTTTGTCCTGGCATACCTCTCGGGCTTCCTCTACATTCATACATCGTACCATGCACGCACGTCGATTATTCCGACTTCGAATGTGACCGCCTTTTAGTAATTGATTAATTTGGTCATACCATGTTTTCCTCGGTCGTCCTCGGCTTCTTTTTCCACTCACGCTACTTGTGTACAACTTTTTAACCATTCTTCTCTCATCCATTTGTTCCATATATCCAAACCATCTCAGGGATCCTTTTTTAATTTTGTCCATGATGCAGTCATCTGCCTTAGATTTCTTTCTTACTTCATCGTTCGGTATTCTATCATACAACGTTTTCCCGCACATTCATCTTAGTGATCTCATTTCTACGGCGTTTATCCTGCTTTCATCCTTCTTTTGCCAGCTCCAAGCTTCACTTCCATACATTAGGGTTGGCACTAGAACTCCATTGTGTACTGTCATCTTTGCTTCTGTGGATATGTTTCTATTTGCAGCAATGACTTTGAGTATACTATACACAATATATTATTTTACCTGTTCTCAATAGATGTAAATTAATTGTGTAATGTCTATCGATGGAATAAACTGATTTGATTTAATTGTCACACTATCTTTATTTGATGAAGAATTCACGTGACAATAAAATTAGATTAAGATTAGCTACCTATCACATACCATGAGAATCAATATGATAGCTATACCCTTTACATCGATATACGTAAAGAGCGATTCTAAAAAAAATATAATAATAATGCATGAAGTGATTATGATAATTGTTTTATAGATTTTGGATATCCCTAGTACTGATTTGAAATAAAAACAATAAAATGCGAGAGAAACGAGATCTCTCAAATGAATGGAGTTCTTCTACATAACATTTGAGCAAGGAAGGTGCCTCCACGTGTGGTGTTAATAACTACGAGTATATCACTCGATGCCCCAGGAAATGACACAAAGTCAATGAAACCTTCCACCACACTGACAAAATAAATGAAAATATATTTTTTAGGGCCATCCCTAAAAAACTAGCAAACCACACGACTTGACACGACGAAGAAGAACATATGAAATATCATATAACGGCGACTTTGCCTATCAAGAGTCCATTAGCGAAAAATCATTACTGCCAAAGAAACAAATGTTTCATTTGTCTTTTTCTTTTTTATATACTTTGTATATACAACACTAACTTTTGAAAAATTAAAATTAAATATCAGACATGTTTTGGACAACCCGGTCCTTCCTTAGTGATATTATAAAGATATTAAAAATATTAATAAACAATATGTGCACCATCTAAAAATAACATTTTGTGTTAAATTAATTTTATTTTGTTATTTTATTTTATATCATTGTATTTTATATTATTTGTTTGAGATTTATTTTGTGGATGTTGGAAGATCGAAGTGTGCGCGGGAGATGCCTATTGGTGGCGATGAGGTTCGCAACCCATCACACCGCGTCTCCCGCGGGGCGAATAGAGAAGGATGGAGTGGCGCATCAGATAAAGTGTGACAGTCCATTCTTTCTGCCTACCCTTTCGGGGAGACGGCGTGATTGTTAGTTAGTTAGTTAGTTTAAAAATATTATAAAATTGTTTACAAGTATGTATGTATCAGTATGATCAGAGGAAGGACCGGGTTGTCCAAAACATGTCTGATATTTGATTTTATTTTTTTTAAAGCTAGTGTTGTATATACAAAGTTTACAAAAAAGAAAAAGACAGATAAAACATCTACAACACAAAGTATGGTGAACATAGAAGAGAAACAAATGTATCTACATAATAAAATAAAATTACTCAAAGAGCTATGAATACCATCATCATCGGCTGTCCCTCGTGTCCGAGGAAGATTGTCTTTCACGGTTGTGGGTCTGCATGTGACTGAAGAGCCCGGTCCTGGACACACATATTCTAGGGCATCTGGGGCAGGGGAAGGCGTCTACCAGTGGCCTCTCCTTTCTCCTCCTCCTCCTCTCTGCGACGAATGAATACCATATTATAAACATAAAAGCAATGATACTTCAGCAGTATACTATTTTACAACCACTGACAAACCAGCATTCAATGTATCTCAATTCATGTGTTCACACATGCAACAATTTGTATTTAAAAAAAATATATATTGTTAACAGCCAAAACATATGCGTGGTGTAAGCTGTCTGTTAATGATATATCCTGGAGCAAGTAATGAGCTTCAAATATTTGAGAGTAGAGATTTGCAGCCGTAATGATCAGCCATAAGTAGGTACCGAGGTAAGAAAACGAGTCAATATGGCATCTGCCGTGTCAGGGTATCTAAAAAATCTGATCTGGGAGAACATTCAAATGAATATGGACAGCAAGATCTATCATGACGTATGCTGTAGAGACACGGACCGACACTTTACGAATTAAGGGTCTGCTGAAATATTTCAGATGAAGATTCTTAGATCCGTTACTGGAAAAACTGTCCGGACATAAGGACAACTTGCGAAATAGATAAAACAAGAAGATTCTGGAGGGACCATGTCGCCAGAATGGATAATGACAAACTCACATATACTCGTACAT
The DNA here is from genome assembly GCA_022606425.2 of Lepidostoma basale. NCBI lineage: Eukaryota > Metazoa > Arthropoda > Insecta > Trichoptera > Lepidostomatidae > Lepidostoma > Lepidostoma basale. The sequence goes on along the minus strand of JAHDVF020001150.1, from coordinate 2,810 downwards.
CTGTTTACAAAATCCTCTCCGGACAGCATCCACTTAGAAGACCACCTAAGAGATTGATGTTCTGTAGGAGACATGATTTCTGTGTCATATGTAGGTCGTCAGTTGTTTTAAAAGAAGGTGAAGAAAAAATCTATAATATATTATTTTTGAATATTTCTCATTGCTTACTGCGGTGCAAGACCGAATTTTTTCGCATTCAAAATTTCCCGTCTTAACGATTCGTATTTTTCCTAATTTTATTCTGAATAATAAATAACAACACCAACCAAAAGCAGGAAAACACATATCAAACGGGTCTAAATTATTTCCAGCTAAGACATTAATATTGTTTTATGAACTTCTCTTTCATTATTATGAAGGAATAATAACTTTCATGATAAAGCCTAATTCACACAGAGTAAGATTTACTGTATATGTTTATTACCCAGTATTAAAAAATAAATTACAAAATGTTCTACACCAACATTTAAAAACAAAATAAAAATATCATTGTTATTATTTCATTAGCTTTTATCCCAGTTCCCAATTTTATTTTTATTTTTATTGTTACTATTGTTATTTTAATAAAAAACTAATTATTATTATTACATATAACACCTTACAACATTACAATGTTATGAAAGAGTTTCAAAAATATTTAAAATAATAAATCTTGTGATAAATGTGTCAGAGTGTAAACTTGGACACATTCGTTTATTCGCTAGGTTACTTACATCGTAGCTCTAAGCATGAAACAAGGCCCCATCACGTGTGTGCGTAGCCATATGATTTGAAGATAAAATATATTACTCAAAGAGGGCCATATTCGAAGTTAGTATAATCTACGATCATGCATGTCACGATGTATTAAAATAGAGGAAGCAAAATATGTACATATATCATTGCCATTCTCTTTGCTTACCCCTATGCGAAAAAGGTTAACAATAAACCATCACGCCGTTTATTCCAAGGGGTAGGCTGATAGAATGAACTGGTATAATACTCTATCCTCTAACACACCTCTCTATCTTCCTCCATGTTCATAATGGCGAGTTATTCACGTTCGTCGATATTTCTGACTTGCATGGACGACCATTAAAATTTGGTTAATTTGGTCTTGTCATGTTTTCATTGGTCTTTCTCGACTCGGTACTCCGTTCAAAGTGTGTATTTTCTTAAATATTATTTTTTCATTAATTTTTTTCATAGGTACGAGTATGTACCAATGCAATGATCTTTTCATAATTTTGTTCATAATAAATTCGAATGAAAACGTTTATTTCGCCTTGCTACGGCATCATCAAATGTCATTCCCATAAGCATAAACTATGGTTAAAATTCTAGAAAATAAACGTATTAATTTGTATTAAATATTTAATATGGAGTTTTATATCACTGTTAACAAAACTTTTCCGCTCTATCTTTTCTTCCTTGATTGTCCTCGCTTTTACTGCATCCGTTATCTTATCCTTCAATTCCATACATAACGATTAAAACCATAACTCCATTGTAAACGGTCATTACAGCTTTCCTTGAAAAAAATTTCACCTTGTTCTATGCACTAACCCTTCTTTCAACAAATATTGAAAAAAAACCTTTATAAAATGTATTTAGTTAATTTTTACTTTCGACCTCTTTTGGAGGTCATCTTCGTCTCATCTTCATTCAGCATCACTGTCCGTTCGCCCATCCACTGTGATCATATTACCCAAATATTCAAATTCAGTAAACTGGCCTAGATTCAGCCTATTAGGATTATCCATTCCATTTGCCATAATATTCTTCGTTTCTTCCTATGTAATTTCTAAACGACTATTAGTTTTTTTAATGTATTTTCTTTTCGAATATAAAAAAATATATAAAATCTCCAGGCGTTATCTAGCAATGTACGTTAATGGCGGTAAGCCTTTCACATTGCGTTAATAAAGATCTTCTGCTTAATGCTTAATCCAATCTTAATAGATGGCGCTAGTGTAGATTGAACTAAAAAATGTGATGTTTAGTTTACCATTGTAGCATATATATATCTTCCAAAAATTTGTCAGACGTGGTGGTCGTAAAAAGGGCGGAATGGGGAATGTTGTATTACATAAAGCGTGCGCTTAACCCAACCAATGACAGGTCATAAGTCCTGTAAACGCCTCGACCACCATATTCTGTTTCCAATTTGCATCTTCGTCTCTATTGAGATACAATTAATCCTTAAAATGATAACCCGCAATGGGTAAAATCCAGTATTCGTCTACAAGTATTTGTATACATTAAAACGGTTGTTAAAAAATAAATTATGTTGTTGTGTATTAACGTTATATTTATATTACGTGCTTGATCTTAAGCCCTCATAAACTGAAGAGAATACTCTTGACGGTATCGATAGACTGATTTTGAAATAAAAGTATTAAACACCGGTTATTTAATATTATGGTTATTCCCTACAGTAAAAAGAAAAACAAATATGTTGAAAGGTTCATTTATAAATAATAATTAAATAAAACGATGTTTTTTAACTACTTCCACTTTTGTCTTTATTTAGACAGCGACCGGTTTCGCCAGGCTCGCTGGCATCTACAGACTGGTGACCAGTCTGTCGATTTTTCAGTCAATTTTTTTTATTATAATTGTTTACAACATTGTGTGTAGTTTCTTTCCCTTCTAATAATTTTGTATGTAAATAAAGTCTTTCTGATATATCTTTTAGTTGATTTTAAGATCTGACGATGCTAACATCGATTAGCGAAACAGCTGTCGCGACTAAATAAAGTCAATTGTGATATTCCAAACAAAGTTTTTCATTTAAACAGGTTATATATAAATTATAATTACATTTTCAA
>JAHDVF020001149.1:0-72158 GCA_022606425.2 Lepidostoma basale | reverse complement strand
TCAATTATATAATTTCCATCAGTTCTTATAACCTTCTCCCATCTTTCTATCAACTTATTAATACCATTAGTGTAAAATTCCGTGGATTTTGATGCGAAAAATGTAGTAAGGGATGTTTTTACCTGCTCTATTGTATCAAAATTTTTATCATTTTAAATTTTTTGCAGTGATCGGAATAAATGAAAATCGGAAGAAGCAAGATCTGGAGAATACGGTGGATGCTTGGTAACAGCCCAATTCAACTCATTTAGCTTGTGATGGGTCATCATAGCCACATGTGGTCGCGTGATGAAACACTTCCCCTTTTCTGTTTACCAATTCTGGTCTATCCTTTTGAAGGGCGATGTTCAATTTGGATAACTGCTGACAATATCGTTCTGTTGTAATTGCCTGATAAAATACACAATACCCTTAGAATCCCACCAAACACAAAGCATAACTTTTTTTTATGGATTTCGGCCTTGGAAGTTGTTAATGGGGCTTGTCCAGGTATAGCCCAATGTCTTTTTCTTATCACGTTGTTGTACACGATCCATTTTTCATCTCCCGTTACCAAACGATGCAAAAAAGGTTTATGTTTTTGTCTCGCACTCAAAGCAACGCACGTTGAAACACGATCCAATAAATTGGCAGCCGACAATTGATGAGGTATCCAAACGTCGTACCGCGAAACCATCCCCATACGCTTAAAATGTCTTAATACGGTTGTTTGGTAGACTCCCATCATCGACGCGATCTCTCTGGTGGTTAGACGTGGATTGGTGTCAATTATGACTTTTAACTTGTCGTCAACAGACTTCAATGGCCGCCCGGTACGTGGTTTATCAATTAGTGAAAAATCCCCAGATCGGAATTTTGTAAACCATCTTCGTACCTGTCGAACTTTGATGATATCTACTCCATACACTTGACAAATGTTTTTGGTTGCCACACTCGCGGTATTGTCTTTACGGAATTTTAAAAGTAAACAATGACGTAAATGCACTTTATCGACGGACATTTTGAAAAAATACAAGGGCTCTTCACTATACTCTGGCCAGGCCAAAACTGAATAGAAAGTAGAGGGAAAGTATTTTTTATACAATGGAATCATTTAAAAGATGATACTATTCATCATTTCTGAAGAATTTTTTTTTTACCTAGGATCATAAAAAACGGTCATAACTTTTGCATCAACCCAATATATCTATAACATCCAGCGTCCCTGGAAATGACATGAAGTCGATCAAACCTCCCACCACAATGCAAAATATTTTTTTTGCCTTTTTCTTATTTATATACTTTGTATACACAACACTAACTTTAAATTTTTTTTTAATTAAATATCAGACATGTTTCGGACAACCCGGCCCTTCCTCAGTGATATTATATAATCTATCATAGCATCTGTCAAAATTGATCATATTTGTAAACAATTTAATAATATTTTAAATGTCTTTATAATATCACTGAGGAAGGACCTCAGTGATATTATAATGATATTTAAAATATTATTACATTGTTTACAAATATGATCAATTTTGACAGATGCTATGATAGATTATAATATCACTGAGGAAGGGCCGGGTTGTACGAAACATGTCTTATATTTAAAATTTTCTTTAAGTTAGTGTTGAATATACAAAGTATATAAAAAAGAAAAAGACAAATAAAATATCTACAACACAAAATATGGCGAACATAGAACAAAAATATATTTCTCAAACTGCTCAAGCTGCTGCTCAACCCAACCAATGAGAGGTCATAAGTCCTGTAAGCGCCTCGGCCACCATATTCTATTCCCAGAAAACAAATTACATCTTCGTCTCTATTGAGATACAATTAATCCTTATAAAAAAAAATATTTATTTCATTTATATATTAATATCAATGTGACTCTCAGACTGGATAAGAAATACTGAAATACGTAGAAGGTCAGGAGTAAATGATGTCGTCAAGTTGTCATTTGCGGGACATGCTGCCAGATTGGCAGACGTTAGATGGATCAGAAGGGTGGTGGAGTGGAGACTTCGTGACGACGGAAATACAAACAGAGGGAGGCATCCCCACACGATGGTCCGATGATATTCGAGGAATTGCTGGTGATTGGATGTGAAAGGCACAAGATAAGAGAAGTGTGAGGAAGTGTCCAACGGCTGTTTAAGCAATATTAATATCAAAGGAATTACAATCATTAAAGATCCAATACACCTAAAGGTAGCGGTTTTCAACCTGGGAGGCGCACCTCCATGTGGAGTCGCGGACTATTGCCAGGGGAGGCGTCAAATTTTTTTAATAAAAAAAATGTTTATACCATAATATCTACAAGTAAATAAAACCGGAAACATTATAGCATAACTTTGTTATTATTATGTTGATTACAATTTTTTTAGATAATCTATTGTTTTGTCGGAAAAACATTTATATTTCATGATTATTAACTGTTTAAATAAAACTCTGTTATAAATATCAGAATTGATTATATTTTGTAACGACAGCTGTTTCGCTAACTGGTGTTAACATCGTCAGGTTTTACTATCAACTAAAAATAAATAATTGTTTACAATTTTGTTTGCAGTTTCTTCCTCTCCTAATAATTTTGTATATAAACTAAGTATTTCTGTTGTATTTTTCTGTTGTAAGACCTGACGATGCTAACATCGGTTAACGAAACAGCTGTCGCGACAAAATATAAATTGTGATGTTTATAACAGAGTTTTATTTAAACAGTTTTAATTTTTTTCATAATAATGTATTTATTGTTTAAACGTGTCTATATTATTAGAATTTTTAAAAATATATTTATATAGGGAGCCGCAGAAAAAATAAAAATAAATTCGGGGATGAGTAGTAGCATAATGGTTGGAACCCGCCGCCTTAAGGTTTATATTATATGTTTTATACAAAAGCACGAAGAGAAAATATAGTTAATAATATATTTAACTGTTCAAATTGGAAAACCGTTCAATAATATAATAATCTATTTTTTTTTTTATGAAATTTTCCCTACAACTGTTTCGCCAACAAATGTTAGCATCATCGGGAATAACAATTATGTTTGTAATTAAATTTTATTCTATTTGTATTTGTATACCTAATGATGCCAACATAGTTTGTCGAAAAATCTGACAATTTCATTAAAACAAAATAAACAAATTGTGATATTATAACAGTCTTTCAAATTAAACAGTAAATAATGTTGAAGTATCATAATGTTTCCACCAAAGCAATGGATTATCTGAATGACGTATTAATTTTTATAATATAAAAAATGAAGAATAAGTGAGGCAACTCTCATTATGACAAAATATTTATTATATTTAACACAAAATAAAATGCGGTGCGAATGATGGTGTTTTGAACAAAATAATGAAAGGATCATTAAGATGGTTTGAACATATGGAAAGTATGAATGAAAAAAGAATGGTAAAAAAATTATATGTTAACGATGTAAATGGAACCATAAATAGAGGAAGATCGAGGAAAACGTGGCACGATCAAATAAATCAAATATTGAATGTCGACCATGTGAGGAGTCAGAGAAATCGACGCGCGTGCATGACACGATGTATGAATGTTGAGGAAGCGAGAGAAATATGTCAGGAAAGAAAAGTGTGGCAGTCCATTATTTCTGCCTACCCCTTCGGGGAGACAGCGTGATGGTTAGTTAGTTAGTTTTAGTCCAAATAAAAGGAAATCGTAACGTTCATCACTAAGTAAAACTATTAAAAGTATTTATCTGAAAATTTTATGAATTAAAACACTGCTTTTTTCACTTCCACTCCCGACGATAAATGTGTAAAGCCTTCGCAACATGCCGAGAAAAATAAACTGAAAAGTTAAAATAACAGTCGGCATTATGGGATTCCGTAGTATTAACGCCATAAGCTTATCAGATAATTAATATATACTCGTAATTGATTTGATCGTCCTGCTGAGCACATAAACATTCTTCTGCAGAATTATATTAATATAAAACTATTTAACACATCACAATGTTATGTCATAACAAAAAAAAATCACCTGATTTGATATTTCGAAACTCTTATCTCTGCAAATAAAAACAAACGCCCTCCATATTTTTGCAAAGCGTATTTTTTCCAGTGCGTTTGCTCAACTAATATCTTCACTTATTTTGGTATACGAACATTACGTTGATAAATAGGGCTTGCGCGATCTGCAGGAAGGCGTTCGTATCGGAAGTTTCGTGTTCGGTTTTCTTATTATGTATTATTATGTGACTACTATTGTACCCATTGTTGGTGGCACGGCTTATCCGCTCCTGAGATGCTGTGCTTATCTTCGGAAATATATCTTCTCCCCGGTCCAGACAGTCACAGTTGGTGAGATTTAATCTTGGAGAAATATGGCGCAAATTATTGAATGATAAAACAAGATATAACACTTTGAATTTACTTACTTTACTTGATTTATAGATTTTCTCAGCAATATTCTTACCGTCTGCAAACAATTATCCAGAAATACAAATAAAAAAGTATTAATTCCTTAGTATAAAAGTTTCAATAAATCTATGTATTGAATAACTTTCATCTCCAGCTCCATCTTACAGAGTTTTCTAATATTTATTTATTGTACAATATAAAATACATCATCCCCTAAACCTTATAGCATAAATATTATTTTATTATATTATATTTTTCATATTGAGGATTACGTATGACTTCACCCTCTTACTATAATTGGTGTTACAATTATTGCATTAATTTTTTTTGCTGAAAAACAAAGTGCGCATATTGGTGAAAAACAAAGTGCAGTATTTTTATTTTATTTTATTTTAACTACAATTTTTTTTTTCATTTTAAATTTATTTATTTACACGATCAAATTTACTAACCATCACGCCTTCTCCCCGAAGGGGTAGACAAAAGAATGGACCGCCGCACTCTTCTTTCCTGGCGAATTTCTCTCGTTCGTCAACATTCATTAATCCTGTCATGTACGCACGTCGATTTCTCCGACTCTTCATGTGGCCGACATTCAATATTTATTGATTAATTTTATCGTGCCACGTTTTCCTCGGTCCTCTACTTCCAGTTCATTACGATCGTCAAATATACTTTTTATCATTCTTTCTTCATTCATTATTTCCATGTGTCCAAGCCATCTTAATGACTTTTTCATTATTTTGTTCATAACACTTTCATTGGCACTGCATTCACTTCTTATATTTTAATTCGATATTCTATCATACACAGATTTTCAGCACAAAAAGATCTCATTTCTAATGCATTGATTCTACTTTCATCATTTTTTCGCTAGTTCCATGCTTCACTTCCATACATTGGATTTAAACGATTAAGTTACACTTATGTTTAGAAACAATTATGCTGGTTCATGATTATTTCGCGATGTTATTAAATACATTTAAATTGCATTAATAGCATGAGAATAAATCATGATATCTCAAAAAATATTATTATTAATTTAAAAAAAACATTAAATACGATTAGATTATGAAACAGCCCCGCGTTTGAAAGTTTTATTAGCTTTTATTGCGAGAAAAGTTAGCTATTAAGCTTTCTATACGTCACCCTAAATTGATGATGTCCGAGATGAAAAAAAAGCTGCCATTTTCCAGCAAATATTGTCAAGTGATCGTAATGGATGCTCCCTGCGGCGGTCACTGCCAGGACAGGAACGAGGGTGACAACATATACATGAAATATTACGTTTTTATTACAGGGTTGAAGATTCCCCTTCAACCTCTATGGTTTTTGCCCATATCCCAAAACTAAACATCTGTGTTAGGGCCCCAAAGCAAATATTGAAATTGTATTTTAATTGTCTTATTATTTAATGACGAAAATTTTATAAACTGTTAAATTAAAACCTTTCTTTTATGTATAACACTAGTATTTTTATTTTTCGCGACAGCTTTTTCGTTGACCTATGTTGACATATATCAGGTATTACAATTATTGTTACACCTGATGATGTCAACATAGGTTGTTGAAACAGCTGTCGCAAAAAATATAAATACAATTGTGATACCTAAAACAAAGTTTTTTTAATTAATACGAATGAATACGTCCGTTTTCTTGAAGTTTTATTATATTTATGGGAATGACATTTTTTGCCCTTCTAAAGCATTATCAAATGTTATAATATTAATATTAAAACATTTGATAATGCCGAAGGGCGAAACATGGCATTCCCATAAAATATAATAAAACTTCTAAAAAACTGACGTTTTCATTCGTATTAATTATTTCATTTTTCAAGAAATAATAAAAAATATGTTTTAATTTAACAGTTTATAATGTTAAAGTATCATAGTGTTTCGGCCAAAATAATGGAATATTTTATAAATTCAAACGCTGTTTTTTCCATTTTTGTGTTTATTTTTCCGGCATGTTTCGAAAGCTTACACCTTCATCACTTGGAGAACGATGTTAACAGTCGACTATCAGCTTGTTTCATTCTCCTGATAATGAAGGTGTAAACCTTCGAAAGATGTCGAGAAAAATAAACTCAAATGTGGAAAAAACAGCGTTTTAATTCATTAAAAAATCGTCATTATGGAATTCCACAGTGTTCACACCTTAAGTTTATCTAAAATTATTTTTTAATATTTATGAAAACCTCGAATATCTATAATGTACCTTATAACAATGCAAAGCATACCACTCCCGTAGGAAAGATTAAAACTAGACTAAAATAATTTAATACATGCTAACTTTTAAAGGCCGATTTTGTGATTTTTATATAAAATATATCATCATCATCTTCTCAAATGATATCATAATTTAATAAATAAACATGGAGTGATGACATCACAGAAACAGAGCTTTATACTTTAGCATATTGTTATTATTATGTATAATTAATGCCTTTATTGTATATGTTTAATTCATCGGTTAGCTCAGTGATTCCTAACTTGAATAATATTGCCCCCTAGTGGGCGATTAAAATAGTTTTGGGAGCGATCAAGATTTAGAAGTGCTTTGTGGTGTGATTTCTTAAGTTTAGAAAATAGATTCTCAAAGTAACGATACTGCGCAATAGAACAGTTCAGGGAAGGCGTATCGTGATGGTTCAGTAGAAAATGTGCATTTACTACGTGTTTATATTTCAATATATTTTATCTCTTTACTTTTCCAAGGGATCGCTGAACACATTTTTGATGTGCCAAAAAATCGAAGAAGAAACCATGAGAGTCTGCGAAATCAATTATTTCACAACCATTATTTCTACTTGGCGTAGGTAGAAAGATGTAATGATTTCTTAGTTAGTTTGTGGGTTAGTTAATAGATATTACTCAGGGGCAATATGCTTAGCCGTCGCATTTCTCTTCCTATAAATTATTTTCAAAGAAAGCATTATTAATTCTTCTACCATATATTCACCATTCATTTGTATTGCGGATTCAAAATTATACATTATTTTCTTTCTTTGTAACAACACTTAATTTTTTATTACATATACAAATAAACTTAAATTAAACTACAAACGTATTTCAGGTCACAGAAGCCCTTCATCGGTGTATTAAAAAACATACAAAATAAACTTGTATTTTATATTGAGGATAGCAATAAAACTAATGAACATAATCGCTTCGGAAATCGACATTTTTCATCTCGAAGAAATGTTTTAGAGTAAAATAATAAAATAAAAATTGTGTATTTAGCCTCATTGGCGTCGTGATTGTTTTTGTATTCCTAGCCATTCTTCCAAATCCGCAACTTAAATGTATTTTATTTCTTTCGGAAAAATAAAGAAGAATTTGAATTTGAGTAAATAAATCCAAGATTTATGAGTATAGAGATATTTATATTTAAAGAGGAATAGAGGTAACTCAAAGAGCAATTAGACTGCTGAAGATGATCTCTTCGGAGAACAACGTTTTTTATATTAGTGAAAGTACGTTCAGAAGACAATTTCGTTACTTTAGAGAGTATCTTGTATTCCTGAATTCGAAGAATCTCTTATTCCTTCCTAGTATTTTACCTGTTTTCAAATAGATGCCTTAAACTGTCTACATGTTTGTATTTGAGTGAATAAAAAATATTGAGATTGAATTTAAATCAGGATAGAACAGTGTGACATTCCAGGTTTTTGCATATTCAAGAGTACAACATGATTGTTTGAGAGTTAATAATACATTTGATTTATTGTTTCTTGAACAATGGTGTAAAACTCTATATTGAATAATGAATACGAATGAAAACGTATGTTTTCTAGAAGTTTCACAGGCGAAACATGTCGTTCCCATAAAATATAATGAAACTCCCAGAATCCTTCGATTTACATTTTCATTCGTATTAATTATGAATTTGAATTTAATATATTGTTTCTTAAACAATTATGTAAAACTCCGTATTAAATAATTAATATGAATAAAACGTCAGTTTCTTGAAGTTTTATTATATTTTATAGAAACGACAAGTTTCGCCCTTCTAAGGCAGTATCAAATGGCATTTGATGATGCCTTAGAAGGTCGAAACATGTCATTCCCATAAAATATAATAAAACTTCTAGAAAACTAACGTTTTCATTCGTATTAATTATGAATTAGAATTTTATTTATAGTTTCTTGAACAATGATGTAAAACTCCGTATTAAATAATGAATATGAATAAAAATGTCAGTTTTGTAGAAGTTTTATTATATTTTATGGGAATGACGTATTTCGCCCTTCTAAGGCATTATCAAATGACATTTGATGATGCCTTAGAAAAGCGAAACATGTCTTTCCCATAAACTATAATAAAACTTCTAGAAAATTAAAATTTTCATTCGTATTAATGAATTTGAATTATTTTACAAAGCTTTCAAACAACATATTATCTGTGAATATTTTTTATCATGAATAAATCAACAGCATCATAAAAAAATGTACTATATATACTCGTATAAATAATGAATATGAGTGATTCAGCCACTCTCAAGAGTGAGGGGTTTCGCTTTTGATGAGACAGAGAGGATCATCCCAGGCAGCGAAGGCAGCCCTAGGAGTGCGGCAATAAAAATTTGAAGAGGCCGTAAAGCGGCTCCTTGGAGTGCCCTGTGTTTGTTTTAATGCCAACACAATCCCCCTCCCGACCAAATACGGCCAGGGTTGTTTATGGGCCTGACGGGCCATCGATCAATCACCGCCGGCCGCGGGTGACCCGGAACCAGAGCCCATCTCCTGAACTTTATTCGCAAGCTTTGCGCCTAATAACGCGCCCGGGTATTAAGCCGATTATTAATATTTCATCAGATATTGTTTCAAATGAAATCTTCATAACTAATTCTAACTTCTGAAAATGGAATATTATGTACCTATTATATAATACAATGAATAAGTTTTAGGAGATAACAGATAAAATTACATAATCCATTGTTTTGGCCGAAACACTACGATACTTCAACATTATTGAATATTTAAATTTGAAACACTCTTATTTTATGTATCCTCCTGGGCATGCTGGGAACCAGATAGTTTACAGATAAGGAGGGATGGGTGCACACTTACCCATTTATTCAGACTTATCAGGGGATTCTTTAAGAATTCCGTCATCTTGGAGGCTATCCATCATTATGTTTCGGATGCTTATCTCCGACAGCATCAACACAGACTGTTTTATCTCCCAACATGCAGAACAAATGTGGTGATGCCGGTGGGGATAGCAATCAAACTGCTGAACATGATCGCTTTTGAGATCGACGTCTTTCATATTCGTGAAAGTACGTCGAGAAGACAAATACTCTTGACTTTGGAGAGTGTCTTGTATTCCTAATGTCGAACCATCTCTCATGCGTTCCTGGTATTATATATTTATTATATTTTACCTGTTCGCAATAGATGTCTTCAACTATAATTGTTGTTTGTAATATCTTTTGAAAAAAAAACTGATTTAATTTGATAACAATTCATTTTTATGAGATTGTCGCAATAGCTGTTTCGTTAACCTATGTTGGCCTCATCACGTGTTACAAACAACTCGATAAATATAATTATTTATCATCCGATACGCCGTGTTCCGCCGAAACCAGACTTGAAAACCTTAGCCAATTAAAAACAGACTAACTATCGCGCATTTTACCCGGAGGGGCAGAGACCACCACTCTAGTCTGTTATTACATACCTCTCGAGCTTTCTCTACATTCATACATCGTAACAGATACGCTCGTCGATTTTCGGATATCGATTGTGGCTACCTTTTAGTAATTGATTAATTTGGTCATGTCATGTTTTCCTCGACCGGCCTCGGCTTATTTTTCCATACACATTGCTTGTATACATTTTTAATCATTTTCTTTCATCCATTCGTTCCATTTGTCTAAACCATATTATTGATTTTTTTTTTAGTTTTTCTAAGTGTTCTTCTTCTTCTTCAAATACCCTGTCGGGTTCCCCCAACGTTGGCGATCACCTCGGCGAAGCTGTTCCTGTCCTGCGCCGCTCGGAACAGCTCCTCCACTTTTCGGATGCCGGTCCACTCCCTCACGTTTCGTAGCCAGGACATCTGTCTCCTACCGAACCTTCGGCGTCCCTCAACTTTCCCCTCCAATATCAGTTGGAGAAGGTGGTACTTTTCCTCACGCAGTATATGACCTAGATGTGAAATCTTCTGAACCTTGATAGTTGGTAACGGCTCCCTGTCAACTCTAGCTAAACTCAGGACTTCGGTATTTGTAACTATGTCTGTCGAAGGAATTCTGAGCATTCGGCGATAGAGCCACATTTCAAATGCTTCCAGTATGTTCATTGAGTTGACTTCTAAGTGTTAATGTTTCTTAAATTATAATGTAAAACTAACGGTAGGCAAAGAAGATTGAGCCTCGCTATTCTATCTTGACATATTCTCGAGCTTCCTCAACATTCATATACTGTGACACGCATGCTCGTCGATTTTATCGACATTGAACATAGCCGCCTTTTTATAACGCTCGTGAAGTATATCACTAGGTCATTTTCCAAAAAGATCCATTACTACACCGTTATTTAGCGAAATATTCTTAATGAATAAACTAAACAAGTTTAAAATGTTTAATAAACGACACATATAAGTGTTAATTATTTTTTAACGTTGCACCACGAATTAATTGTTATATAAGACAGTATAGATCACTGGTTCCCAACTTTTTCTGGTTCGCCCCTCCTCCCTCTTCCCCCTATAAGAAAACCCCGTAGTAGTATCACCAAATATTATAAAATTGTGCACACCGAAGAAGGACCGAAACATATCCGCAAATAAATAAAAAAAGTGTCATTAAAATATAAATTTATTCAAATACACTTTTCATATTACACTTACACTTTTCTATGAAATATAAAATAATTAAATAAAATAATAATACACTTTTAGTAATTTGTATTAACACAAGTTTATTTGATAAAACCAACCGGTTTCGCTCCCGCCGGAGCTTCGCCAGGGTGAAAGAATAAACTAAACATAAAATCGACTTTATATTTAGTTTATTCTCTCACCCTAACGAAGCTCCGGGGGGAGCGAAACCGGTTGGTGTTACCAAATAAAGTGTTGTTAATACAAATTACTAAAAGTGTAAGTGTGTCACAGTATATTATTATTTTTAATAATGTCACACCACAAATTAAATGCTTCATACGAAAGTTTACAAAATAATTAAAAGATATATTTATGTAGAGAAAAAACATAAACGAAACGACTTCGTCAAATAACGTCCATCGTCAAAATGACAAATTGATCTTCCAAATTCTAATGGAAAAATTTAATGAAGTATTTCTGCTCTTTGACAGCACCACTTTATCGGAAGAGGGGTGCCTCTATCGACTTTCAGTAAAAGTAATTTCTGTAATTTTTTTCAATCGAAAATGGAAACGATGAATTTCCACTCCATCTTCGCGAGTATTTTTTCAAACATTTTCATATCATTTCCTCCACTTCCACTCCATTTCGTATGTGGGCGCTAAATTATTATCCGCGTTGAATCGCATTAACTTTGCATAAGGAACGCTTACCGATAGAATCTCGCAATCTTCCTCAGATATAATTAGTGAAGACATAGAGAGGAACCGTAAAAATAATCAGGTAAACATTAATTTGTATTGAATTTAGATATTATATTAATTCAAACATATCGTGGAAGACATATTTGAAGCTCTGGACTGGGTTGAATTCGAGTATATATCTTTCTTCTTCTTCTTCTTCTTCGATGGCCCTATAGCCCATATCGAGCCTTAGCCTCCAGTATTCTTCGCCTCCAACTCCTCATGTCCTCCGTTTCGACCCTCCAATCTGACACTCGTAACAATTTTGCCCCATCTCTCCCAACTTCATCCTCCCATCGCAACCTTGGTCGTCCAATTGGTCTTCTACCACCTGGGTGCCACTCCAGCAATCTTTTCGGGGTTCGCGATGACGGCATCCTCTACACGTGACCGGCCCATCTCAGTCTATTCAGTCTGACCTGTGTGGAGAGACTGGGAGCTTTTGAAATATATTATACCTCGTCATTTTGCCGCATTCTCCAGCCTTCACCGTCATTCACAGGCCCCAGAATTCTGCGCATCACCCTTCTCTCAAAAGTATCCAGTTGCTCTGCAGATTTTGCTGTCATTGTCCAGAATTCGAGTATATATACTGGCCATAATATAAATGGCGAGTACATCTCTCCTCCGTTTCGCAGACGAAATTTTTAATATGGGTGGAATCTGTGGAGGAGCTTGACGGCTTGCTTAGTGTCCTGATACTGCATCCAGACGAGTAGGTCTCGGGATGAATTTGGACGAAAGTCATGCAAAATGGACATATCCTCCAGAAACCAGCAACCCGAAATGGCTTGTATGCCCACGACGTGTATGCCCACGTATGTGTGTTCAAAATCTCTTGTAGCTCCTCGCCAGAGTGTGAAATCAGAGCTCAGTCATCGTCATATTGCAGGTAGTTCGACGTGACTTTGCTTTGAGGAGGTTAAGGTTAAACAGTCCACCGTCATCTCTTTATCGGACTCCAATACCTCTCGTCAATAATTTTTTTATCAACGATAATAGTAAATCCCACCACAAAGACGCTCAAACGTTCAAAATTCAACGTTCAATTATTATTATGCGGGCAAAGACACAACAAAAGAGCGTCCTCCAGAATAGCGTATATCTCTAACCGCGAGAATTTTACACAATCTGACAAAAAGATGGTACAAAGCACTGTTAGTACCACAAAGAAATAACATGAAATAACGACAAGAACAATTTGCACGAAAACCATGATGAGAGAATTTATTTTAATCAAGGGAATGATAAATGTTTTGATGTATTTCCTTCGTATCCTTTATATTTGAAAAGAAATAACTTTAAGAAATCCAAACACGTAGAAAAGAAGTTATTTGTTTTCCAAAACGTGATTAGCGCTGGTATAAGCGGTTCACTTTCACGTCTCAGGAAATCCTGTCATAATTTTCGTAACAAATGAAAAATTTCGTTTTCAAACTCTTCCTTTCCTCGCCTTTAATTATCTCGGAAGAATTATACAGGTTTTTGGGGGAAACTTTATACAATGAGCGAGTTTTCGTCTTGAAAATGGGGTATATAGTTTTATTCAACCGTACTAATTAATTGGGTTTTTTCCAGGGCTTTTTACATATAAAAGTTTATTCTGCATTGAAAATTATCTATTATGTAACTAAATATACGTACAATTATGTATATAAAATATGTTTATTTTAAAACAGTTCTAAAAACTAACCAACTCTACTCCTGCCTGACATACTAATCTCAATTCCTCAACATTCATAAATCGTGTCATGCACGCACGTTAATTTCTCCAATTCCTCACGATAAACAAAAATACGATTTTATAAAATGTATGTATTGTATAAAGAAATCTCACATACCTATGTGATTTTTTTTAAATACTACTTTTATCATTTGGTAATATGTTTTCAGAATATTTTCCGAGCGCAAAATAAGCATTTATAAATTTCGAAAAATTTATTATTATTATTTTTACTATTATTATTATTAATTATTATCCGAGGCAGTGAGAAGAATGTGCAAAAAAACAATGTGTGATAAAACATCTAATGATGAAGTAAGAAAGATGAATGCGTCTCGAATAAAAGTAAGAAAGGTTCACTAAGTTGGTTCGGACATATGGAACCATTAGATGAAATATGAATGGTTCACAAGATGTAAACCAGCAGCGTGAATGTAAAAAAAGTTGAGGCAGGCCAAGGAAGACATGGCATGACCATATTAACGAATAACTGAAAGCAGGAACAATCAACGAGCCGTGCATGTCACAGTGAATGTTGAAGAGGCGCGAGGATCATGTCAGGATAGAATAGTGTGGCGATCCATCCTCTATGCTTACTCCTCCAGAGAAACTGCGTGAGCTTAGTTAGTTAGTGAGTTATGAATTATTATTATATTTTTATGTAACTGTAATAATTGGAAATAATTATTGTATCATATTATTTTTTGAATAGCAAAAACGATTTTTGAATTAATTATATCAATCTAAAGCAGTTGTCGTTATATATAAGTAATCTCGTTATTCACGGCTTAGACTTACTCTCCTTACTGACGACCTTAGTGAAGTAAAACAAAGTGTGTAGTCTTAAAAATCTTATTCCATTTGTTATAAATCATCCCCGAAACCAGGATTCAGAGGAGGTACGTGAAAATTATTTCCCTCGAGATAATTTTCACACACGTTTAACCAACGAAACAAAGTCAAAGTTTACACTTAAAAGTTATGAACATGGGGGTTATTCAACTGAGAAGCCCCGCAATAAATCAGAGAGGCCGAGGCCAGCCGAAATCCCAGAGATTTACACTGAGCGGTTGCTTTTTTATACAAAGTATTTCGGCACGCGTTTAATTATTTTTATTGCTTTAACTACCTCAACTTATAATTGAGGACTATTTAGACGGAGCCTTACATAAATAGGGCATAAATAACCTTTTTTAATCGCTGCGCAATGCCATGAAAATATACAATTCCTGTCCTCTAAGGCAATGGTTCCCAAAATTTTTGGCCTACCACCCCCTTTTCAAAAAAAATGTTTAACCGACTTCTTTTATTGAGGACTTTTAAGATGATTTCGTACTTTATCGGGGCATAAATTACTATTATATATCCCATGAATATATACAATTTCTGTCATCTAATGCAAAGGTTCCCAATCTTTTTCGGACTTCTGTTCTTGTGCCAGCCTGTGCGTATGGAAATGAGGTATGGAACTGCAAAGAAGGATGAAAGTAGAAGAAATTCAATTTAAAAAATAAAATCTCTTAGACGAAAGTGTGGTTTAAGTTTCAAATGTAAAAATTAGAAGTGAATGCAGTGCGAACTAAAGTGTTATGAACGGTTATTAAGATGGTTTAGAGACATACAAAAAATGTATGAAGTAAGAATGATAAAATAGTATATGTACCATAAACTATGTAAACGGAAAAATAAATAAAGGAAGACCAAGGAAATGTGGCACAATCAAATCAATCAAATACGTAAATTTGGCCACCTGAACAGTCTGAGTAATGAACAATATATGAATGTAGAAGTATCGAAACTATGAAACAGGAAAAAACAATGTAGCGGTCCATTCTTTCTGCCTACCCATTCCCTTTGGGGAGACGGCATGATGGTGGGTGCCTCACTTAGGTTAAATATTTTCCATGTACTCGTATACATTTACCAAATATTTTTCAAACTTCGCGTGTTCTTGCTAGTATTGCTCAGGGGACGGCAATTGGTCCTCATTCTACCCTTAATTATCCCGAGACCGAAAACGCCCTTAGATCTCTACAGCCGGTGGGCTCTACAGACTCCTTTGGGAACCACTGCTCTAACGTGAGAGCTACGTGCTGACCCGAATACAACATTCACTCTTATTATTCGTGTTACTGTTTTAATATCCTTTTTTTCTACAAGTATTATTCTTACAATCTGGAAGAACAATCACATGCGTATTGATACCAAGGTCAGAATTTATAAGACATTCGTGCGACCTTATATGACGTACGCTGTAGAGACGCAGGCTAACACTGCATGAACCAAGGGTCTGCTAAGAACATCTGAGATGAAGGTCCATTACTGAAAAAACTCGTGACCCATCCGTAACGCAGATATAAGACAAACTTTTGAAATATAGGATATCGATCGGTGGAGTAGATCTAGAAAAAGAAACAGGAGGGACAATATAGCCAGAATGAATAGTCACAGACTCGCAAATACAACCGCTTACGAAATTCCCCCTAATCCGAGGATTTTTGGGATGGAATAACTTCCAACACGATTAATTTTTTAATAAGAGAACTTTATTCAAGACGATGTTCTTCTTCTTCTTCTTCTTCGATGGCCCTATAGCCCATATCGAGCCTTAGCCTCCAGTATTCTTCGCCTCCAACTCCTCATGTCCTCCGTTTCGACCCTCCAATCTGACACTCGTAACAATTTTGCCCCATCTCTCCCAACTTCATCCTCCCATCGCAACCTTGGTCGTCCAATTGGTCTTCTACCACCTGGGTGCCACTCCAGCAATCTTTTCGGGGTTCGCGATGACGGCATCCTCTACACGTGACCGGCCCATCTCAGTCTATTCAGTCTGACCTGTGTGGAGAGACTGGGAGCTTTTGAAATATATTATACCTCGTCATTATGCCGCACTCTCCAATCTTCACAGTCATTCACAGGTCCCAGAACTCTGCGCAGCACCCTTCTCTCAAAAGTATCCAGTCGCTCTGCGGATTTCGCTGTCATTGTCCACGCCTCGCACCCATAGGTCACTATTGTTCGGATAATTGTTTTATAAAGGATGATTTTGGTTTTTCAGTGTACGTTTCTTGATTCGAGCACTGGTAGTAGAGTGAAGAATGTTTTGTTGCCCATTGTGAGTCTCCATTCGATTTCCTTGTGATCTTCTTTTGTTATAGACGAGCCCAGGTAAGTGAAGTCTTCCACCATCTTAAAGTTGTATCTATCCTTGAATTTGATGGTTTGCTGTGAGTTATGGGTTGCATTCCTGGTTTGTTTCATTATTTTTTGTATATTCTTCGTTTATGTCTAAACCCACCTCCTTGGCTGCTGTCTCTTTCAAGACGATGTTACAAGTAAGAAATTAAAATTGTATAAAGACGTGTTACAAGTAAGGAGTTGCAATTGTATCTGATTTAATCTCATCATCATTGGTCTGTGTTGCCGGGAGAGTCAGCCCGAGGGCTAAAATCAACCGTGCGGCTCAGCTTAAATACCGTGCCTTTTTTTGTTCGACTTATGTTTATTATTTTAATTTTATAAACAAACCTTCAATGGTTCAGACAAAGACGTGGGAACAGATTGATTAAATTCATCTTGCGTGAATCCCCAAATGTTTACTTAATAATTACTGGAATAGGCTTGGGAAACGATTCGTGGGAACGGGTGATTGGGTTTATAACAACAGATCGTCAGATCTATTAAAAGAAGATAAAGATTATTCTTAAAGTTTTCTCATTAATGTTGAACAATTGGTCAATTATTTTCACATAAAATTTGGAACGAGAATATTTAATTCGTTTTATCCACTTGTTTAATTCAATATTTGTACAATTAAAAATTGAACGCTACATGTTGTGGAGGTGACGATCTCCATACTCAGGTATAAATGTAACCAACTTTATTTATATTCACACCTGAGGATGGAAGAGGTTGCTTTTAACCGTCGCGTTGCCATGTGGTCAATTGAGTTTCCACTGCCAATTTAAAGTTGATTTTCTTAAAACCTATGGACCCTAATATTATAAAAAAAATTGTAATCCTCCATTGAAGAGTTTTCAATATTTCGTAATAAAAAAAAAGCAAAAAATTACTTCCTTCATCCCAAAAAAAAATATTTTCTAAGACTGCCCTCACCTTCATTCGTGTTAAGGTAGAATTTGTTTTGCTAATATTTACAACTTTATCAAAAGTGACAAATACTTACTCGCTGTTTTGAACGTATTATAAATTATATGTTTGGCCTTTTCATAGGTACGTAATAATACCGACTGTGGACGGAAACGCAGCACGCAACTTAATAATATCAGAACTGTGAAAATATTAACACTTTACCAAAAGGGACAAATATGAATACGTACTCGTTGTCTTGAACGTACTATACATTTTGCCTAGGTGCCTTTATCATACGTAAAATCTCGTAAAGTCTCACCCCGCCGGCCGCGGCGCGGCGCGGCGGAGCGAGACAAGTTTCTACTTGGTGCCAGTCGCTCGTATGCTGTGACGCATTCCATATCAGAAATCGCATGGTTCCAGAAAAAAATTAATAATGAACAAATTGAACATTACATGTTTTACATGTAATGTTCAATTTGTTTAATTGTAAAAAAAATTTATTAAAAAAGTAAGTTGTTCCGAATCGCCGCAAGACCTGCTATGCTCTACGGATCGGAATGCTGGACCGCAAGACGACAAGAAGAACAGAGGCTAAACGTAGCAGAAATGAAGATGCTGAGGTGGACCGCCGGGGTTACGATGCTGGATAAAGCTAGAAATGAGCATATTAGAGGTAGTTTAAAAGTCGCTGCCATAGCGAAAAAACTAAGAAACGTCGTATGCGGTGGTACGGCCATATGAGCAGGAGGGACAATAAATACATCGTCCCAAGACCCTGCAACTGGAAGACGGAAGGAGAGGACCTGGTCGGCCTCCTGCAATGCGGGTGTCCACAGTTAGGCCTGACTAACTTGAAGGCGCTGGGACTGGGCAGCCAGCTGACCCTGGATTGTGAAACTTGGCGGAGCCGTATTAGGAGAGCCGACCCCAAATAACTAATTAATTTAAAAAGTAGATAAAACAGTGCACAATGGTGTTTTTCTAGCGACCCTTATGTATCAAAGCGAAGCATGGAACTGGCAAAAGAAGGATGAAAGTAGAATAAATGCAGTAGAAATGAGATCTCTTAGACGAATGTGTGGATACTCTGTGTATGATAGAGTGTCGAATGAAAATATAATAATTGTGTGCGGTGCGAATGATGGTGTTATGAACAAAATAATAAAAGGATCATTAAGATGGTTTGGACATATGGAAAGAATGAATGAAAAAATAATGGTCAAGAAAGTATCGATATGTAAACGATGTAATTATATAAATTAAGATGGTTTGGACATATGGAAAGAACGAATGAAGAAAAAATGCTAAAAAAATTACATGTTAACGATGTAAATGGAACCAGCAATAGAGGAAGACCGAGGAAAACGTGGCACGATCAAATAAATCAAATATTGAATGTCGGCCATGTGAGGAGTCGCGTCATGTGTCGCGTGCATGACACAATGTATGAATGTTGAGGAAGCGAGAGAAATATGTCAGGAAAGAAAAGTGTGGCAGTCTATCCTTTCTGTCTACCCCTTCGGGGAGATGGCATGATGATTAGTTAGTTAGTTAGTTTAGTTTAGATAAAACAGAGTTAAATAATCTCCTTTTAACTTAACAATGTTATTCCGCGCAACGCCTTCAATAAAGTATTTCCACGCGATTATGTAAAATAATTTATAATTAGAATACTTCTGGATGTAAATGTGTTTTGTGCAAATATCACTAATGCGCTTATATTGTGAAGGGAGGCTTATTTAATCATATTATGTTACGTGACCCTTGTAATCCCAGCACATTTCGCATAAAATGTCCAAATAACCAAAGCATTGTTTTATCAAAAATAAAACGGTAAATAGTTTTTGACTGTCTAACTAACTAACCATCATGCCGTCTCTCCAAAGGGGTAGACAGAAACAATGAACCGCCATACTGTTCGTTCCTGACATAGTTCCCTCTCTTCCTCAACATTCATACATCGTGTCATTATTATTCTTCTACTTCTTCTTCTTCCTCAGCCTATTCCCGTCCACTCCTGGACCAAGACCTCCTCCGTTCGCTTCTATGTCACTCTGTCTTATGCAGACTGCATTCAGGTTATTCCGACGTGTCTGTTCAGATCATCCTTCCACCGTAGTTGCGGTCGCCCTGCACTTCTCTTTGCCGTCCACGGTCTCCAAGTCAGCAGTCTTCTTGTCCATTTTCCAACTGAGCCTCCGGTTACGTGACCTGCGCATTGCCATTTTAGAGTCGCCTGAAGTCGAATGATGTCAGTGACCTTTGATTTTTCTGTCACCGAATCGTTTCTGACTCTGTCTCTTAGGCTTATTCCTAACATGGCTCTTTCCATGGCTCTTTGAGTCACTCGTAATTTCTCGGCACTTTGTTTGGACAATGTTTTTTTTTTTTTTTTTTTCTCTTTATTTTGTAAAGGAGTCTCGTGAGTGTTGTGAACACTCATTTTTGAGATCCCAAAAATTGTTACATTGGATTTATAAAAATAATACAAACATATTATAGCTTAAGGGAAAGAGCACATTATAAAGGTATATAAACAGTAGTATAAAAGAGAGACAAACACATTATCACCTAAGGGAAAAACACATCATAAATGTAAATAAAAGCAGTATGAGAGAATAACAAACATATTATATCTTAAGTAACATAGTAGACACATAGTATAAAATAAAAGAAAAAAAACTGACACATTGGAACTTAAGGGAAAAAAGAAAAACACATCATAAAGGTAAATAAACAATAATAATAATAATAATATACAATAGGAAAATGAGGACACTGAAGTAAAATAATTACATAAATTATTGTTAGTGAAACGAAACTTAGGAGGGATTATTGGAATATAGTTGAGAGTAATATTTTTTTATTTTCATATTGGGAGCTAGTTTTAAATGTTCTGGTAAGTTATTAATTGTTGAGGTTTTAGTTTTGTAAAACTCCATTATAATTATTATAATAATAAACGTGAATGTTTAATGGTTTTACTTTGTTTTTTATTCATATAATCTCTTATACAAATATCAGTTACAAATTTGTTTCGCCTTGCGAGGGCATTTTCAAACTGAACCTAGTCGCCAAACAATGTGTCCTTATATTGATTTTAAAGAAATTAGGGTGGGGGAAAGAATTTATATAATGCAAATCGAAGGGGCCATTACACTAAACAATTTGAGGTTTTTCCACGAACTGATTAGCCATTTGAAGAATTTATATAATGTTAGTAGATGGGGCCATTAAACTAAACAATTAAGATTTTTCTAGGAACCAATGGGTTATTTGGACCTAGAGAGAATAAATTTATTAAACAGGTGAGTACTTGATTGGGGTACCAACTCTGTAACAATCCATTTTTAATCGTTATTACAAATAATAAATTAAAAACAAATAAAAACAGTTAGTAGAGAAATGCAATATGTGACAATACAGATGATTTAATTTTGATTTAATTTAAATATATTTAGTAATGGTGAGGAGAGGATGTTTGTCTGTTCATTAATAAGCTGAATGTTGGGGTTATTTAAGGTTCTATTAATTTCTAATTGTTCTAAAAGATTGAGTCTATATCCTTTATTTTCAAGATGAAGGGGGATTGGTTTAATACTTGGGTCTAGGGAATGTTCTAATGAGTTTAAATGTTTTGCGAATTGGGAATCTAATTTATTATTTTTATAAGATCTAACATGTTCTGTAAATCTAGTGCTAAACGATCTGCCAGTTTGACCTATGTAGATTGAGTTGCAGTCGTTACATTCTAGTTTGTATATCCCGCTGTTTTTCAGGAGCGGGATTTTAGATTTAGAATTTTTTAAAAGAGAACCTGTACTATAATTTGTGCGAAAAGTTACGCTAAGCCTAGTTCTTTTAGTAGTGATGCTATTTTGAGAGATTGATTACCAAAGAACTCGATACATGTAAACTTCCTCTTCTCATCTTTAACAAATGGGTAAATGTTATTAATATCTGCTCGGTAGACTTTGTTTTTAAGGATTTTATCTATAATTATTTTACCGTAACCGTTATTTTCTGCAATGGTATATATAATATTCAATTCTAGGTTATAATTGTCTTGACTAAGGGGGGTATTCACTAGTCGGTGTATCATGGTATGGTAAGCCGCTAATTTATGGGACCAAGGATGTTGTGGCCAACCGAAGATCCATAAACCTAACATTCCCATCAGACCAGTTGTTTCTTTCATAAATGCTCCCACTAGTAAATTAGCTTATAAACTCAACAATAAATTTAAAACCTTAACTAAATTCACACCACAGTATAGCGTCAGAAATTCATCAGAGTTAGTTAATAAAATTAAAAACATAGAACTTGACAACAAATGCAAATTTGTATCACTTGACGTAATTAGCTTATTTAGTAATATTCCGATAGTAGAATGCCTAAAGATTATCCAACAAATTTTAGATCGTTCAAATATTAACCCACGTATCAACAAGGAATTATACGATATGATGGAATTATGTATAAAAACAAATTACTTTTCATTCAGGGATGAGATATTTTCACAAATAGATGGGTTAGCAATGGGATCTCCGTTGTCCCCGCTACTTGCGGAGATCTTTATGGACCATGTAGAGTCAGAAATATTAAATACACCTCTTTCCAAACACATAAAATACTATGTCAGATATGTAGATGACATACTGGTCTGCTGGGAGGGTACTGATAGGCAATTGGGTATGTTCATTAAACATGCCAATAGTATTAATAAAAAGATCCAATTTACCGTCGAATACGAAACTAATCAATCAATTAACTTCCTGGATTTGACCATTAGCAGACAAAATAATAAACATTGTTTCAAAATTTATAGGAAACCTACTTTTTCGGACACTACCATAAATATTAAATCACAACATCCTTGGTCCCATAAATTAGCGGCTTACCATACCATGATACACCGACTAGTGAATACCCCCCTTAGTCAAGACAATTATAACCTAGAATTGAATATTATATATACCATTGCAGAAAATAACGGTTACGGTAAAATAATTATAGATAAAATCCTTAAAAACAAAGTCTACCGAGCAGATATTAATAACATTTACCCATTTGTTAAAGATGAGAAGAGGAAGTTTACATGTATCGAGTTCTTTGGTAATCAATCTCTCAAAATAGCATCACTACTAAAAGAACTAGGGCTTAGCGTAACTTTTCGCACAAATTATAGTACAGGTTCTCTTTTAAAAAATTCTAAATCTAAAATCCCGCTCCTGAAAAACAGCGGGATATACAAACTAGAATGTAACGACTGCAACTCAATCTACATAGGTCAAACTGGCAGATCGTTTAGCACTAGATTTACAGAACATGTTAGATCTTATAAAAATAATAAATTAGATTCCCAATTCGCAAAACATTTAAACTCATTAGAACATTCCCTAGACCCAAGTATTAAACCAATCCCCCTTCATCTTGAAAATAAAGGATATAGACTCAATCTTTTAGAACAATTAGAAATTAATAGAACCTTAAATAACCCCAACATTCAGCTTATTAATGAACAGACAAACATCCTCTCCTCACCATTACTAAATATATTTAAATTAAATCAAAATTAAATCATCTGTATTGTCACATATTGCATTTCTCTACTAACTGTTTTTATTTGTTTTTAATTTATTATTTGTAATAACGATTAAAAATGGATTGTTACAGAGTTGGTACCCCAATCAAGTACTCACCTGTTTAATAAATTTATTCTCTCTAGGTCCAAATAACCCATTGGTTCCTAGAAAAATCTTAATTGTTTAGTTTAATGGCCCCATCTACTAACATTATATAAATTCTTCAAATGGCTAATCAGTTCGTGGAAAAACCTCAAATTGTTTAGTGTAATGGCCCCTTCGATTTGTATTATATAAATTCTTTCCCCCACCCTTATCTCTTTAAAATCAATATAAGGACACATTGTTTGACGACTAGGTTCAGTTTGAAAATGCCCTCGCAAGGCGAAACAAATTTGTAACTGATATTTGTATAAGAGATTATATGAATAAAAAACAAAGTAAAACCATTAAACATTCACGTTTATTATTATAATAATTCTGGTAAGTTATTTAAAGCATTGAAGGCTATATATTGTAAGGATTTGATTCCGTATTTAGTGGTGTTAACTTTAGGGATATTTATATTTTTTGCTTGTCTTGTGTTGTGGTTATGAATATCTTTATTAAGTTTAAAGGTTGTATTATAATGGTAGGATTTATCAACGATTTGTTTTATTGTACAGGTTATTTCGTATAAAGGAAGTATATTTATTGGTAAAATATTTGTCCTTTTATATATATCTTTAGTATGGGTATCAAGTGGTAGTTTAAGTAAATTTCTGATTGCTCTATTTTGTAAAACCTGTAATTGATTAATGTATTCTTTTGTAGCAAATCCCCAGATACACGAGAGATACGATATGTGAGAGTGAACAAATGCATAATAGATTGCCAATAATGTATTTATATTTAATATTCCTTGGAATCTATACAGAATTCCAATTACGGGTGAAATCTTTGAAATTATCTTTTCTATTTGTAGATTCCAGGATAATTTGTCATCGATTATAAGACCAAGGTATTTCGTAAAGTTTTGCTTGTGAAGAATATGTCCATTCATTTTAATTTCAATATTACAATTTGACTTATTATTAAAAATTAAGAAATGAGTTTTTTTTTCGTTTACTGTTAGTTTGTTTAGTCTAAGCCACTCTGTAAGTTTAGTCAGGTCATTCTGCATTTCCGTTTTCAGTTGTAAACATTTGTTGTGATAGAAGATAACCGTGTCATCGGCATAAAGCTGTATGGTACCATGTAACTTAAGATCGGTTATGTCATTTATATATATCAAAAAGAGTAGTGGACCTAGAACGGATCCTTGTGGAACACCACATGTAATTGTTTGAGTTGTGCTTTGGTATTGGTCTATGTCGACTAATTGTTGTCTATTGGTTAAGTAGCTTCTAAAAAGATTTAGGTATTTGTCGGTTATTCCAATGTATTCAAGTTTTACGAGTAGTATTTTATGGTCAACTGTGTCAAAAGCTTTTTGCAAGTCAATAAAAATTGCAGATGTGAATTCCTTATTGTCTATTTGTCGTTGTAGTGAAGCTATTATATCGAAGGTTGCACTTTTTGTCGTGGATTTTTTCGTGAATCCGTATTGGGTTGTCGAAAGAAAGTTTATTTTGTCTAAGTATTTTGTTAGTCTAATTTTCATAACATTTTCGAATATTTTTGAGATGACAGGGAGAACAGAAATAGGTCGGTAGTTTTGTATATTTTTTTTGAGTCTGCTTTGTGAATTGGAGTAACTTTAGCTATTTTTAATTGGTCTGGAAAAATTCCAGAGAGTAAAGTATTATTAATTAATATGACGAGGTCATTAGTTACTTCATCACTGCATGTCTTTAGTATCCGAGCTGATAGTTTATCAACACCAGGTGCGGCTTTTGTCTTTATTTTTGATATTATGTATTTTATTTCTTTTTTATTAGTGCGGGACATGTAGAGTGATTGCTGATTATTTTTAGAGTTAGATATAGAATTTGTATCTGTTATTTTCGACGGAATTTTAGAGGCAAGATTATGTCCAACTGAGGTAAAGTATGTATTGAAGGTATGTGCAATTTGTGTTTTATCATTAATTTCAATATCGTTAGATATTATAGATTCAATTTTTTCACGTTTATTATTTACATTATTTTTAAGAACAGAGTTAATGTTAATCCAAGTTTTTCTAGAGTCATGTAGGCTTTCTTCAAAAATATTTGATAGATATTTTTTTTGAGGCTTCTTCTGTAGTTAGTGACGGTGTTACGAGATTTATTTTTTAGTTGGAGATTTGTAGCGTTGGGGTTGTTTTTCCATTTTTGTACCCAGAATTGTCTAATTTTGATTAATTCATTGAGTTTAGTATCAAACCACGGTGTATTACCAAATTTATTTTTATCTTTTCTTCTTGGTATGAATTCGTGCGTATTATTATCTATGATATTTTTTATGTAGTTCTGGAAATCATTATAGTTTTTGTTAATGTCACTTCCGTGAGTAAATTTATTACAACTCAGATCAGCTTTAATTCCAGTTATGTCTGTTCTTTTACTCAGTGCTGGTAAAAGGATTCTGTTATTTTTAAGTTTTTGAATATTTTTTAAAACGTCGAGGATAAGTAAGTTGTGATCGCTTAATTCCTCGTCGATATTTGATATTCGACCAGCTATATCTACATTATTAGTAATAATATGGTCTATTAAGGATCGACTGTTAGGTGAGTCACGGGTTGTATATTTTTTGTTACAGATATTGAAATGGTATGAACTGAGCGTAGATTCGTATTTTTTTAGGGAGTCGCTTTGTTTTGAAATGTCTATATTCATATCTCCTATAATTAACGTTTCACTGCGGCACCTTTTAAGAATTTTTTCAAGAGAGTTAAGAAAGGTGTTAACATCATTATTTGGTGTTCTATATATTACAAACAATTTAAATGGATTCATACCATTACACTCGATCTTAATACCTAGAAAGCAGTCTTTATCACTGATGCACGTGCTGTTTATTATTGTAAAATTTAAAGAGTTCTTAATGTATACACCCACTCCACCACCTTTTTTTGATTTTCTAGATGTGAAACAACATTTGTAGCCTGGTATGTTATAATATTCTTCATCACCTTCATTGAGCCAAGTCTCTGTAATTGCGAGAATGTGGATTGAGAATTTGAATTTTTTAGTAATGTTTTCCAGTTCATCAAGTTTATTTTTTATGCTTCTAGCATTAAGGTACATTATACGGAGACTTGGTTCAATTGGCTGATAGCTGTCAAGTGATGCAAGTTTTTGTTCATACATGTGTGATAATGTTATTGCATCACTCTTATCATCCATAGTTAGTAGCATTAAGGGCCAAGTTAAGGTATTTCATGTATGAGGGGCAATTTTTTCTGTCTCCTGTTTCATGTACTAGCGATGGGATGATTTTATTTTTAATGCAACTAGCACATTTCTTTGGTCCTGAATTGTTTGGGCAAGTATTGACCGAATGTCCAGACTGCGCGCAGTGTGAGCAGGTGGGCTCCTTTTCCTTACAAAAACGTTCAGGATGGCCGAAGTCGCAGCACTTGTTGCAGCGTGTAATTCCAAGGAAATCCCTTATGCGGCAAACGGTCCAGTCAGAATAGCAGCGCTCTGCTCGTATCAGGTAACAGTTTTAAGACCATAAGTACCAACTGGCAGAACGCAGGCTTCATAGACTTTTCGTTTTAGGTTGATCGGTATTTTCCTGTTTTTAAGGATGTAACTCATATTTTCGAAAGCTGCCCAGCTTAGTCCAATTCTTCTTTTTAGCTCTGAGATAACCAAACCAATATAGCCGAGATAACCAAACCATCTCGGCTCAATCGAATATTGTGTCCCAGGTATGTATATTCTTAGACGTTCTCAATTCTGTGTCGACTTTTTAACTGGTCAACATTTAATATTTGATTAATTTGATCGAGACACATTTTTCTCGGTCTTCTTTTTTTCTAGTTTCGTTTAAATCATTTACATATACTTTATTCAACATTTTTAATTTAAGAATAGTTAATGGAAACAAGAATTTATCAATGAAAGCGAAAACGGCCGTTCACATTGAAGTTCTGGTCCCATCACTAATTTATGGAAGCGAAGCATGGAACTGGCAGAAGAAGGATGAAAGCAGAATAAATGCGGTAGAGATGAGGTCCCTAAGACGTATGTGTGGTAGAACGATATACGACAGAATCTCAAATGCTGATATAAAAAAGGAATGTAGAGCGGAAGAAGGTATTATGAACAAAATTATGAAAGGATCGCTGCGTTGGTTCGGACATATGGAACGCATGGATGGAGAAAGAATGGTTAAGAAAGTATACGTGAATGATGCAAATGGGGTACGGAGTCGAGGCAGAACGAGGAAAAAATGGCACGACCAAATTAACCAAATTTTAAAGGTTGGTCATGTTAGAATTCAGAGGAATCGACGTGCGTGTATGACTCGTTGTATGAATGTGGAGGAAGCTAGAGAGGTTTGCCAGGATAGAGTAATGTCGCGGTCCATTCTCTCTGCCTACTCGTGCGGGGAAACGGCGTGATGGTTTGTTTGTTTGTTTGTTTATTCAACATTATTTCTTCATTCAATATTTTCATGTGTACAAACCATCTTAATGATCTTTAAAGAATTTTTTTCGTAACACTTTTATTCGCGCGGCATTCATTTCTTATACCTCATACCTGTATACTGATTTTCTCTTCTAAGACCATTTTTTAGGAATCTCCCTGTTAATTGTTAATAAAAGAAAAATACACTCGGTATGAAAACTTTGAGACCGATGATCGCCCCCGTAGGAATTTTCGCATATACCGGGTGGGGACAAAGCTCGGCCCCATCGCAGAGTTGAGATACCTATCCTTGAACCTCACGGATTGTGAGCCGAATGATGCAGTAAAAACTATGGCGATTAGGGTTGGAACCAGAACTCCATTGTGAACGGCCGTTTTCGCTTTCATTGATAAATTCTCTATATTTAAAACTCCATTTACTTTGTTACCCGCACCAACCCTTCTTTCGAATGTGAACATGCTACCTAAATATACAAATTCACTCACCTGCTCCAAATTCTCTTCGTTCACACTTATGTTACAAACTGTCATTTTCGTTTCTATTTCAAAAACCTTCACCTTTGACTTTCCGATATTCAGCATTAAATCATTCAACTATCATTTTACATTAAATTATTTAATATCAGAATGATACTCGTACATTTGTAATTAATTGTCTTAATTTGTAGTACAGATATAAATATAAGCTCTTACCTTTAATTAAAGCTCTTATTAAATCGTGTTTGGATTGGCGTTATCCGCAACGGAAATGTCTCGAGAACCCCGCGGTGCGTGAATGGACCCCGAGGCCCGAGGGGTGCCGCTGACCTTCTTCTGAGTGAAGGAGAAAGAGAAATTTTCCAACGGAAGCCCAACAAAGCCGGCTCACGAAATGTTTTAACCATTTTTCAACGTAATTTATAAACACTTATAAAGAGAGGACACAACATAGTAAATTAGCTTCGGGATGAGATTTTGTAAGATTAGATAACAAGATTGCAAGAGCAACTAATTAAACGCGGTCTCCTAGGAGATCGACGTCTTTCATATTAGTGAAATTACATTCAGAAGGCAAATACTATTAATTCTGGAGAGTATCCTGTCTTCCTAATGTTGTACTATCTCTCATGCGTTTCTGGTAGTATACTATATACAATATATTATTTTACCTGTTCTCAATAGATGCCTTAAAAATTAATTTTGTAATGTCTGTTGATTAAATAAACTGATTCCATTTCATTTCATTTTTTTTAAGATTGTTGTGCCCCCTTAGAGTAAAACCCCGTCCATAGTCAAAGTAAGAAGCAAAAGCCATCCAATTTCTATTAAAATATTTTTTTAAATTTTACCGCTACTAATAAATTAGAAAAATCGCCACCAGTTTCAATAGCTAGGTGGCTGAGCGGATAGCTTACCTCCTCTGTTTTGCTGGCCAATGGTCTCCGGTTCAAATCCCGTGTCATGCACTGTTTTTTTTTTGTATTAGGTTGAGTCATAAATAACTTCCGATTCGGGTAGACAGTTTTTTTTGTTTGGCTTTGCTTGTAGTAAGTCACCAGACATGTGGATTTTTATTTTCACAACTATTTAGTGTAGTGAACGTTACAGTGATGTTATTCCGAATTCTTAAAATGGATATCAAAAAGTACATATTCGTCATGTGATGCTTATGGAATTCAAACAAGGCACCAGTGCTGGAGCGACGACCGAAAAGTTATGCATTATCATATAAGTCAGTTAGAAATTGGTTTGTGATATTTGGTTCCGGAGATGAGTTTTTGAAAGAAAACCCAAAAAGATTGCTGGAGTGGCACCCAGGTGGTAGAAGACCAATTGGACGATCAAGGCTGCGATGGGAGGATGAAGATGGGAAAGATTGGGCAAAATTGTTACGAGTGTCAGATTGGAGGGTCGAAGCGGAGGACAGGAGGAGTTGGAGGCGAAGAATACTGGAGACTAAGGCTCTATATAGGCTGTAGGGCCATCGAAGAAGATGAGTCTTTGAAAGATGAACCATGGGCGAGTCGCCCTTTCGACTTCGATAATGACATTTAAAATGCGATATTGGAACAAAATCCATGTCAAACAACAAGGATGTTGGCAGAGAGAATCAATACGTCACAATTTACAGTTAATCGCCACCTGGAAAATTTGGGATAAGTCAGCAAGTTTAGGCATATGGGTACCACATTATCAACAAGAGACAAACAAAGGCATGTCAGTCAAAACATTCGGTTACGTATGTTTTGACGAATCATTTTTTTTAATGAATACCCAAATTAAAAAAAAAAAACATCCAATGATCGATAGTCCAGCATACCAACAAAGAAGTTAGTTGGGTTTTCTACCCTAGTATCTTTACTTCTGCCAAGCGAATTTTGCCCAAAAAAACAATTCCGTTTTTATAATAAAAGTTTACATGTTTATATAGTTTAATAACATCGTTTTATTTCATTATTATTTAAAAATTGGTATGTTACAGTTTTCTGATGGAATAAATAATCAGTATAGAAAATTACAGAGTCACAATTCTACAAATTTCCAAAAACCTTTGTAAATGTGTTGGGTAAAATAATTATTAGTATACAGTTGCTTTCATAGAATGGATTCATCTAGACGCCCGCACATTTTATTGCACGGCCAACTCCAAAGTAGACGACCTCCAGGCAGACCACCAAAAAGATGCATCGACAGCTGGGAACCGAATTCACAGAAGGCCAATCACTCTTAAGAAATAGACCATAAAGCCTGCATTAAGAATAAGAAGAAGCTTACTTATTTACTGTTAAAACAAACCATATGTAGTGTTAGTAATGTACTACTAAAACGAAGGAAGTTAAACCGTAAATACTTATTAAAGCCTTAATAAAAAAATTAAAATCGAATTTTCGCGGTTGAGATGGTTTTTATTACTACTGAAAATGAATACATCAAAAGAATTTAAAAAAATATTTTCTTGAAGTTTTTTTGAAGACAGAATACCGTTTTTTTTTTGGATTTTGGAAGGAGAATTTTTGACATGTCTTGTAAAATATTTGTAATGATATTGAAAAAAATGTGGAAAAATATTATAGTATTAAAATTCCTTAATACGAATGAAAAAGTCTGTTTTCAATGTTTAATATTATTAATTAATTAACAAATGTTTGATATGTATTAATGCCTTAAATAGGCGAAATATGTCCTTCACATATAGTATAAAAACATATAGATAACAGACGTTTTCATTCCTGTTAATTATGGAGTTTTACATTATTGTTTAAGAAACAAAAAAAACATATTTTTCCTTTCAAAATATTCTTTTTTTAATTCTACTAATTTTTTCTTTGGGCGGTATTGGCAACTGACTCTTCATCTGGTGAAAGCAGAAGATGGAAGAAAACGGCCATAACCAGTTGGCATTTAAAAAAAAATAATAATAAAAATGAAAAATATATTAATAAATTTCCGAAAATATTTATACTCCAAGGACGGCACTGGCAACACGGCCACTCGGTTAACATGACCAAACGCCGGTAAAAACAGGTGAGATTTATAGATTTCTGGCGGGCTGGTTAGCCCGGGAGTATCACCTGTGTAGATAAACTTGTGAATTAAATACAAATACAAGTTTCATGTTATTAGAAATACAATCCTTATCCAAATGCGCTTCTATGACAGAACACAATGGTGTTCTTGTACCAACCCTTTTGTATAGAAGTGAAGCATGTAACTGGTAAAAAATAGATGAAAGTAGAATAAATGCAGTAGCAATGAGATCTCTTGGACGAATGTAAAGTAAATCTGTATATGATTGATTCTCAAATTCAAATATAAGAAGTGAATGCAGTATGAATAAATGTGTCATTAATATGGTTTGGACACACGGAAATAATGAATTCAGAAATAATGATAAGAAAGTATATGTGACCGATGTAAATGGAATAAGAAATAGAAGAACTTCGAAAAAAATGTAGCACAATCAAATCAAACAAATATTAAATGTCAACCACGTGACTCGGAAACGTGCATCCATGACACGATGTATTGGACACGATTGAGGAAGCGAGAGAATTATATCAGGAAATAAAAGTTTGGCGATCCATTATTTCTGTCTATCCCTTAGAGGAGACGCTGTGATATTTAGTTATTAGTTAGAAATACAATATTCAAGCTTTTTCGAAAGCGATTTTTGTTGTGGATTTTTAATATCTATAATTTTAAGGCCATTTAAATTTAACATGTTTTTTATTATTCTTCTTCTTCAAGTGCCCTGTCGTGTCCCCCCAACGTTGGTGATCACCTCGACGAACCTGTCCCTGTCCTGCGCCGCTCGAAACAGCTCCTCCATACTTCGGATGCCGGTCCACTTCCTCACGTTTCGCAGCCAGGACGTCTCCTACCGGGCCCTCGACGTCCTTCAATTTTTCCCTCCAATACCAGTTGTAGAAGGTGATGCTTTTCCCCACACAGTATATGACCCAGATGTGAAATCTTCTGAACCTTGATAGTTGATAACAGTTCCCTGTCAACTCTAGCTTGCCTCGGGACTTCGGTATTGGTTACCATGTCTGTCCTGGGAATTCTAAGCATTCGGCGATGGAGTCATTTCAAATGCTTCCAGTCTGTTCATTGAGTTGACTTTCAAGGTCCACGTTTCACCTCTATACGTCAAATCAATGAGGTTATAAGCATTGTTTTTTTAAGAAGTTTGTTAGCGAATTCTAAATATCAATTACTTAAGAGAGGTTTGAATAATTTTTTGAAAACATTGTATTTTCACAACACTTTTTTGCACTTTTCACAAACATGTTTCGGGGACACCGACACCCTTCCTAGGTCTAGATATTTTAATTTTCGATAAAGTTTGTTACTTTTGAAGAATAGCAAATTTGCACTTTTCTCCACGTACTCGTATGTATTTTATGCAATCGATTTCCTACTATAAATAAAAAATAGGAGAAATAAAAATAAAACACGTGATTACTTTTATAAACATTATGTATTTATTGCCTTTTTTGTCATATTAACATTACACACAACATTATAATATTATTTCTATAAAAAATAGTACATGATTCGATACGAAATATGAAATTTTTAATAAAAAATAAATTTAATGAGATCCTTGAGCCTCTTGTGATTGCGTCAATTGTTTAATATTAGGTTCAATTCTACTTAAATACAATATCAAATCTTCTCTTTGGCTTATTTGTAATCAATTTCGTGATTTTTTTTAAATATATGCATTACTGCACTAAAACTCTTTTCCACTAAATACGAAGAAAGAAATGTAAAAATACCTTATTTTTGTATTTCGACATAACGCCCACTGGAACTCCTACAGCGCCCCCTAAATTCTAAAAAATTATAACCGCCCCCCAGACCTCTAAAACGCCTACAAGGGGGCGCTGGCGCCCCCGTTAAGAATCACTGCTCTAGATTCTCTAAATTCTAAATTATATATTACAAATAAAGCTAAATTAGAGCCAATCGTCCGAAGCAATCACTCGCGCATATATCCGCATTTAAAGTTTCAGATTTCTTGTCATAAATTTCCGAGCAATGAAATTGCGGTTCTGTCCGACCATAACGAAACCCCAATCCCCGGATCCCTCATACGATTGAAAGATGAGAATTTATGTATGTTCGCCGCCGCGGCGCTCGGCCGGCGGTGGTCAGGGCGCGGCGGCATCATATTTCAAATGGACTCTCCAATCGGCAGGCATGAACAGTAGTTTATTGGCTGAATTACATCACAAAGATGACCGCGCGGGCACTACTGGACTGTCGCGTCTGCCATTTTATAAGAAAACTATTTTTCATTTTCGTATCTCAGTTTCAAAAAAAATAATAATGTTGTTGAAAATATTAAGTAAATTCCACATATGTTCATTGCTTCGACCGGTTTCAGCAGCTCGCCTTGATCTTATGGTACCTATATCAAAGTTTATTCGTCATTGAAATTGACCTGGACATTGAAATAAAATGCAGAATTGAAGTTGCACGAGCACATTTAATAAAATGAGAACCTTCTTTTGCAACGATAATCTTAACTTGAAACTCTGACAAAAAATGATTAAGTGCTATGGTCTGTTCTATTATATTACTGGACTCTAAAAGTTAATGTAATGAACCGGTTGGAGGCGTTCGAGATGTGGATATACCGCAAAATGCTCCGTATGCCGTGGACCGAAAGGGTCAATAATGCAGACGAACTACAGAGAGCCAGAGCTAGTAAAAAGTTGTTGTCGAGTGTGAAAAGTAGAAAGTTTCATATTTGGGTCATGTCCTAAGGGGATAAAAATACCACCTCCTTCGACTGATATTAATGGGTAATGTGGAGGGACGTCGGGGAGTTGGTAGAAGGCAGCTGTTCTGGCTGCGGAACATTAAAGAGTGGACAGGAATTACAAGAGTTCAGAACCTGTTCCAAGTGGCGCAGGACAGAGATGACCTGACACGGCACCGAAAGAAAAAGAAGAATATAATCCATTAGTGTTAGGTTATTTTGTTGGTACAAAAACAAAACATGTAATGTACATTAGATATGAGCAGCAAAACTTATCGAATCCACCTTATTTTCATCATACGTTCAATTCTTTTTTTTTAATATACAAGGGGTCGTGCGAACCCAATTACTTTATACGATTTTTTTTTAGCTACTATATTGATTTTTTTCCATTTTTATTAATTATACAATGCGGAATTTTATACCATTTTTCTAGAAGCAATACATCACCAATTTACGATATTAATTATTAGAAAAACGGTATTAAAAATTGTAATGTATAATTAGCAGAAATGGTAGCTAATAAATATATCCCTTCGAGCTGTAGAATTTGGTCGTTATACACTTACCGGGCCAGGAAACATTTGCTTACCTTAATTGTTTCGGATAATTTTTTTGCAGAAAATGAACCAAAATCGAAGAATTTTTACTTTAACGAAAATGGCATCCGAGACACTCCCCTCGAAAGAGACAAATTGCTCCTTGACAGACCAATTTACCATTGAGAGGAACAAATTCTTTAGAGAAGACATTTCTTCAAGAATTACTGAAAGGATACGCCGGAGCATATGTACGTTTGAGGCTTCTAAATTAGATCTACCGAAACGTTTCCCATTTACTCGCGGGGCGTACAGCCAGACACGTTTTGCGCGGGAGTCAAAGACCAAACGGAAATGTGTACCTTCGAGGTAAGAGCTCAAATATTATTTTAGCATTTGGTAAGCTAATTCGGGTCTCTGTCTGCCCTGAGAGGAGGGTTTCGATTTTCAAGTAATCTATAAAAAACACTTCTGTTTACTGTATGATTCCGTGTAATCATCTCAGCGCACATTTTGTAAATTTAATTTAATTTACGTTTCCCCTACGCATTTTCTTTTTCAAATAGGCTTTCGTCAAATCATATAAATAAACAGGTGAGCATTACCTTATTTTTATTTCTTCTCTTCTTAAAGTGCCCTGTCAGGTCCCCCCGACGTCGGCGATCACTCTGGTAAACTCTTCCCTATCCTGCGCTGTCCGGAATAGCTCATCCACAGTTCTGATTCCCGTCCATTCCCTCACATTGCGCAGCCAGGATATCTGCCTTCTCCCTGCCCCCCTGCGGCCCTCTATTTTTCCCTTCAATATTAGATGCAGCAGGAAATACTTCTCTCCTCGCAGAACGTGACCCAGATATGCAATCTTGCGGACTTTGATTAATGTCAGCAGCTCTCTATTTACTCCTGCACGATTCAGGACTTCTGTGTTCGTCACTCTGTCTGTCCATGGGATCCTGAATATTCTTCTGTGAAGCCACATTTCAAATGCCTCTAACCGGTTCATTGTATTTACTTTTAATGTCCATGTCTCACACCCATATAACAGAACAGACCACACATAACACTTTAACATCCTCTGTCTTAGTTTTAAGTTGACATTGTCATTGCAATAGAGTGACTTCATTTTGTTAAATGCTGTTCTTGCTGCTTCAATCCGACATGACATTTCAACTCTACATCTGGGTCAAGGGTGTCTGTAAGCATGCTGCCGAGGTATCTGAACTTTTCCACCTTTTCAACATTGCAACCGTTCAGTTGTATCACCGAATCGGTATAATCCAGTCGTCCAAATGTCATCCACTTAGTTTTAGTGACATTAATAGTTAAGCCCAACTATTCTCTGGAATTATTAACCATATTCAGTAGGTCCTGAAGATCATCAATACTATCAGCTAGTAATACAGTATCATCTGCGTAACGAATGTTGTTAATTACAACTCCATTTATCTTCACACCTTTCTCGGTAGTACTGAGGGCTTGTTTAGAGACATAATCGGAGTAGAGATTAAACAATAAGGGGGACAGAATACATCCCTGTCGCACACCTCGCTGAATGGTGATTGCGTTAGATCTCTCACTCCCATGTCTTATCTCGGCTGTTTGAAACCAGTAAAGTTTTTTGATGAAATTCTGGTCCTTCGTATCAATGTTGCATTCCCCAAGCATTCTCATTAAATCATCATGTTTCACCCTATCGAATGTCTTCTCGTAATCAATAAAGCACTAGAAGACTTTTTTTCTTTGATTGCGGCATTTTTGTAATAGTACATTAACGGCCAACAGCGCCTCTCGGGTTCCGAATGATTTTCTGAAGCCGAACTGTGAATCATCCATATCCTGTTCACATTTGTTACGAATCCTGGCATGTATTACCTTAAGAAATAATTTGAGAACATGACTCATCAAAATAATCAGTCTATAATCACTGCATTTTTTAGGGTGTTGCCTTTTTGGTAATGTCACAAAGGTGGATTTAAGCCAGTCTTGGGGTATGTTCCCTGTGTCGTAAATTGTGTTAAACAACCTCAACAAGTAATCAATATTATCATCACTGATTAGTTTCAACACCTCAACTGGAACATCATCTGGTCCGCAAGCCTTTCTATTGTCTGAAATTTGTATCGCATGTAAAATTTCCGATCTTAAAATTGAAGGTCCATAAAGCTGTTCCATAGGAGCATTCATATCGGATCTGTTATCCTTAAATTTGTCAGAAATGTATTTCTCCCATGTTTCCAAAATATCTTTCTCATCCAATATCAATCTATTCCACTCGTCAATTAAACACGCTGGAGTAGTCTTTCTAGTAGTTCCTGTTATTTCTTTCAATTTCTTGTGGAGTTTGAATGCATCGTGACTGCGATTGTAGGACTCCAGTTCTTCACACTGGGCTTTCATCCACTCCTCCTTTGCTTTTTTAATTTCTCTTCTTATTGTCGTTTGCAAATTTCTATATTGTGCTTGATTATTTTTATTTTTGCGTCTTTCATCCATCAAACTCAAAATGTGGTCTGTCATCCAGTTCTTCCTTCTGATTGGTTTATCAGATTTCAAATCTGTGTCACAGGTTTCTTTTATTATCATTTTAAAGTTATTCCACTGCGTTTGTACATCTTCAGATTGGTCACGAGGGAGTTGCCCAATCTTACCGTTAATGGTACGGGTAACCCGGTTTCTAACCGCAATTGTTTTATGTTTTTAAATGGACTCGCCACTTTGCCACCAATTTTATGTTTTATCCTTCGGGTGAGGATTTTAAGGATGGAATAACTTCCAACACGATTGAATTTATATGTATAGAACTTTATTTTAAGACGATTTACAATAAAAAATTACATAGGTAAAGAAGAGTTGTAATTGTATCTGGACGTGTTACTTTTAAGGAAATGCAATTGTATCTGATTTAATCCTAGATGCGGTTCAGCTTAAATAGTGTGCATCTCTTTGTTCGATGACACATGTAGGTACCTGTAGGAACAGATCAATAACCTCGCGTTCGAGCCCTTATATTAATAATATAAACAAACCAGTCGGACGAAGACGTGGGAACAGATCAATTAATATATCTCTGAATCCCCAAATGTTTACTTAGGTAATATTAACAAATATTGATTGAAAATATAGAGACGTGAAAATATGGAGACGTGAAAATATAGAGACGAAAATATAGAGACGTGAAAATATGGGTAGGCAGAGAGAATGGACCGCCACACTACTCTATCCTGGCAAACCTCTCTAGCTTCCTCCACATTCATGTTTCACGCTTCTCCAAAATTTGATTAATTTAATTAATTTGACAAATTAGCCTAATTATTATTATTATTATTATTATGCATATATGTAGCATGAACTGCATTTTATATTAAGAAAATCCACATTCATATTTGAAATTTCCCCACATATTCGATGAAGACAAGTGAACAACAGTTGTAATTCATTCATTGTATGGAAATTGAAAATTTGCCTTCTTCGGTCTCCGCGTTATGGCAATTCTAATATTTTTTATTTTATTTCTAGGAACCAAAATTCAT
This sequence comes from Lepidostoma basale, assembly GCA_022606425.2. NCBI lineage: Eukaryota > Metazoa > Arthropoda > Insecta > Trichoptera > Lepidostomatidae > Lepidostoma > Lepidostoma basale. The sequence continues at coordinate 33,909 of JAHDVF020001149.1, read as the reverse complement.
GAATCAAAGATCGGACCATAGCTGCCGATGCAGCGTGTAAAATAATCAATGTTTAAATGGAATGGGATCGGTCATAAAGCAAGTGCAGCGGATGATAAGATCTTCTGGTCTGGAGTGGTGAAAGAGTAAGAGCTACAAAATTCTGGCAGACCACAAGCAAGATGGTCTGATGACATTAAACGAGTGGCAGGAGGTCAATGGCGCAGAGCGGCGAGAGATAGAAAGTTGTGGAAGTCGGGAAGGGAGGCTTATGTAGTATTATAATCTATATTACTATTCCACGCCAACGGACTCGCAGTGCCGAAATCACGATCGTAGAAACTTACTTTATTGGCTCTGATGTGAATTTCATGGACAACAAAATCGAGAGTTTTGTTTCTCTAAACATATGAATGTTTTGTGCAAATGTGATATAATATTGTTTATTTGATTATTAAATTTCATATAAAATATTCAAAAAATAGTTTTTCAATTACATTAGTAATATGTATTCAAGTTTAAAATTCACAGTGAGTTTGCTTGGATTTAAACATTGTTTTATAAATATACGAGTAGACACACATTTTTGCATTCATACACATGTCATTTAATCCAATAAATAAACTAATTGATATTGAACTTCAATTGTATTTGTTGAATATATATTGGATTTATTTATATACTCGAATTTAGCAATAGCGAAGCGTTGCCGGGTCAGCTAGTATAGAATAAATGCCAGAAGGCAGAGCATCGAAAAATATGTCCAGATGGGTGCCGCGTGAAAAGTGGCCAAGAAGAGAACAAGAAAATGATAGGTTAAATGTGCGGAAGAGGACTGGGATAAATTAGAAAGATCTGGAGAATGGTGTATGATTGTCAGGAGCCAATGGAGGACTGTTGTGGAGGAGGCCAAATCGCACACCGGAATGTAGCGCCGATAAAAAAAGAAGAAGAAATATATGTTAATAATAATAGTAAACGAAACAAGTATCAAAATAAACACAATTTGGTATAAATGTATGGGTATAAATATAGACATGTATATACGAGACAGAACGTATAGATCAAGTAAGGATTAAGATTGTTTCGTTAGACCCTTTTATCGTTCTTGGCGAAATTCCTAATTTGCCTCATAATGAAATGTAGAAATGTTCTTTCGTAATGATCGTTCCAAACATCATGACCTCGGCTGTATTTTTTTCTCGACGTGGGTTAAATCCGGTAGTCACAAACGAGAGAGCAGCTTTTTTTCAAAAATCCCTGCCGGAGTAAGCGTACATCAAAAGTTTTAAACAATAATTAATATATATTTCATAAATCGTGGTTTCTATCTAATGCCTACTAAGTTCAATATTTTTCAACGAATTCAAATGAAAACGTCTGTTTTCCAGAAGTTTTATTATATTTTATGGAAATGACATTTGATAATGCCTCAGCAATGCGAAACCCGTCATTACCATAAAATACAATTAAACATCTAGAAAACAGACTTTATCATTCGTATTCATTATTAAATATGGAGTGTTTATATCATTGTTAATAAAACAATAACATATATTTTTATATTTTTATTTTTTATTATAGAAGTTTACGATGGTTGGTTGATAATATAATGACCAAACAATCCTCTTCTTATTCTCGGTGGTACATCCTGGTGTGGGATTTGGCCTCCTCCACAGCAGTCCTCCACGTGTTGGTGTCCCTGGCCATCCCCTTCCATTCTCACGGTCTTTCCAGTTTCCTCCAGCCCTCTTCCACGCAGTCCGTTTCTTGGTCTGCCTCTCATTTAATGTCGGTCTCGCATAGATGGGAAACGGTCAAGAGATTGCTTCAGCTTAGCTAACGAAAGGGCGCCGCTGCATCCTAAAACAGCTTCGGGTAAGCAGTGGGAGTGCTTATATAGTCTGACTCTTGGTCTCTTTTCGCGCGGCACCCACCTGGATATATTATCTTTAGTGTTCTTTCTACATGGCCAACCCACCGTAGACGCAATTCTTACAGAATCTCACCAATATTTCCTGGTCAATCATTACTTAGCTCTTGATTCTGTAAGTCCTATCCTCCAGGGCGGGTTCTAAAATTTTCCTCAGAATCTTCCATTCAAAAATGTATTGCTAGCTTTCTTCTCTCTGGACCATATTTCACATCCGTAAGTGGCTACCGGTCTTCTGATGGTTTTGTATATCGAGAATTTTATACATCTGCAGAGTATCATAGACTCCAGTAGTTCCTTAAAAGCATGAAAGCTTCCTGCTAAGAGGCGGATATTAACAAAGCTTTGAGAAAGAAATACAGATATTTCAAGAACCTCTACAGATACAAAGCTCGAACGTCATTAAATAAATTATATGACATGTTTTGAAGAGCTCTTGTATTAAATTCAGAGTTTTAGAGCATTTGCCTGAAAAAGAACTCCATATTTAATAATTAATACAATTGAAAACATCCGTTTTCTAGAAGACTTATTACAATTTATGTGAATGACATGTTTCGCCTTTTATTATCAAAGGAAAAACATGCCATTCCCATAAATTAGCATAAAACTTCTTGAAAGCAGACATTTTCATTCGAATTAATTCATCCATATAAATTTTATTCTGTATTTTTCATTACAAGAGAATTTTAGTTTGATTAATATAATTAAAAACTACAATAATTATGAACCTCAGTTTATTGGTGCTTTGAACACCACGAACCAAAAAGTACAAGGCAAAATGAAAATTTGGTAACCGTTTCAAATGTGTTTTGGTTTTGCTATTTCATAATTTACATCAAAGCACTGCGTTCGTAATATCAAACGATTACCAAAGAACCCACATATATTTCAAACTACAAAATTATTACATTGTTGTTCATTCAATGTCATAGTTAACTCTAAAATTACACTGCTAGACCCAACCTTTATCCACGACGCGGGACTCTACGTGGAATATGCAATTCTAAATGTATGTTATTTTAAATCAATTCTAAATAACTTAATTTATCATATTAATATAGGTGATTTAATCGTGAATTATACGTCGAATATTATAAAATTAGTAGGAGGAATGAAATAAAAATACCCGTCTTGTGGGACTTGTGTATCTCTCAGACGAATGTGTAGTAAAACTGTATATGATTCTGTGTCAAATCCAGATATAAGAAGTGAATGCAGTGCGAATAAAATACAGATAGTGTTGCGTGTTACGAACAAAATAATTAAAAAGGCATTAAGATGATTTGAACACATATAAAGAATGAATACAGACAGAATTGTGAAGAAAGTATTATATATGTAAAATCAGGGACGGAGCTAGAAATAGATTCCGATGAAAACGTAGTAAGATCAAATCAATCAAATATTAAATGTCGGTCACCTGAGGAGTCGACTAAATCGACGAGTGTGCATGAAACTATGAATGAATGTAGAAGAAACGAGAGAAGTATGTCAGGACAGAACGATGTGGCGGTCCATTCAATTTGCCTACCCCTCCGGGGAGACGGCGCCGGCGTGATGGTTAGTTGATTAGTTTTAATTTTTACATTACGCGTAAATACGTATAATATGTTTTTGTATTTTAGTTCAAATAGAACCAAGATGAGCTACAACATCGAATGTGTATTGAACTTGTTCCGTAACGCCGCCAAATTAATGTTTTTTAAAAGGTCCGCCATTCATCCCCAAACAAAACGCCCCTATAGAACGGTAGCCTTTGAATGTATACAAAAAGAGGCGTAATACAGCTTATTTTGGCGTGACCGATACGATACTCGCAAACAAAGGTTTGGAAAAATGTTAAGCCCTGCGAAAAAAGAAAACTCCAGGGTTTGTCGGAGCATTTAAGGTATTTGCATGATTGGAAAGTAAGAAACTCTGCAGCTAAAAGTTTTCGAATTTAGTTTTAGAATAAGATAAAAAGTTAAATCTTCTCTAACGTACGAGTAACTCGTACACCCTCGATTAACAACATTAACATTATCTAACAAACTTTTAAGAATTTAAGATTAAAAATATTCACTTTCAGTTATAAATGCCAGTAAGGACAAAATACAAGATCTATAAAACAGATATCCGACGGACATTACTATGCGGAAGCGAAATAATTTGTTTAGTTTAGTTATTCTTCTTCTTCTTCTTAAACAGCCGTGTCGTCCACTGCTGGACATTGGCCTCCCCCATACTGCTCCACGTTGACACGTCATACGGGGGGTGGTTGGCATTACAACGCCACGCTTGCCAGATGGGTTGGCGAGGTGTCCTTCCACGTTGGCCTATGAATCAATATTATCCATCGAGGTTAATTTTTACTCGATCTCTAACATTTCGCATAGTTTCCAGGGAAACCAAAGTCGAGGAGGTGTGGATAGGTACTAGGGATCAGATCAATCCTCCAGCGTACCACTGACATCACCATGGATTAGTTAGTTAGTTTAGTTAGTTTTAAGTTATTTTATATATAATTTTTCACCCACTTCTGGCTCCAATACTGGCTCTAATAACTTTTTAAAGAGGTATTTATAGTCCTTTTTTGGCCATTTTGACATAGGAACAAATACACATAAAGATTAAAAAAATTACGAAAATTTTACATTTGATATATTATTATAACACCTGATGATGTCAGTCAACATTGGTTGATGAAACAGCTGTCGCGTAAAATAAAATACAATTGTGATACAATAAACAAAGTTTATTCATTAACACTTTTAAGAGTTATTTATGTCACAAATAGTAGGACATCAAAAATGAGAAACTTATCACGGTACTCTCATACTGATTCAAATGATTTTTTTTTTGGGATGTCGCTATTTTATTTTAAATTAATATTTTGCTTATTTCTTCGATTCTTCTTCTTTCTGTGTCCTGTCAGGTCTCTCTAACGTTGACTATCACCCTTTTACATTGTGATGACCTGGGGAAAAATATCCAGAGTGGTATCCCTTTGCCTTCGATTAAATCCCAGATAATCTATATATAAACAGTAGAACGTTGTTCATCCGGACGTCAGTTAACTAAAATGTCAATTATCCGGACAACCCGAGATGATGAAGCGTTCTGTACCCTGACTTATGCATGATTAAACTTACCCCACCACACCTACACAACGTTGGGTGTGGGTTGCAGCATCCGTCTCTTCCCTCCCCCTCTCGTTCCTCCTCCCTCTCCTATATCAGTTCAAATGAGGATGATGAAAGAGAACAAATCAGTCATGGAGAAGCCTTTACAGCATTAAAAATTGCGTTATCATGGTTTGAATAGCAAGAATAAATCAGCTCAACTCAATTAACATACTATATGTCGGTGTGTCTGTCTCTGATTTGCTCGAAAATTACTAAACCGATTTCGTTGATTATTTCACAGTTTGTTCTTATTTGGCCTAGGAAGTTTCAAAAGTAGTTGAGCATTTGAATACGCGTGTTTTCAAATACTCATAGTTTTCTTCTTCTTCCTATTTTGAAAAAAAAAACGATTGCTTTCCATAATTGACACAACGTTGCATTTTAATACGCGCGTGTTTTTATGTACTCATCTCTTGGAAAAAATTAGATTGCTTTGAAATGTTGTTATTTACCAATTGCTTCAAAATTTTGACACAAAGTTACATTAGAATATCCGCGTGTTTTTATGTACTCTTCTTCAACAATAAAAGTTTTTAGTCGTTTTTATAGACTCTTTCAGAAGAAAAAACTTTTTTAGAGAGCTTAAAAAACATTATTTTTACAAATACATATATTTAATTTTTTAATAACAGTAAATGTTACGACAATAGGAATATAAATTTTTACATTAATAAATGAAATTTTCTTTCCAGGAAAAGTTCTTGAAAATTTGCCTTTTTTCAGCCTCCTGGCTGCGTATAATCCCTTAAGTATTTAATCAAACACCCGTCCATAAATCGAAAGCAAAAGTATCGTAAAAGTTGGCACAAATGGGAAATGTTACATTTATGAATCGTTTATTCTTATAACAAAAAGGAACTAAAAATATTATATTAGGTCCTTACATATGAAATCGGCGTTTTGTATGGGGTATGTCGATTCAAAATCCCTTCATTATTGTGCCGGTTGAGTAATGCAACGCAGCAGTCAACGCGCGTTTGTTGATTTGCTTCACTCAATTCGTGAAGTACCCACCTTTCAAGCTTTTTCACCTTCCCAATTTGCTTCAAGTGGATTAAAACAGTTTATCACTAACACCGCAGCCTGCAGCTAACTCGGACGTGGTTTGCGATGGATCCGCTTCCACAATAGCCTTCAATTCTTCATTATCAACTTTGGTCTCCGGCCGTCCACGGGGCTTGTTCTGCAGGTCGAAATTTCCAGAACGAAAACGTTGGAACCAAAAACGCACTGTGTTTTCTTTTGTGGCACCGTCGCCATACACATCATAATCCTTCGAGCCGTTTCTGCAGCACTGGTGCCACGGTGGAACTCGTACTCGTAAATAACGCGATATTTCAAGTTTTCCATTTTGTAAACTGAGTGACGCAAAGAAAAAAAACAATTGAGGAAAAAACAAATTAATAATTATTTTCAAAACACAAATACTTGAGTAAATAGCTGTATAAATTTGAATTTGGAATTCCGAACCAAAGAGAAGATATTTGAGATCAAAGTTGCCAGTACGGCAAAACACCAATTTCATATGTAAGGACCTAATACCTAATAAAAAAACGTCAATTCATTGATCAATAATCATAAGTCATTATCACGTGACTTTTTAGTCAAATAAATAATCAATTCATTTATTAACAATGTATAGATGTTTTGGTAATACTGGAGAACAATGCCGTATCTTAGATTTGAGGAAAAACGAAATTTAGGGACATTCCCTTTTAAATGTTTCTTCTAAAACCTTAATTCCAAACCCGTCGAGTCGTGTAAATACCCCGTTGTGATAAGCGAAAACACTAATTGCCTTATATATTTGTATTAATTCAGTGCTTGGTTACTTTACGTATTTCGCCGCCTCGCTCCTTGTTTACTGAACGCGTTTGTATGCTAACTAATATTTCAATTAATTTAGAATTTGTATGCCGCGAATGGCAGGATAGTCACAAAATTTCTCATTCTTAACTGAAGCAAAGGAATATGTTTATATAAAACATTAATGTAAAACTGCACCTTTCTAAAGTAATACACGCTTAAATTACAATATTGACTTGGCATATAGAATGGAATAATACTCCTAGCGGCTTCTAACAATATGTTAGGCGATAGCCTTCGCATTGTGTTAATAAGGTAGTTTGCTAAAACGCCGAAAAATCATTCTCCATAGATGGCGTTAGTGGGTCGGTTGTATAGGTTAATTCTTGAAAAAATTCACTAGTGCAACCAAATCTACATAGATGGCTGACTGAAACTGCCACGTGAAGATAAATATGGATTTTGAAGTATATATACATCTTCCAAAAATTTGTCATGCATGATCACAAATAACAAAGGTGGAATGGGGAATGTTGTAATTACATAAAGCGTGCGCTTAACCCAACCAATGACAGGTCATAAGTCCTGTAAACACCTTGATCATCCATGTTCAGTTTCCAGTTTACGTCTTCGTCTCTATTGAGATACAATTAAAATTTGACTACATTTATTATTAGTTTTCTTCTTCAGTTTCAATTCTGAGGATTGATTGGCAGCAAAGTCCTCCATATCTTCTATCACTCCGCTCGGTTTTCAGAAATCCTATTCAGCGCTGTATAAGAGGTACATTCCATATTGTAGCATGTTTGCTCCGGATACTCTCGATACTTTGCCCTCTTCTCTAATCCAATCGATCCTTCAATCATTCTCTTCAGTATTTTGTGTTGAAAATATTTGTGTTGCAGCATATAAATAATCTATTTTCACGCCTTTCTGATGTGGTTTCTTCGATCATGCTGAAAACTTCGTCAGTTGTAATGTGATCTCTCCGGGAAATTCTTAAGATTCATCCATTAGTCCAGGAGGTTATCCAATATTTTACTATCTATGCACCATATTTCGCAACTATACATCAATAATAATTAAAGACCTAGTTTTTGATGGTCACGAAATGTCTGAAATCAAACCGAAGATATGGAATATTCAATATTGATGGAAGTGTCGTTTTATTATAATTTAATGGGGGTGACATCTTTCACCCATTACATTTGAAGTACATTTGATAATGTTCTTGCAAGACGCAAGGTGACTCTACCATAAAATTATAATAAAACATTCACAAATATTTATTTCATGTTTTAATCCTACAGATTGGTATGCAGCCAGTCTAACATCTTTGCTGATTCTTAGGCCTTTTTTAATGTAGTAGCTTTCTACATTTTTTGTATTCAACAGGTTATTTGAACCCAATTGCATACAAAATTTATTAAACTATTGATTCTCGCGACATGCGATAGGTTGCTAGCAAGGTTATTATTCTATATACCTTGGGTTGCTAGTCTATAGCAATTTTTATTGTCACGTGAAGTCTTTCAGATCTAAGATATTGTAAATAATAATTAAATAAAACCATGTTTTTAAACTATTTCCACTTCTGTCTTTATTTAGACAGCGACCGGAAGTAGTTAAAAAAACATCGTTTTATTTCATTATTATTTAAAATGAACTTCCATCAAGAGATTTCAGTAAAATCATTTGATTATCTAAGATATTGTATTACATATTTTAAATAGAGATTTACATGATAATCTGAGGAATAGAACATTGTCTTATTTGCTATCGCAAAAACAATTATGCAAACCGCACATCGCTATAGTAACGGTCTTTTGCTAGAAAAGTCGTCTTGTCTTGGTTGGGAACGCCGATTACGGAACAACGTGCATGGTATCTTTGAAATAAAATAATTAGTTGTTCCAAGTTGGCACAAAGTTTTCGGTGGGTTTGTTATTTTCTATGTCAATGGAGAACGTATGCAAATAGAGCCGCTCCTTCGCCGGGAATAATTCGCTCCCGGTTTATCTGCACCAGTTACGTAATATGTATGTGGAGAGGAATAAATTGGAGTTGGTATTCGGCCCACTGCTCACGTTTTCACGTTTTTCCATCATTCCGACGAATTGTGGGGCATGTTCTACATAATTCCTTTAAGAATTTAAATTCAAATTTTTAAAGCTGTTTTTTTTTTATTCAACGCAACAAAACATAAGTTTAAATTTTAATTGTTCATTTGTAATTATTCTTCCCCTTCTTCTCCTATTAGACCCCTGGTCTGTTCCTGTTATCAGGCTGGCCTTCTCTATCTTTTTTTTATATAAAAATACATAAGAAATCATGTATTTCCCATGAGTTATAAAAACTCATTTTGGGCCTTAATATAATTACAATGATTACAATAAAACATATTCATGACAGACACACGATGATTACAAACACAAAAAGACTAATAAATACCATTTTCCACAAACTGCCTGAAGTAATACAGCTTTAGGCTGTTAGCCACATTACTAGACCCTCGAATACTCTCAGGAAACCTGTTATACTCCCTACAAGCCAGGTACAGCAGAGACTTAAGACCAAACTTTGTGGTACGAGTATCAGGTGGGTGTAGATTTTGTCCTTGTCTTGTGTTGTAACTATGAACATCACGGTTATAAGTGACATGAGTATTTGTTTGAGCTACGTTATTTATGATTTGAATCTGATCATTTGCAATTTCGTAATAAGGTATAATACTAAATGGTAAAATGCCGGTCAATCGGTAAATGTCTATTTGGCGGTCTTCCGGGGGGACGGAAGCCAACAGGAATTTGATGCATGCAACGTGTGGGATTCTGGAGGGATCCATCCTCTGCTCGTGGGCATTCCAGTGTCAGCATTGTCTGTCCCATCTGACAATGTCTTCCACCTTGCAGATTTCGCAGATAGCCGTGTTCCTCACCATATCTCGAAAAATCTTTCCTGCTATTGTCCTCAGCGTCAGCAACTCTGCCACCCGCATTTAAGCCTTTATCGCCATATTGTCGGCTAAAAGTGCAAACCTGCTAACTCGATTTTGGTCAATTGTTCAAAAGAGCAAAAAAACATTATTTTAAAGACAAGCAGGATCAATAAAGTCAAAATTCCGTTGGTACGTTATTTTATTACGAATTACTTTTTTTTAATAACCCATGAAAAAACAAATAAGGAGTGTAAATAGAAGTTTTATAAAAGTTAGAATTAAACACTTTTAAAAACGTATAAAACCACTGTATGTTGAGTCAAGAGCGCCAACCGGTTTCACTCTGTAACGATCTTCGTCAGGGCTATACAAAAACAAAAAACAAATAAACCGGTTGCCGCTCCTGACTCAAAATAAAGTGGTTTTATACAACGTTTTTAAACGTGTTTAATTCTAATTTTAAATATGTCAAACCACCAAGTAATAGCTTCTTTCCAAAGAAGTTTTATTATTAGGTCCTTACATATGAAATTGGCGTTTTGCCGTACTGGCAACTTTGATCTCAAATATCTTCTCTTTGGTTAGGAATTCCAAATTCAAATTTATACAGCTATTTACTCAAGTATTTGTGTTTCGAAAATTACAATTCATTTGTTTTTTCCTCAATTGTTTTTTTTCTTTGCGTCACTCAGTTTACAAAATGGAAAACTTGAAATATCGCGTTATTTACGAGTACGAGTTCCACCGTGGCACCAGTGCTGCAGAAACGGCTCGAAGGATTATGATGTGTATGGCGACGGTGCCACAAAAGAAAACACAGTGCGTTTTTTTAGGTTTTTTTAGTAAAGGGATCGATGAACTACCTATGAGATGGCAAAAGTGCATAGATAGCAATGGTACATACTTTGATTAAATAAATATATTATATTTAAAGAAAATCAACTTTATGTACCTCCCATACAAAACGCCAATTTCATATGTAAGGATATACAAAGTTGATAATAAAAAATACACACATACGTGTATTGTGCCACGAATAAGATTTTAAGGGAGACACAAATGTCTTATCATTTGTCATGTGGAAGATTATCATAAAAATGTCTAAGATTGCCTTTCACAGTCATTCGTCTTCAAGTTGCTCAAAATGATGTTGATCTTCAAGATGTATCCGAGTCTTTCCTATCTCATATACGTTTTATTGTGATTGATCATACGATATCATCGATGTACAATTTATTTTACTTTCCAAGAAATAATTCCGTAAAATGTATTAAAGATGCCTTCTGCCTTCAGCAACCGTAATACACTCACGCTATTTCTGTTCTCAAATTGGCACCTACATTTCATTAGCTTCGGTCCTTTTACAGTTTCATACACCCATATTGACTCTTTTTATATTTCTGTTAGCTACGCTAAAAGCCATTAAATTATTATGAATTACAGCAATGGTTAAAAACCCAAAGAACTTCGAAGGTATATTTATTATCTCGTGATTCTCGAACTAACGTATCCCCGAAAGGGTAAGCTGAAATAATGAACCACCACATTGTTCTTTCCTGACATATTTCTCGCACTTCCTCAACATTTATACATCGTGTCATGCGCGCCCGTTGATTTCTCTGAGTCCTCACATAGTCACAATGAAAGTTTGATTTATTTGATGGTACCACGTTTTCCTCGGCATTCCTCTGTTTCTAGTTTACATCGTTTACATATCGATACTTTCTTGACCATTATTTTTTCATTCATTCTTTCCATATGTCCAAATCATCTTAATGATCCTTTCATTATTTTGTTCATAACACCATCATTTGCAGCGCATTCACTTCTTATATTTTCATTCGACACTCTATCATATACAGAGTATCCACATATTCGTCTTAGAGATCTCATTTCTACTGTATTTATTCTACTTTCATCATTATTTTGCCAGTTCCATGCTTTCCTTTCATACATATGATCGATATAAAAACACCATTGTGTAATGCAATCTTAGTTATTTTAAAGACTTTTAGTCCATTGTCCTGGCCGAAACACAATGATACTTAAACATTATAAACTGTTAAATTAAAAAACTTTGTTTTATGTTCCACAATTGTATTTTTATTTTTCGCGACAGCTACTTCGTCAACCTATGTTGACATCATCAGGTGTTACAATAACATTATTATAACACCTGATGATGTCAACATAGGTTGACGAAACCGCTGTCGCGAAAAATAAAAATACAATTGTGATAATTACACTGGATTTTTTTTTAAAAACACTGTTTAATATTCCACTATACTATATTTATAGACTACACAACATGTTTCGGAGTTACCTCCATCTTCAGGTGTAATTATACGACTAATTGTGATACATAAAACAGAGTTTTTTAATTTAACAGTTTAAAGACTTTTGTTTGCGATGATAAATTTACGAGCTAATTTACGATTAAGTTTAACAAAAACTAACTAACTAACTAACCATCACGCCGTCTCCCCGAAGGGGTAGGCAGAAGGAATGGACTGCCACACTTTTCTTTCCTGACATATTTCTCTCGCTTCCTAAACATGCACGCGGATCGATTTCTCTGACTCCTCACATGGCCGACATTCAATATTTGATTTATTTGATCGTGGTATAATTTTTTTACCATTCTTGTTTCAATAATTCTTTCCATATTTCCAGACCATCTTAATGATCCTTTCATTATTTTGTTCATAACACCATCATTCGCACCGCATTCACTTACACAGAGTATTCACACATTCGTCAAAGAGATCTCATTTCTACTGCATTTATTCTACTTTCATCATTCTTTTGCCAGTTCCATGCTTCGCTTCCATACATATTTTAAAGTTTAACTAAACGTTACATTACGCTGGCTATATGATTGCATTCAAAGCATCAAAACATCATACCATTGTACGAGTAGAAACATTTCAGGTCAGCAAGATCTTGGAACCATGACATGGCGTAACAGTGTAGCATATCATATTTAAGCTATTATTATAAAAATGTCTCCATCTTTCCAGTATGTTATATACGAGTATAGCTATTATGATCCTAAATAGTCCCTCAACTGTTTTTTAACCCTCAAACCACCTGAGCCTGCCACGCCCTCACATGATTTGAACGCTAATAAGGGGAAATTTATGTATTGAATAGTCTGAAAACGTATTTGCTCTCTGGAAATATTTTTAGCACAACCAAAATATTACACAATTATTTTATCTGAAAATATTATTTCCTCGTTGTTAACAAAAATATGTTTATCTATTCGTCCGATAATTTGAAAATAATCGTTTTACAACGAATTTAAACGGAATGGGTAAATAGAAGAAATTCAATACTTTCTCTCGTGTTTTAAGGATATGTTGTTCTAATAATAAACTTTCACTGTGTACGTGTATATAGGTATTGTTGCCTACTATATTATAATATTGAGTCAGGTGGTGGATACGACCCAATTACTTCTTCATAATAACGAGCAATATATACCATTGATTTGAATCTTTATTATAATAATACGAATGAAAACGTCTGTTTTCTAGAAGTTTTATTGTAATGAATGTGAATTTATTTTTACAACATTTTTGAATGTATACAAATACTTGTAGACGAATACTGGATTTTATTTACCCATTGCGGGTTATCAATTCAAGAATTAATTGTATCTCAATAGAGACGAAGATGCAAATTGGAAACAGAATATGGTGATCTAGGTTATCTAACGTGTGATGTTTGGTGTTACAGATTAACATATACAACTTCCAAAAAATTGTCAGACATGGTGGTCGTAAGAAGGGTGGAATGGGGAATGTTGTATTACATAAAGCGTGCGCTAAACCCAACCAATGACAGGTCATAAGTCCTATAAACACCTCGATCACCATATTCTGTTTCCAATTTGCATCTTCGTCTCTAATGAGATACAATTAATCCTTGAATGTGAATTTATGTGAATGATGTGTCAAATGTATGGAAGCGAAGCAAGAAACTGGCAAAATAATGATGAAAGTAGAATAAATGCAGTAGAAATGAGATCTCTTAGACGAATGTGTGGATACTCTGTGTAAGATAGAGTGTCGAATGAAAATATAAGAAGTGAATGCGGTGCGAATGATGGTGTTATGAACTAAATAATGAAACGATCATTAAGATGGTTTGGACATATGGAAAGAATGGTAAAAAAAATATACGTTAACGATGTAAATGGAACCAGAAATATAGGAAGACCGAGGAAAACGTGGCATGATCAAATTAATCAAATATTGAATGTCGGCCATGTGAGGTGTCAGAAATCGACGCGCGTGCATGACACGATGTATGAATGTTGAGGAATCGATAGAAATATGTCAGGAAAGAAAAGTGTGGCAGTCCATTATTTCTGCCTTCCCCTTTGGAGAGACGGCGTGAGGGTTAGTTAGTTAGTTAGTTATGTATCAAATGTCCAATGCATTAGACAGGTGAAACATGTCATTCAGATAAATTATAATAATACTTCTAGAAAACGGACGTTTTCATTCATATTAAATATGTAATATGGTTTTTTACATCATAGTTCAAGAAACAATTATAAATTGTTCCTATGTATATAAACACAGTTTACCATGCGTAACATAAAATGAATGAATTTGATCTACCGAAGTTCTCAAATAATAACTAAGTTTAATGGAAATAATTTAGTTTCTAAATTGAAATCCACTCTTTCGGTATGTAAAATTAATCTTCATCATTGCCTTACTCCGGGATTATTTGGAATTTGTTAATGATTTCTAAATTTCAATAGCATCTGTCTCCCGCGTCCCGAATTCTTACACAACGATACGAAATAGCACATCTCATCGAACTTTTCAATCGCCGCTCTCAGTTAGGACTTGTTTTGCTATAATAGTTTCGTTATGGGGGAAGTTCTGTCTCCGCCTTCGACTTCGGAATATATTCTTAGAAATTGTGTTCACAAAAGCATTAAACAGTTTCCTGATTCTAAAAATATTTTCACACAAAATTTCGATGTGTTGTATCGTTTTCTCCAACCTTCAGCTGCTTCTGAACATTTTTATTTTCAGTAAAGTTAAAGGAAATGTGTATTTGCGAATATTTTTTACATTGATAAATAAATTGAAAACGTAATTTCATGTACCCCCGGAAGAGTAGATTAAAAAATAAGTTTCATGAAATAAGTGTATTTTAACTTTTTGTATAGAGTGCATTTTTTAGAGGTTTGGTTTTTAAACTAGCAACATTTTTTCTACAGACTGTTAATTAGACAGTTGACAGTTGGTTTATAGTCAGTACGTTTTGCCATTTTACCTAGTTGCTCAATAAAGGTATCGAAAATTGAACTTCACGATTGCGCTCATATGCCCGAAATCATATTTAAACAATAATGGCATAAAATTATCTATTAAATAAACCCAATATCATAGTCATTAAAATTATTTTAATGTTATTTTTTTTCATTTTGAATTTGTATGCCTCTAAAAAAACACCCTTTTTGTAACAATGTGTATATTGGGGTTTTTTTTAGAGTTATGCAAATTATTCTTCTTATTTTTTTCTTCCTTGTTGTAAACCTATGTGGTCTGTTCTCCAGAGTGTTGCTCCTCCTGTGAGGTAGACTCCCAGCTGTCCTTCCATCTTTTAGGAGGTCTTCCACGAGGACGAGTCCCATGAGGCTGATTATGCAATGCAATATAGGGGAGTCTGGTGGTGTCCATTCTTTGAAGTCTCTTTTTCGCTGTCTGCTCCATCTTATAGTATCCTCAACCTCACATATTCTGGTGTTTCTCACGCGATCTCTCAGTGTCTTGCCTGCTATCGTCCTCAGTGTCTTCATTTCGGAAGTCCTCAAAACTTGTTTGGTCCTTACTGTGTCTGCCCTTTCTTCAACACCATATGTTATTATTGGTCTTACGCATGCTTTATAGATTCTCATTTTACTCTTAATGGCCATGTCTTTGTTTTTCCATATTCTGGATTTTAAAGCACCAGAGATTGCAGCTGCCTTGTTTACTTGGGCTTGTATTTTTTTTCCGCAGATCAGCTCCCCCCATCAGGTCTATGCTTAGATACTTGAAGGTCCTGACCTGTTCTATGGGTTGATTTTCTATAACCAGGTTACATGTTTTGGGTGTTTTGGAAAAGGTCATACATTTTGTTTTTTCGATAGAGATCGTCATGTTGCATTTCTTACAGGTGTGATGTAGTCTGTCTAGCATTTTTTAGGTCATTATTGTTTTCAGATATGATTATAGCATCGTCTGCCTAACAGACCACATTGACAATTAGCTCTCCCATCCTATATCCCAGTTGTAGCGATTGGGTCTCCTCTATAAGTTTGTCCATTATCAGATTGAACAGAAAAAGGCTTAGGCTGTCTCCTTGTCGTATGCCTGTCAGTACGGGGATTGCTTTACTTAGTTCATAATCGCATCTAATTCTGATGTTGCCTCTCATATTTCAATCTCTGATTGTATTAATAATTTATTTTTGTATACAAATTCAACGTGAAAAAAAACACATTTAAATAATGTCTATGATATCAACTTTATTTAATAGATTATTTTATGCCATTATTGTTTAAATATGATTTCGGGCATATGAGCGCCACGGCTAGCTCGAATGAAGCGCAATCGTGAAGTCCAATTTTCGACACCTTTATTGAGCAACTGATGAAATGGCAAAATGTACTGACTATAAATCAACTTTCAAACTGTCTAATTGACAGTCTGTAGAAACAATGTTGCCAGTTTAAAAACCAAAGCTCTTAAAAAACACGCTATATAAAATTGACAATGAAATGAAACATTTATTTGAAACAACTATAGCGCAAATCAAAGTGATTAATCTATCAACATCACGAATTTAATTTCCGAAACAACAAAGTTTATTAGAGTTTTCGAATTCCCTTCATAGAAGTTCATTATAACACTTGAACTATGTATTATAACATACTATGAATATCGGCCAAGAAATTCGATTATTTAATTCTAATTATCTATTGACTGTTTAATTTGGAACACTATTAAAACATCATTATTTCTTTAATTAATATCTATGAATGGTTAGAATATACAAAACCTGCGTAAGGCCTATACTGACATATAGCATTGAGACCAGAGCGGATACCACAAGAACGAAGGCTAATGTGCGGGTGGCAGAGATGCGGACGCTGAGGATGATAGCAGGAAAGACTCTTCGAGATAGGGTAAGGAACACGGCTATCCGCGAAATCTGCAAGGTAAAAGATGCCGTGAGATGGGGCAGACAACGCAGATGATATTGGAATGCGCACGTGCAGAGGATGATTCCCACCAGAATCCCACACGCTGTGGCGCATCAGAATCCTGCCGGCTACCGTCCCCTCCGGAAGACCGCCAAAGAGATGGAGGAATAGCTGGGAGTCGACCTCCCAAGAGAGTCCAGCCTGATTACAGAAACAGATCAAAGGTCTGTTTTGTATTTTTAACGTAAGTCCCGCGTGGACGGGGGACGGGCCATGGAGTGCACGAGTGAAGCTGACGAAAGGTGCCGCTGTGCCTAAAACAGCTTCGGGTAAGCGGAGGGAACCCTCTATAGATCAAAGGTCTGAAAGAAGAAGAAGAATAATATATTTGAAATTGTTGCGACTATTATGTGATGAAGTGCCGTGCGCAGAAGATATTTTTAAGATTGATTTCCAAACTTATTTAACCCTCGGGAACGTTTGCAGCATTCCAAATACGATTAGCATATAATCCAGGATAAGGTGTCTTCTTTTGCCACTAGAACTGCTCGCAGACATCATTAAATTTATGTTTAAATTCCCATCGTACGTCTAAAGATTCGACTCTATTGACATATGAAAAGATGTCCCAAGTCAAACTACTAGAATATACAAAAGGTTGATTAAATAAGTGTATATTGTAACGTAACAATTACTATTTCTTGTTATTTTCGGTTATCCCAATATTCAGCGTTTAGCTCTAGACTCCATTCAAACCCCTAGTTCCCGTTTTTACCACCAGAGTGCTACTTTAAACTCTTGTTCCCGCGCGCTTCTCGGATTTGGCGCTAAATTCACCCCGATGTGTGCGCCCTCTGCAGTTGACTCTCAGCCCCTTCTGCGCAACCCCTTCTGCGCAGCCCATTCGGCCCGACTTCACTTCGCTTTGAGCTGTCAACTTCGCGGCATCGATTGGAGGATCGCCGTTTCGACCCGCGATTTTCCCGATGGGATAATCCGCTTTCATCCATAATAACTTCGAGCAAGGTATTTGAGGTACTTGCCATCGTGCCCATAAAATCTGTGGCATTATTTCAGGTTTTCCGCCAACTTGTCCTGCACTATGGCGATGCCAAAAGTGCATATCCGCTCCCAGGCCGTTTGTCAAGCCCGACCTTGCTGCGGTTGATTCCCTCCGCCACGGTCCGAGCCATCCTCTGCTCCCGAAATTGCCGCCCACGTGTTGTCGCACATCATGCCCCGACAACGTGGTTGACCTCACCACCATGCGGAACTGCGAGGACCACTTCACGCCGCTTCAGACAGCACCAACAGGTTAGGGAACCTCGTGTCTGCCAGGTGACGCTCTACATATTGATTTGCTGACCCACCATCTTCTGGTCAGCGTCGCTGATAACGTCTACGGACGACGTCGCCGGTCGATGTCCTGACGAGCACGCCGTCGAGGAATCGCCTCAAACAGCCTCTTCATTATTTCACCATGTGCCTCTTTTTTTGTATACGTACGACATCTCTAGCCCCTAGATAATAATTTTAACTATTTTTTGTGTTATAATAAACCCTCATGTATTCCGTCATATGTATTTATTTACACCTTTCCCTATTCGAATGACAAACAGCCGGAAAGTATCTCACGAGAAAACCGGAGATCTAAGGGCCCGCTCTCTGCGCTAGCCGAGGTAGGGAGAAACCCATTACACTGGCGCCCAAACGTGTGGCGTTCTGGCGTTGTCATTCGATGAAGGACTTGTGTGGGCTAAACATATGTCGTATATTGATTGTTAACTGTTTATTGTCGAATTGGTAGTTTGTAATTAATTGTTTATAATGGAACAAATAGTAAATGTTCCCGGGGCCCATTTCAAAACCCTTTGCAAGGCGTTGAAGGATCGCGGAATATTGCCAAAGAATACCCTCGTGGAAGTCCGTGTTCAGGCTGAGGAATTCAACTCACGGACGAGTGATGTCGTTCCACTCACCATACCCCCCACCGTCGCTGACCTGCCGATCTCCGCCCCCCTTTCAATCGTGTCCTCTTCATCGGTTTCTCTAACACGACCCCCTGTAGAGCTTCAGCCCTTGAATGTTAATTTCGCATCGTGGCCTGTGCAACATTTCACCGGCGCGGAAGATGTGCGCGAATTTTTCACCCGTCTAGAAGAAATCGCCAAATCTAGACGCTTCGACTCCCAATTGTTGCCATCTGTACTTCCCGAATTCCTCAAAGGCCGCGCTCTGACACACTATAGAGCGTATTGTACGACCTCCAGTGACTGGTTGCTCCTTAAGTCACAGTTCCTGCAGCGTTTCGAGGATGACGATTATGTCATCTCAAAGAAGCTGGAGATATGGTCCTCGCGCCAGTCTCAAAATGAATTAGCGGCAGACTACTTCGCCCGGGTAGTGAGCACCAATAATACCATTGGGGAGGACGGTCTCTCTGACCAGGAGATCCTCAAGGTATTAAGGAAGGGACTTTCGCCCAAATTAGCCCCCGTAATAATTTCAGCCAACTTCTCCTCCGTCGTGGAACTGGAGAGAGCATGCCAGACCTACGAAAGATTGATTGGTGCGTCGGACCACCCCAGCCGCTCTGAACCTAAATCCGGCCCCTACGTCCAGAAATCCCTAGCTGCCGTTCGTGTGCCTCCCAAGAGCCCCCTAAGATGTTTTTCCTGCAAAAACCTGGGCCATATCACCAAGAATTGCAGAAAAAAAAACCTTCCTGACACCTCTAGACCACCCCCCAGTTTTTTCGCAACAAAAAACTAGCAGCTAGCCAGTCTCCCGTAATCCCGCGCTCAGCGGAGTGGTTAGACTGGCTGGCTTCTGTAAAATTATTCCACGAAACCTGGTATCTCCATGCGGTAAAAATTACAAATGCCCGTGACAATCGCCCATACTTGAATTTTAAAATCCACAGTGTCCCCTTTCGCGGTCTGCTTGATTCCGGTGCAGCCATCAACATCTTAGGCGGAAATCTGTACCAATCCTTTATTAATCTCAATTATAAAATCACCCCTGGTAATTGTTCAATTCACACGGTCGATAATACCTCCCACCGTAGTATCGGAACCGTTACCTTGCCCATTCGTTATGACAATACCACCACCTGGGTATCATTCGTCCTAGTCCCTTCCCTAAACGACTGTTTCATCCTTGGAGTCCCTTTTCTTGAATCATCTGGACTCACTCCCAGGCTATTTCCTGGACATCTGGATAACAAACCAGCCAAACAGTCAAATACTCAACCCGTGTACTCAGTGAATCCCTCGCCATCTTGTCTCGTCCCTGCCGAAGAATTGAATCCTGCTCAGTCCAAGGACTTGGACCGAATTAAAAACTTGTTCGAACAAATTTCTTTCGAAAAGATAGGTCTGGGCAGGACCCACCTTGTTAATCACGAGATCGACACGGGTAACCATCCGCCGGTTAAACAGAAAACATTCCCCCAATCCCATGTTCGCCGCCAACAATTAATAGAGGAACTAGAGAGAATGATCTCGCTGGACGTAGTTGAACCCTGCAAGAGCCCGTGGCTAAATAATGTATTTATTGTCCCCAAAAAGGATGGTTCTGCACGATTCGTTCTGGATCCGCGAAAACTAAATTCGATTACCAAAGCCGACTGTTATCGCTTACCGAACATTGACCGAATTCTAAGCAACCTGCGTGACACTAAATACCTTACTGCCCTTGATTTAAGCATGGGGTTCTGGCAGATGCCCCTGACTAGAGAATCAATGATTAAAACCGCATTCTTTATTGAGGGTAGGGGTCAGTTTTGTTTCAAAGTTACTCCATTCGGGATCGCCAATATACCGAGCCAGTTGCAAAGGTTAATGGATGCTCTATTTTGTGATCTCGGTGACCATGTTTTTTGTTATCTCGATGACATTCTTATTTGCAGTCCAGATTTTGAATCTCACGTCAGCACACTCGCCCTGGTTTACGAACGTCTGCGCGAGGCCAACCTCACTATTCGTCTAGGCAAATCAGAATTCTGCAAATCTTCACTGAAGTACTTAGGCCATGTGATTGATCGTGAAGGAATAAGAACTGACCCAGATAAGATTAAGGTAATGATTGATTTCCCCCGTCCCACATCTACCAAAGAAGTTAAATCCTTCTTAGGCTGTGCCAGTTACTATCGTAAATTCATTGCACATTTTGCCGAAATTGCTGCCCCTTTATGCCGTTTAACAAGTATAAAGCTTAAAGGCACTTCCTTCCAATGGAACGAAGAGGCTGAACAATCATTTGTTGCCCTAAAAAATATTATGACTACCGCCCCTGTGTTGAAACCCCCTGATTATTCTGTACCCTACATTCTTACTTGTGATGCCAGTGGTATTAGTATTGGTAGCTTCCTTGCCCAAAAAATGCCTGACGGTTCCGAGCATGCTATAGCGTATTTTTCCCGAAAACTGACTGCTCCTGAACGTTCCTATTCTACCACTGAACGCGAACTATTGTCTATTGTGGATTCGGTACATCATTTCAGGAGTTACCTGGATGGCACACACTTTACGGTCCAAAGTGATCATGGCTGTCTCAAATATTTGAACAATCTGTCATCGCCAGGAGGCAGACTCGCCAGATGGGCTTGCCGTCTATCACAATATAGTTTCGATTTTGTATATAAAAAAGGTTGCGAAAACAATTTAGCTGATGCCCTAAGTCGCATCGAAGTGTCCTCCCTGACCTTCCCTCCGCCCTTCACTAACGTGACTGATCAAACCTATCTAAATCTATATTCGGCATGTAAGGATAACCCGCAGTCGACAGCCAACTATCTTATCAATAACAAACACCTGTACCGTTATTCGAAATCAGGAAACTCCTCGCGCCCTGACTCCAGCAGCTACCTCTGGAAGGTTGTTGTACCCGCTAATGAAATCCCCCATGTTATATCTGACTTTCATAACAACTTCTGTCATCCCGGGATTGAAAAAACATTTAGAACCCTCTCGCAAACATTTTATTGGAGCAATATGCGTCGCACTATCAAACAATTCATAAAAACTTGCGACACCTGCAAGGCCTATAAGCATAGCACGCAGTCCCCTTTAGGTTTAATGACGGTGCCTAAACGCCTTTCTAAACCCCTCGTCTCCTTGTCTGCAGACCTCGTAGGGCCACTCCCGATGTCCAATCATCGCTTCTGTCACATTCTGACAGTAGTAGACAACTTTTCAAAATTTGTTTGGGCGTTTCCCCTTAGGACAGCCAACTCCAAAACTGTAATTAAATTACTCGAGGAGAAAATATTTCTGCCTTACTCTGTTCCCCGTACGCTTATTATCGACAACGGAAGTCAATTTGTCTCCAAGGAGTTCCGTAAGTTCACTGAAACCTATGGAATACAAGACTTGTACTACAACGCCCGCTATCATCCTCAGAACAATGTAAGCGAACGTCATAATGCAAACATCATTACCGCACTGGCAATTCTGGTAGGGAATAATCAACGGACTTGGTGTTCAAAGCTTCCACAGATCTCATCTTGCTTAAATAATACTGTCAGTATTGCTACAGGATATACCCCGTTCTTTCTTTTGCGGCTTTGAAACTGCTCCCCACGGTTCATTTCACAATAAATTTGTTCGTGAATTAAACTCCCATAATCCATCTGACATCACCTCGGACTACGCATCTGGCCTACTTAGAATGGAAAATGTCTATGAAGAAGTTTCTTCCGCACTACTCCAAGCCTTCCAACGGAACGCTACTCGGTATAATCTAAGGCGTAAATCTTGTACCTTGCATGTCGGACAACTGGTCTGGCGCCGTGCCTTCCTTCAATCTGACGCTTCAAGGTACATATCTGCCAAACTGTGTCCCAGATTTATCAAGTGCAGGATACTCAAAAGGATTTCAGATACCATATATGAACTGTCTGATATGGCTGGAAAAAGTATCGGTACATTTCACATCAAGGACTTAGTCAAACAGGAATAGTTTCTAAGTTAAACTTAAAACTTAGTGGCGCCCAAATATATTAACCTATGACTCAAACCTTTGTCTTAATATGTATTTTTGTTCTCAAGGGACTCGCATAATTTCCATCATTTCGCGAGGACGGGTAAGCGACCCCGGGACCCTAGCCATTACTGCTATTCCTAGCATACTTTCCCCCATAGCAGTAGTGTCCTTCAATCTAACCTTGTTTCCTTCCTCATTATGCATCCTATCCCCACTATGATTGCCCCCTTCCTTGTGCCAATTTCTATCTTACTTGCGTTTGTAGTGTCTATTGTGTTATGGTATGTATGAATAAGCGCCTGATGAAGAATAAACTGCCCCCATTCACCACTTGATCTAGTTGTGTTAGGAGCGCTCTAAGAGAAGATGCCTGTATCCATCGAATGCATGAATAATTGTAAATTTCCCGAACGCTAGAGACACTTGGTAGACCTACAGATGCATTTGTATTATGGTTTGGTTATATTTTCCCTTCCTACTTGAGTGTTCCATGTTCTTGTGTGTTCTGGATGGATTAAAAACTTATTTTATTTGTGTGGAATACAAGATTGTCCATCACTCATAATATTATGAACTTTTCCATCTCACCTGAACAGAAATTTTATTGACATATCATTTTTGTATGTGCAAATTGTCTAAATTTATAACTATTGTAACACCAATTTCTTTATAAACTTGTTTTTTTTTACTTCTTATTTATTGTTATATATGTTCATGTGTGTGTTGGGTCGTGAGTCAGTTAAAGGTGTTGCATATTGGATTGGCAATCACTTTTACGATTGAGTTCACTTCTCCGATTCACCTGAACAATAACGTCCATTATATGTTTTTAAATGTTGTAGATATATATGTTGTTTCAGTCACCTGTAGAGTTTGTTTTTGTTGAGAATAGAAGGAGTCAGAACGCTATAGGTATACAGCCTTAGAATATGTAGATGTGCCTTATTTTCCGAGGCGAAAGGGAGCCAGACCCTAATAAAAAGCAACGCTATAGGTATACAGCCTTAGAATATGTAGATGTGCCTTATTATCCGAGGCGAAAGGGAGCTAGACCCTAATACAAAGCAACACTATAGGTATACAGCCTCATAATATGTAAACGGACATGCCTCTGCTGTATGTAATTTAAATTTTTGTTTTTACTGGTGACTGAACACATAATATTGTTGTAACTGTTTTTCTTTATAATCTATCATCTAGGCTAGAGATGTCCAACAATAATTTACCTCAAGACCCTAACCCCTTCTCCTTTTAGAATCAGTGAGTGCCATTTAGCTACAAAAAAAAAAAAAACAATTGTGTCTCTTTTGTGCTGTGGAAACTTTAAACAATGATAAATTTTTGTATTTATAACTTAACTGTATTTGTGTTTTTACCTGAACTGTAATTTGTATTTTTTTAAACTTAACAATTTGTAATATGTCAAACTAACTGCTACCTAAGACTTAACTGTCACCTATGACTTAAACCTGTCTCCCCTGTGTTTATGATTTGTATTTTTTAAACTAAACTGTATTTGTAAAATGTCAAACTAACTAAACTATAATTTGTATTTTTTTTTTTTTCCACTTAACAATTTGTAATATGTCAAACTAACTGCCACCTAGGACTTAAACTTGTCTCTCCTGTGTTTAATGATCCTTAATTTTCTGAACTAAACTATAATTTGTATTTTTATTTTTTTTAACCTTACAATTTGTAATATGTCAAACTAACTGCCACCTTTTAGGACATAAACCTGTCTCCCATGTGTATAATAATGATCATTTTTTTTAAACTTGTGAATCTAATTTGTACTTTGAAATAAACTGTCTTTGAATTTCTCAATTGTCCAAACTGTCACCTTCTAGGATTTAATCCACGTGTAACTTTTGTATGCCATTCACTGAAGGAGCTTTTTTTTTATTATTTTTTTTTATTCCACATAAGAGCGAGTGTAACGTAACAATTACTATTTCTTGTTATTTTCGGTTATCCCAATATTCAGCGTTTAGCTCTAGACTCCATTCAAACCCCTAGTTCCCGTTTTTACCACCAGAGTGCTACTTTAAACTCTTGTTCCCGCGCGCTTCGGATTTGGCGCTAAATTCACCCCGATGTGTGCGCCCTCTGCAGTTGACTCTCAGCCCCTTCTGCGCAACCCCTTCTGCGCAGCCCATTCGGCCCGACTTCACTTCGCTTTGAGCTGTCAACTTCGCGGCATCGATTGGAGGATCGCCGTTTCGACCCGCGATTTTCCCGATGGGATAATCCGCTTTCATCCATAATAACTTCGAGCAAGGTATTTGAGGTACTTGCCATCGTGCCCATAAAATCTGTGGCATTATTTCAGGTTTTCCGCCAACTTGTCCTGCACTATGGCGATGCCAAAAGTGCATATCCGCTCCCAGGCCGTTTGTCAAGCCCGACCTTGCTGCGGTTGATTCCCTCCGCCACGGTCCGAGCCATCCTCTGCTCACGAAATTGCCGCCCACGTGTTGTCGCACATCATGCCCCGACAACGTGGTTGACCTCACCACCATGCGGAACTGCGAGGACCACTTCACGCCGCTTCAGACAGCACCAACAGGTTAGGGAACCTCGTGTCTGCCAGGTGACGCTCTACATATTGATTTGCTGACCCACCATCTTCTGGTCAGCGTCGCTGATAACGTCTACGGACGACGTCGCCGGTCGATGTCCTGACGAGCACGCCGTCGAGGAATCGCCTCAAACAGCCTCTTCATTATTTCACCATGTGCCTCTTTTTTTGTATACGTACGACATCTCTAGCCCCTAGATAATAATTTTAACTATTTTTTGTGTTATAATAAACCCTCATGTATTCCGTCATATGTATTTATTTACACCTTTCCCTATTCGAATGACAAACAGCCGGAAAGTATCTCACGAGAAAACCGGAGATCTAAGGGCCCGCTCTCTGCGCTAGCCGAGGTAGGGAGAAACCCATTACAATATTGAATAATGAACTTTATTTATTTATTTATTTTATTTATTTATTTAATATAATGAACTTTAACAATGGGTTAACAATTCCTTGTCTTGTTTTTCTACTCTTTATACATTTGAAAACTCTTCGCATCCTTTTTTTCGTGTTACTGAAATTTTTTTTTATTCCTAAAACTCTGTTGTTATTTATTTAATTCGACTCATTACTATGGAACGTACTCATTACTATGGAACGTACTCATTACTATGGAACGTACTCATTACTATGGAACGTACTCATTACTATGGAACGTACTCATTACTATGGAACGTACTTATTACTATGGAACGTACTGTTGTCTCGGAATTTGCGACGTAAAAGACCAGTTATCTCGCCATCTTCCGGGTGGTCTGCTAGAGGGACTTTGGCCTACTTGTTTCCCGTTTACAACAGTAGGTTTACAACAGGTAACAGGTTTCTGTGAGTGCCTCTAATGCGTTCCTGGTATTATGTTGTAATTTTATAATATTTTACCTGTACTCAATAGATGCCTTAAACATTTTGCTGTTTGTAATATCTTTTGCGTTAATAAACTGATTTAATTTGATTTGAAAATTGGAGATGTATTACTAATACACATGAAAACTAAATAAAAAACATTTGCTTGTAATGTTTTTTAAATAATAATTCTTGAATTATTTATTTATTAGATAGGAAACTCTCAATTCGGTCAGTTCTAAGTCTAAGGCGTGCAAATTAGGTATAAAAAGTTACATTAAGTGATGCAGATACTTAGCGCTGGCAATTCTCTAACTAAAACTCCCGTATTGTTCCCGCATTCACCTGCAATCTGCAACATAACTGCTAGGAGGTAGATGAAAGGAACTTTAAAGGGGCTCAAAGAAGGATACCCAAACTGCAATTTCATAAATTTCACCCGAACTATTATACATTGTATAATACTGTTATATATGGATTTGCTTTCCTGCATACAATATATTACTAGGCACCCAACGTGGGGCTGAAGTTCTTAAATTATTAAAGCAACTTCAGTTTAATCTAAAGTTTGGAATATACAATATATTTCTGTTTTCTTTTTAGAATCGGTGAATTAAATGTGACCTGGGTTCCCCGGTGCATAAGTATAAGTCAGTCCCGTGGACGAGGGACGGGCCAAGGAAGTGCAAAAGCGAAACTGACGAAAGAGAATAACTAACCATCACGCCATCACCTCGAAGGGAAAAGCAGAAAGAATGGACCGCCATATTGTTTTATCTTAACATACTTATCTCGTTTCCTAAACATTCATACATTGTGCCATGCTCACTCGTTGATTTCTCCAACTGGGCAATAAATATTTTACTGATTTGACCATACCACGTTTTCCTTATTTCTTGTTCGGTATACATCGTTAATTCATTCATTCCATCTGTAAAAAATAAACATTTATTATTTTGTTTATGAGGCTTTCGTTCCCACTGTATTCACGTGTTATATTTTCATTTGACATTCTATCATAAAAATATTTACAACACATTTGTCTAAGAGATCTCATTTCCACAGCATTTTTTCTGCTTTCGTTCGCACTACATTCACTTGTTATATTTGCATTTGACATTCTATCGTATTTGTTTTTCACACATTCGTCTAATAGATCTTATTTTTTATTTTTAAAATCACTTCAACGAAGACTTCACAATGTTCATACCCATGTTGGAATCGCGATTGACAATCTTTCCAATCCTATGGTGACTTCTAGTCGTCTCCTATGAGAGTCTAGATGTCCGGGCCGGAACCCCGGGCACGTGCCGCCGGCCGGCAGCTCCATGCCGGCTCACGTGCCACGGTGATTACAAATGAGCTTATTACAGATAACAGTTACACCTAATTTGTTTTTCCACGACTTTTCCCTTTCTTGGTTCTACTCTACCAATGGCGCGTGATTCGGATAAAGCCGGTGCTACGGTAAACCCGACATTTTATTTATCTATATATTTTAAAATATGAAGTGGAACATAAACAGCGTTGTTCTTTTCAATTTCAATATTATTACAATGGAATTCCACAATAGAAACGCCTTAACAATAAATCTTTAAATGTTTATTTGAATTTAAGTTATTGTATATTATTTTTATCGTTTAGCTGGCAAGACTCTACGTGATCGAGTTAGGAATACAGCAATCCGAGAAATCTGCGAGGTCGAAGATGTGGTCAGATGGGGACGTCAAAGACGGCGATACTGGCATCAACACGTAGAAAGGATGAGCTCAAATAGGATACCACACATAGCTCTCCATGGAACGCCAACGGACAACGCCGACCAGGAAGACCCCCGAAACGGTGGAGAGAAAGCTGGAGTTCAGCGTCTCAAGAGAATCCGCCTGAAATAACAGACTCCTGAGTCTACCAAAAGTGAAGAAGAAGAAGTATATTATTTAATGGCAGAGTACAAGAGTGTCTTGAACCGACCCTTATGTATGGAAGTGACGCGTAAAACAGCCAAAAGAAGAACGAAAGTAGAATAAATCCAGTAGAAATGAAATATTTTAGATGTAGTGTGCTAAATCTGTGTATGATTAAGTGTGAAATGCAATTATAAGAAATTAATTCAGGTCAAATGTAAGTGTGATGATCAAAATAATGAAAGGGTTATTAAGATGGTTTTGACATGTGGAAATAATGAATGATAAAGAAGTGTGGTAAATGTTAATGACCTACACGAAACAATAATTAGAGGAAGGCCGAGGAAAACGTGGCAAGATCGAATTAATCAAATATCACAATACATTTCGGCAACGTGAAATGTCGGATCAATCGAAGTGCATGCGTGACTGAGGCTGAAAATTTTAATTAAAGGGTTGAATTTTGGGGAAAATATATGTATATATTTTTTTCTTGTATACAACAGGTTGCTTGAACCCAATTACAGTATACACATTATTATTTTTTTTTAGCTAGTATATTGATGATTCACATGACATGTGATAGGTAGCCAATCTATCGCCATTTTATTGTCACGTGAATTCTACACCAGACCAAAGACAGTGTGACAATCACACTGCCATCGCCGGGAATCGAACCCGGGACCTTCGGTATGGAAGTCAGAGCTTTTAACCACTCTGCCACGAAGGTCGCCAAAATGTATTATAGCTATCATATTGATTCTCGTGACAGGTGATAGGTAGCCTTTCTATCGCCATTTTATTGTCACGTGAATTCTACACCAGACCAAAGACAGCGTGACAATCACATTGCCCTCGCCGGGAATCGAACCCGGAACCTCCAGGGTGGCAGTCAATGCACTTACCACTCGGCCACGGGAGAAGTATGTCAGTAATAATCGGGTGGTGGTCTAGGGGATAGAACGCTTGGGTGCTGATCCAGGGGACTTGGGCTCGAGCCTGGACACGACCAGATTCCTTCTTCATAATAATGAGCTATTTTCTGCTCATATTGAAGATTGTAAAATAAATTCTAATATCATTGATTGAAATCTTTGGTGTTAGTCTTTTAAAAATAAAAAAAAGAACAGTGTGGTAGTTCGTTCGTTTTGCATACGCCTCTGAGTATATGGTGTAACTGTTAGTTAGTTTTTATATTATTTAAAACGTCCCTTTTGCCCGTCCCCTCAGTTAATTTGCAATATATCCTCCTTTAAGATTCAATATCTATTATTTCATATCGAGAGTCAATGAACAAGTCTATCGCAAACAAACCTTCAAATTGTGGTGAAATAATCGTGTAGCATTGTTTACCAGTCGAAACTAGATATCTTAGCATGCTTAACCGCATCTTCGTTAATCTGTAGATAAAGGTTTAAGTCACGTGTATCCTAAACGTTGCGACATGCAGACATAAAACTGTATTTCTGTGCAGGGGGTAATGTAACGCAAAATAGGATAAATGCCCCATGATACCTAGTTGAAAAAGAATGATTGATTTTTATTAATACTGTATACAATATATTAAAACTATAAATAACAACTTGCAGTAAAAAAGTTATGTTATTTTTATTAGTAAGTATTTTTCTTTCACATGAAATACTCACTTTGTGGTTAGGCATTTTAAAATCTTAGATACTCTCCGTATCGAATAACCTTTTGTATAAATAAGATACCAACCCGTGAGATGGAAAAATAAATCCCACAAAAACATGTTTCCACTAAGCTTTTGGTTGTTTGTACACTATCGTACACATCATAAGTTTTTGTATTTCGTATAAAAGTATCCGTCTAGTCCAATTTCAAATATTGGAATGGAATTTAAAGTAACATGTATTGCAATGCATTCACTCCAGCCACGCCCCAGAATTTGCAATAATCATTGGATTCAGCTGCAGATGACATTTTTATTTCCTAAATAATTTCGGTACCCTGCTGCCATCTTCTGGTATACTCGTATACCTACATTAAAGTTTGTTAGACTTAGGTATATATGAAATGATAATGTTAAGAGTTGAAGTTTAATAGTTCTGTATAAACCATTAGCATTACGTGATTTTAAAGGTTTTTTGCTATCGAAATTATTGTTGATTCCTATATAATGTAAAGATTAGCTCAATTAAGAATTGTATTTCCCCTTCTCCTTTTTATTTCCCCGCAAAATTAACCCCCTCTTCCTTCAATTAGCAGCAAACAGGATTCAAGATCTCAATGCTTACATTTATAATAGTTATTGTGTACCCACACAATATTTAGTACTCAACCGGAGGTTTTCCCATCCAAACGAGATAACGGATGACGCCGCGTATTTCGCACTTGGCGGGAGATTGGATTGACATTTTTCGCGAAACGTGTTGTCGTTTTTTTTCCAAAGGAAGAAGAAGAGTATTGGATTTCATTCAAACTACTCTCAAAACCTTTCTGTGACAAACAAGAACTAACTGTGAAATTTAAAAAAAAATCATGGACAAACACACAGACAGACAGACAAACATTCATTTTTATATATTTATTATACGAGTAGATAGATATTTTATATATTTATTATAGATGTTCTTCTACCGACCCTTATGTATGGAAGCGAAGCATGGAAGGATGAAAGTAGAATAAATGCAGTAGAAATGAGATCTCTTAGACGAATGTGTGGATACTCTGTGTATGATAGAGTGTCGAATGAAAATATAAGAAGTGAATGCGGTGCGAATGATGGTGTCATGAACAAAATAATGAAAGGATCATTAAGATGGTTTGGACATATTTTTTTTTTTTTTTTTTACTTTAGTTGTTCTATTTTTGTTGCCCTGCATTTTATTTGTCAGGGCGGTGTGGACTTGTTTAATTGGCATTTCTGCGAAGTAATGTATCTTTGGGGTGGCAGAGATTTGCCGAGAAAAAGAAAGAAAGAGTTTAGAGGGGAGAGAAGAAAAATTATAGAAGTGGAGTTCCTATCTATGGGATTCCATGGACTAGCTAATAAGCATCCCGACATTTGCCTTACAACTGAGGGAACCATGGAAAACCTCAGTCGGGACGCGACGTACCTGTAAAAAAAAAAAAATACATGTGTTAGTTATTACTGACCCGCAACCGATCCACCACCGTGGTTGCGAAGTCCACGAAACTGCATAGTGTATCTTTGTTGCGGAGGATGGCCGGGAGATCTGTGATGTGGATGTCTCTTTTTTGACATTCCTTCTCCAGTTTCCATCTCTCACGCGTGAAGATTGGGCAGTGGGTGATGATGTGTTTTACTGTTTGCTCTGTTTGTGAATCACAGGGACAGTGCGGTGAGTCTTTGATCTTGAATCTGTGTAGATACGAGAGGGTAGCACCATGCCCAGTGAGAATTTGCGAGAGCTGGAACGAAGGTGCTATTCTCTTCCTCAGCTCTTTCGCATCTCTTATGGAGGGGAGAAAATTCTTGGTCCCGCTTCCGGTGGCGCTGTTCTCGTATCTCTCTTCCCACAGCTGATTCATGTGTTCTCTGATAGTGCACTTTGCGTAGCTGAGAGGAAACTCAGAGTAGAGCTTGGCAGTTTTGACCCTAAGGGCGGCCGCTTTAGCCAGCTCATCTGCTCTTTCGTTCCCTTCCAGCCCGTTGTGACCTCTGATCCACAAGAAGCTGCACTCGGTACCTCGGTCTCTAAGGATTTTGGAAGACTTTTGAATCTGAAAGACCATCGGATTGGTGGGCGCGCCGTCGCTCAGAGCTTTTGTCGCGCTCATGCAGTCGGTCAACACGTTGACTTTCCTCCACGAGGTGTCGGCGACGACCCATCTCAGGGCCTCTGCGATGGCAAAGAGTTCGGCCTGGAATACCGTGCAGTAATCCGCCATGGGCAGCTTCCTACACTTTAACTCTCCGGCCGCGCCAAACACTGCGAACGCCACGCCAACCTTTCCTTCGGTCTTGCTTCCGTCTGTGTAAATATCAATTTCGTCCGAAGGGAATGCATCTCTTCTGTATGTCTCAGGGTGGGCCGTCAATTCCCCGGTCTGCTCGACAGGATGCGGCAGCTCCGTCCACTTGACGACACCCTGGTACCCGCGGTCCCCCGGTAAGAGTTCGATCGAGCCCATATGCCGTTCGGTTTGGACATATGGAAAGAATGAATAAAGAAAGAATGGTAAAATTATATTTTTATGATGTAAATGGAACCAGAAATAGAGGAAGACCGAGGAAAACGTGGCATGATCAAATAAATCAAATATTGAATGTCGGCCATGTGAGGAGTCAGAGAAATCGACGCGCGTGCATGACACGATGTATGAATGTTGAGGAAGCGAGAGAAATATGTCAGGAAAGAAAAGTGGGGCAGTCCATTCTTTCTGCCTACCCCTTCTGGGAGACGGCGTGATGGTTAGTTAGTTAGTTTAGATAAATAGAAAGATTGAATAACTATTCTCATGATGATATTTTTCACTGGGTGTATAAAATTTCTATTTTACTACACAAAGACGAGAAATCGACATAGTAATGCATCCAGGCATTATCCCCCGCCCAGTGCTGAGATGAATTGCATATAGAAATTTCCCGCCACAATGGGGGAGATTTGGTTGTGTTCCTGGCGAACCTGGTATTTTCTCGGGAATTCAATTGCATTATTATTACATCAGCAGACTAGAATTCCCGACATTCATAAACTAGATCACGGATCGCGACTAAGGCCACCATTGTTCGGGCAAAACAGAAACCTACGCTGCCACCCAATTAATCCGATTAGTACCAAAATGATGTCGCAACGAAAATGATATATTTACACTGGATCCCTATTAAATATATATTTACATCATAAACAAATTAATACGATTCAAAACGTCTGCTTTTTAGAACTTTTATAATATTTTATGTAAATGACATGTTTCAATAGACATCGATTTCTCTGACTCCTCACATGGCCGACATTCAATATTTGATTTATTTGATCGAGCCACGTTTTCCTCGGTCTTCCTTTATTTCTGGTTCCATTTACATCGTTAGCATATAATTTTTTTACCATTCTTTCTTCATTCATTCTTTCCATTTTTGTTCATAACACCATCATTCGCATCGCATTCACTTCTTATATTTTCATTCGACACTCTATCATACACAGAGTATCCAAACATTCGTCTAAGAGATCTAATTTCTACTGCATTTATTTTACTTTCTTCCTTCTTTTGCCAGTTCCATGCTTCGCTTCCATATTCAAGGGTCGGTAGAAGAACACCATTGTGCTCTGCCATTCTAGCTTTTTTGGATAGGTTTTTGTTTGCGATGACAACTTTAAGTGCACCATTCACTTTGTTGCCTGCCCCAACCCTTCTTTCAATATCCTTCTCCACTCGCCCATCTCTTGTAAACATACAACCTAAATACACGAACTCAACTACTTGCTCCAAATTTTCACCATTCACGCTAATGTTGCAGACTGTCATGATTTCTTATTTTTCAAAAATCATTACCTTGGACTTATTAACATTCATCATCAGACCATTTCGTATGCATACCTCATACATACTATTCACCAGGACT